>SEMN01000347.1:0-540441 GCA_005408345.1 Macquaria australasica
ACCTGCATACATCTGTGGAACACACACTGTAGCTCCTGTATCCTCCATCGCTTAAAAATATCTCTTGCTTAGAAGTTGATTTCGCCAATGGATCAAGAGTCAATAAATTCAGTTGAAATCAGTTTTTCATTCTCCATTCTCTATCAACTTTCACTCTCTTGCTCTTCTTAGACTTCCACTCTCTTCTCTGCTTACCTCATCTCTCTTCCTCTGTCCTGCCTCTTCCCCAATGCTTCCTACTTCCTGCTCCCTTTTCTATATTATTCCTATGTGAGCAGCTATCACAGTCAATGGTACCATATTTTGTCCCCACCACATTATTAACTAAAGTGCACAACCAGAAATTGACAAATTTAGATCTATGCTGGAGAATGCATAATGACTTGTATTTACTTTACTGACATTTCCTGTGGTCGGGTTCATAGTTCCATGCATTTCACTGCCAAATGTAATCAGATTAAAGATAAACTGACTGGTGAATTTGAAAATGTTCATTAACTGTAAATTAGTGGCGTCTTTGACTTGAATATCAATACAACACAAAGAGGTAAGAAAATGAGACACACACAGTGGATGACGCACAGACAGATGGAGAGAAAAAGACAGAGACAGAGAGCAGACTCCTATTGGGGTGTGACAAATTATTCCTTAAGCCATGACGCACTAGATGGGCTGCAGTCCGTAAACGAGGGCAGTAATTAAACGAGAAAGCCCTCTCAGGCCAGAATGTTACCACATGGTCTAATAAAAGCAAAGTAGTACTAAATAATAAAAACAGCCAACATTAGTTATACAAAGAAAAAAACGGCATATCTGAGAGCACCTTAGGGCACTACATGTTTATTTTTATTTGTAAGACATAAACCAGGTTTTAATTCACTGTCAATTTTAATGGAGACTGGACTTCCTCTCTTTAGGTACATGGTCTACTGTACAGCAAGCCTTGAGTGTAATGCATTTTATGGCTCCTCTTTCCAGCAATTTGCGACTTGGATATTCATCTCAATTTATAATGCTTATTGCCAAAAGCTTATGAGGTCTACTTTAGAGGCAGATCCAGTGGGCTATTAAACCCCCAAGATGAGCTAATCTGTTAACTAGCCTTGACAGTGGCTAAACTGCGCCATTATGCGTATGTAATGAAAACTGCAGGCTGATGCAAGCGTGCTGAAACTAGTGTTGGCTGGAGGATGTTTTTTACAGTCTGATTTGCGTTTCATTTGATTAGCATCAGCCCTCTTCCTGGAAAGTAGAATACTGCGCAGTTTACTTCCGCTGAAATGAACAAACTAAAAGTAAAACCATCTCTGCAGCTCTTCCACCACACATTTTACGGTAGACTGATGTAAGCCACACCTGTGCATGAGACAAACAGAAAGTCAGGAATACTGAATACAATCCTTCCACAAAGTGCACAGCTGTTGAGGCAGGATGGTGTCCTTAGGAGTGCGGGATGGGCAGAGTAACTTTAGGTTACTTGCGTAACCCCGGTTCTCTGAGTAGCATGAGTGAGTGTCTCACATTGGGAACGCCTATAGCGTGACCTCATCAGAAGCTCCTATTGCATTCTGCCAGCCAGGATTGGCTGGAACTAAGCACGTCAGTGTCAGGGAGGGTGGAGACCCTCCCCCTATAAAAAAGGGTCTGACACTACGCTGCCAGTCATTCAAAAAACACTCACCTCTTCCTCGCTACGAATGAGCAAGGAGGGTGGTCTAGTGAGACACTCACTCATGCTACTCAGAGAACCGGGGTTACGCAAGTAACCTAAAGTTCTCTTTCATAGCATTCGTTTCGTGTCTCACATTGGGAAAATACTGACTCCCGGATTGCTAGGCAGATGTTACCGGGGGACCACCTGTCCCGAAATGAGCCTCACTGTGCCTTAGCCACACTAAGCACCGAATGGGCCAATGGAGGAGCCGTAACATCCAGCTTGTAGAACCTGGCAAAGGTGTGCGGCGAGGACCAACTTGCTGCAGCGCAAATCTCCTGAATGGAGATCCCTCTGAAAAGGGCCCATGAGGTGGTGAGACCCCTGGTAGAATGTGCACGCAGCCCCTCTGGTGGCTGTAAACCCTTAGAGCTATAAGCTAAAGCAATAGCCCCCACAATCCAGTGAGACAGCCGCTGCTTTGAGACTGGCTTTCCCAAGTGGTTCTTCGCCCAAGACACAAAAAGCTGGTCACTTTTCCTATAGCTTTTGGTTCTGTCCATGTAAATGCGCATTGCCCGCACCGGGCACAACATATGTAACCGCCGATGCTCATCTGAGGAGAACGGCGGGGGATAGAAGGACACAAGGTCAACTGGGGAACATGACCCTAACACCTTAGGCATAAAGGCAGGGTTAGGTTGTAACGTCACCCTTACATTCCCCGAAGAGAACTTTGTACACTCACGGTGCACTGAAAAAGCATGAACCTCCCCCACACGTTTAGCTGAAGCAAGAGACAGCAATAAAGCTGTCTTTAAAGCCACCATTTTCATGTCCACCTGTTCCAGTGGTTCAAAAGGTGGGGCCGAAAGAGCATCCAATACAGTGGGGAGGTCCCAGGATGGGGCCAGTGGTTTAGAAACTGGGAGCCTACGACGCGCGCCCCTCATGAAGCGGCAGACCAAGGGACGCTGTCCCACAGCCTTCCCATCAAAACCAATATGGCAGGCAGAAATAGCTGCCAAGTACACCTTGACGGTGGAGAAAGCCTTCCCTTTGTCCACCATGTCTTGTAAGAAAGCCAAGATCACAGCCACAGAACACTGAAAGGGGACTTCTTGTAAGTCAGCGCACCATTTCTCAAAGATTGACCATTTGCTCTCATAAAGGGACCTCGTCGAGGGGGCCCTAGCATTCTGGATGGTCTCAATCACGCTCAAAGGGAGGCCCACGGTCCTCAGATTGAACCACTCACGGGCCAGGCCCACAGAGCCAGCCTCTCTGGGTGGGGATGAAATATTTCTCCGCGCACCTGAGACAGCAGGTCCCTTCGTATCGGCAGAGGCCATGGTTCCTGGTAAAGGAGCTGGGTTATCTCTGCCAGCCAGTGCTTTGATGGCCAGTAAGGAGCTATGAGAATCATCGACAGACCTTCCTCCCGCACCCTGGCTAGGGTCGGGGAGATCAGAGCTATCGGGGGGAATGCATACAGAAGAGCACGAGGCCACCGGTGGGCCAGTGCGTCTATTCCCAGAGGTGCATTCTGATCATGAAGGGAGAAAAACAGAGGGCACTGAGTATTCTCCCTCGTTGCAAAGAGGTCCACGGACAGCCGCCCGTAACGCTCCCAAACCAGACTCTCCACGCCTAGGTGAAGTCTCCATTCTGCATAGAGGGGGTTTCCCCTGGACAGACGATCTGCCCCCCGGTTCAGTATCCCCGGCACATGGGTGGCCTTCAGGGACAGAAAATGTTTGCTGCTCCAGACAATCAGTCTGTGTGCCAGCGTGTGCAACTGAAGGGACCT
This sequence comes from Macquaria australasica, assembly GCA_005408345.1. Lineage (NCBI taxonomy): Eukaryota > Metazoa > Chordata > Actinopteri > Centrarchiformes > Percichthyidae > Macquaria > Macquaria australasica. Next base: position 3,465 of record SEMN01000347.1, read on the forward strand.
TAGGCCCCCCTGTCTGTTGACATAAGCTACCACCGTGGTGTTGTCTGACCGGACTAACACATGGTGGTCCCTCAGAAAAGGGAGGAAATGTTTCAGTGATGGATGAACAGCTAACAACTCCAGGTAATTTATGTGAGATGAGCGCATGAAGATCCCATTCGCCATGACGGCGTGGGTCTAGCCTGTGAGAAGCCACCCAACGCTGCATTCCCTTCATGTGCAAGCGTCCCATTGGAACCACCACCAGGGCTGAGGCTATCAGCCCTAACAATCTTTGGCCTGAGAGACACACATTTCCCCCTGCGAAAAAGGGCTAAACAGTCTCTGAGTGCCTGCAACCTTTCTCCTGTCAGCCTCACTCTGGCCTGAGCCGAGTCTATAAACAGACCTATGAAGGAAATGGTCTGACAAGGAAGAAGAACACTCTTTTCTAGGTTTATTTTGAAGCCTAGATCCACCAAGTGCTCCGTGAGTAACCGTGTGTGATTTGCGGCCCCCTGGCGGGAGGATGCCGCAATGAGCCAGTCGTCGATGTACGTGGCTACTCTGACACCTCCCATCCGGAGTGGCCCTACGGCCGCCTCGGTGCACTTCACAAACACTCTCGGGCTTAGGGAGAAACCAAAGGGGAGGACTAGATACTCGTAACTCGTCCCTTGGACGGCAAATCTGAGATATTTTCTGTGTGGTGGGTATATTGGGATGTGAAAATACGCGTCCTTGAGGTCGATTGACGTGAACCAATCGCCCGGGCGCAGAAAACGCAGCAGAGACGCGTGCGTTAACATCCTGAATTTGTATTTCCTGAGGTGCTTGTTTAGATCTCTGAGGTCTAAAATTGCACGCATGCCGCGCCCCCCCTTCTTGGGAACCAGGAAATATCTTGAATAAAAACCACTCTGACTGTGCTCTGGAGGGATAACTCTTATCGCTCTTTTCTCTAGCAGGGAAGAAATCTCCTCCAGCGAACGGCTTCGCCCAGAGCTTGTGATGGAATTACTCCCCTGAACAGTGGTGGCGTTACGGCGAATTGAAGCCTGTATCCCCGCTTAATGTTCTCATAACCCACTGTGAGTTTGTGCACTCTGACCAGCTCGCTGCTCTCAGAGACAGGGGACAGACTGGCCAGTCTGTCACACATGGAGTGCGAGCTCCCTCTCGTGGCATAGGAGCGCAGTACCGTTCGCTCAGTACTGCGCCTGCGCGAGTCGTGAAACTCACGGCAGGGTTGTCTATGTCCGAGTGAGGTGTCACTCCTTCTGGGAAATGAGTGACCAAGATGTTTTGCAACAGAGGTTTCATTTTGTTTTTCATCGTTATTAACTGCGCCCTCGGCACGTTGCCTGGATGCCACAGTTGGGATAACTTTAATTCTGTGTAACAGTAAGAAGTGCTTATGAGACATGCTTCGGAACCACTGAGGGTTTCCGCCTGATGAACACTGTCTCTGCTTCTCTTCACGGGGCGCTGGACCGGGTCGAACACCCCGTCGTCCATGCGTCGAACAGAACCGAGCTCTGTGAACCTGCTCGTGAACGGGGCCACTGGAACGAGCGAAGCCGGAGGGGGAGGCAGAGCCGCCTCGCTCACCACAGCCAGGGAGGCTATCAGGCCAGCCGCTTCTTCCTCCTTACCACATGAGAGGAGGTAGGGGGTGGTTGGTCAGACCGCATCCCTTCCTGAGAGAGAGACTTTTTCGGCCACGGGCCCTTTGGATCCGATGCTCTCGGCGGGGCTTGAGGGGCTGCCTGAGGCTTGGGCAGCCTGGGTATTTTGAAAGTGGGAGGTGGCCGCGCCACCGCTTGGGCGAAGGATTGGCGATGGGCCGGAGGGGTGGCAGAGGGCGCCCTTCTCGGCAGACACAGCTTCAGAGCTTCATCCTCCCTCTTTCTCTCCTCACATCTCTTTTGCATCGACGTGACCGCCGTACCGAAGAGACCCTGGGGTGTCATGGGGGTGTCGAGGAGGTCCTCCTTCTCCTTGGTCGACAGTGTGGTGAGATTCAGCCAACGGGCTCTCTCCTGCAGGACCATCAACCCCATGGCCCTACCCTGTGACTGGATCGCCACCTTGTGCAGGTGGAGGCAGTGGTCGGTGACGATGCACACCTCCTCCCACAACGCGGGATCAGGCGAAGCCGTCATCTCCTCCTCCAGCTCGGCTTGGTATGCCATCGGGAGAGATGTGGCATTGAGTGCCCGGACCGACAGTGCAGCTGCCTTGTATGCCTTATCTGTCAGGCTGGATTGAAAACGGTCCGCTTTGGACGGGAGTGTAGGCCCCGGTGATGACAGGGATGTTTTCGGGTGGAGGTGGGCTGCCACCACGGGCTCCACCGGGGGGATGCTGCGGAAACCGTGGCTCTCCATCCCCTCAGTCACGCATGGAGCTGCCTGCCACAGGATGCTTCTCTCTGTAAGGCTTGTTGCGCCAAGAGAGCAAATTCCTCCAGTAATTCCGGGAAAATGGGCAGGAGTTGTTTTCCTGTCCTCTTTACTTTGGGCAGCTTTTTCCCGTCATAGGGAGACCGCGACACCTCGGCCTGAACTTCAGGCCATTGGATGTTGAGCTTAGCAGCCGCGCATTTACACACGTCCTGCAAGTCCAAGTCCAATATGGGGGAAGACGAGTCCTCGGTTCCCGCCGGGGCCGCCATTGAGGGTTGGGGTTTTGCAACCCGGCCAGACAGTGCCAGTGAAGAGTCGTCGTCTTCATCCTCGTCGGTCATGAGGAGTTCCGACCCACCGTCCGAGTCATCATCCGCTGCACCAACCAGATAATCCAGCGGACCTGCCGCGAGGCCAGGTCCGGTCGATTCCTGAGACAGCGGGTCACAGAAGTCGAGCTCGGTCCAGCTTCAGCGTCGGCAGCCATGGTCTGAACAAGATCCATCGGCTCCAGAGCTGCTGCTGCGGTAGAAGCCATAATTGGGTCGCCGCCGGACAAATTCGTCTGACCAGCCAGACGGCGACGGAGCACTTTGAGGGAGAACCGGCCACAGTGTGTGCACCCCTCCGTGGACTCAAAGGCGGCTTGGGCGTGTTTCAGGCCAAGACGCATTACACACATCTGGTGAGTATCCCAGCTCGAAATTTTATTCCCGCAAGGGCAGGCTCGCGCCTGTGATTTCTCATCTGCTGTAGTGGGCACATGAGCGGCAGCCATGGTCACTAGCAGGGTTTGTTAGCTGTGAGGCTATGCTGTATGTGTGCTATTGCTAACCTGGTGTGGCTAGGGGATAGCGGGAACCGACTGGGAGTGTTGCGACTTCCAGGCAAATTATACAGCTGGAGTATTGCTACTCTATGATTTGTTAGCCAAAAGCTAACGTTAGTTTGGTAAAGTATTCCTACTTTGGTGGGGTATTGCTACCGTAGAGTGTTGCCATTCGGTCTGGCTAGCTGCCAGAAGTATTGCTACTTTCGACAATTAGCAGCCCAGACTACTGTTTGGTGACAGGCTAGTATGAGCGGTCACTCTCTGATAACTGAGCAGACCGTGAACCAAGCGCCCGGTGACCGAGTTTTGCTCGTGTCGATGGACAGTTAAGCTAGGTCACAGAAAGACAGTTAGCTCCAGAGAGTTTGGAACTTCTGCTCGTAGCGAGAAGAGGTTTTTGAATGACTGGCAGCGTAGTGTCATACCCTTTTTATAGGGGGAGGGTCTCCACCCTCCCTGACACTGACGTGCTTAGTTCCAGCCAATCCTGGCTGGCAGAATGCAATAGGAGCTTCTGATGAGGTCACGCTATAGGCGTTCCCAATGTGAGACACGAAACGAAAGCTATGAAAGAGAACTTGAAATACTGCGGTGTGCCTGTTTTGCATCACAGGACCAGTTCAACTGGTTCTCAAAGCAAAATGTCTGTGAAGATTGCCAGTCATCTAGGGCATGTTTGTTCTGAACTGAAGAAGCCTTTTGGATGAGAGGCCAAACATCTTTAAGAATCTGAAGCACGTCCAGTTTCCCCAGACGTAACACTTCTGGATTCTCTAACCAAAACAGACTGAAGCTGGTTTAGGCTGTTAAGCCATGTTTACCCAGACTCACAACAAACACTGATTTTTCTCCTCTGTCCTGCAGGGGTGCTTCTGGCAGCAGAGCATGTGAAAGCCAGTGTGCAGGTATCAGTGGACGAAGGCAAAGACACCCGGCTTCACGTCTCAGAGTAGGTGACATTATTTTTTTTAAATTTGCTAAATGAGCTTAAACAGCGTCCTCATGTAGAAAATGTATATGTGAAGTTATAGGATGTGCAAATGTTTTCATTATTACTCATCTATCTCAGCTCTGTGTTCTCTTTCCTTCCCTCAGTGCGATCCAGTTCAATGACGCCAACTCTATCAGTCGGTACTTGGCTCGGGTGGCTCCCGCTCTCAGCCTCTATGGAGCCAACATGATGGAGCAGACTGAGGTGTGTATTTGTGTGTTAGAAATTTTTTTGTAACAGTCTGGTGTTCTTTTTCCTCATTGAGATGCTGTCTGGTATCCGCAGGTTGACCACTGGTTGGAGTTCAGTGCTCGCCGTCTGTGTGGTCATTCTGGTTTGACCGTGGCACTGGGTGAACTGGATAAGGCCCTTTCCCTGCGGACCTTCCTGGTTGGACATGCCCTCACACTGGCTGACCTTTCTGTCTGGGCTGCCCTCAAAGGTCAGTACCATCCAGGATGTACAAATATGGATCTCTACCATTTTCCTCTTTGTCTGTTTTTAGTGTGGAATTTCTGTAGTTAAACAGGTGAAATGTAGCACTACAGGTTGTGGTTGTTTCTCTGCAGGTCACGGGGAATGGCCAAGCCAGGGCAAATCCTTCTCCCATGTCAATCGCTGGTTCTCTTTCCTAAGCTCACAGGTTCCCTTCACTGCTGTGGGCAACAAGTATACTACTAAGAAAGCTCCAATGAGCAAATCCAATGTAAGTATAATTTCAGACATTAACAAGGGAGAAAAAGATCATCAATAGCTGCGGTTACATGGACAATATATCGTCAACCCGACTGAAATAATTCTGATTAGAGATTCCAACTTAACTGTTTACATGGACGCTAAATAAAGGGATCTGATGAGATGTGCGTTTACATGCCCAAAGAATTTAATCAGAATATAACTTTTTTGACATGCGCACAGTGGCTCCGCCCGCTGTGAAGCGTCTAATCTGCCAGAAATATAACAGAAGAATTAGGGTTTTTTTCAGCTTCGTTCATCTTAAATCTTTTAAGGTCTCCAACAAAAAAGGTTTTGTTTTGCTGCCGCCATGTTTCTGTTCCTCCAGGAAACTCTTTGCACGTCACCTAATGTTCCCCCACGTGGGACAAACATGCGCAGAAAGAATATATTTATTCCAACCAGAGAGAAATGATTGGATTAAGCGTTTACATGGTTATTAGGTGCTAGTATTTTCCGATTGAATGGATTATCAAAGGTTTACACCACCCCTCTCAACGCGATTTAAAATTCCTTCCGATCGGGCCAGTCTCTCAACTGAGGTGGTTACATGAGGCATTTCTATTCTGATTGGGCTATTATTCCGATTATTAGTGGAATATTAGGGTCCATGTAAACGCAGCTACTGTGAAGCCAGGCAGGGCTGACCTGAAGCGTTTCTGCTCAGTACACTGAATAAACAAAGAAAAATGAAATGATTGTTGGCATCAGAAGTTTTCAGATGTTTTAAGAAAACAACAAACTGTTGCTGCCCTGTATAGAAACTAAACTGTTAATCAACATCTCGATAAAACCACACCTCAATCTTTGCAGGTTCATTGGTTGATTATTATGTTTGTGATCAGTTTATTTAAACTCACTCTTTGTTTGACCTCAATGTGGTGGGAAAAGTGACAAAATAAGTACGAAACGAATGCAGCTGTCCTGTTGTATTCCTGACTGTGTCCCTCATCAACAGTCGGATGAGAAGAAGCAGGATGTTGGCAAGTTTGTGGATTTGCCAGGAGCCGAGATGGGCAAGGTGGTGGTTCGGTTCCCTCCTGAGGCCAGCGGGTAAGGCGTGATGTGGAGTTTAACCCTCTGAAAACAGACCTCCCATGGGCGCCCTGAACTGGCCACGGGAGGTTGTTGTATGCATAATCCTGTTTAAATTGATAAAAAATAAAAACCGTAATAGCTAGAGCATTCATTCTTCTGCAGCTGAAAGCTAAGGCTTCTATCTTTCATGTCATCACGTTGTACGCTGGTGTTGCAAGTTGATGATGTAATTACGTTACGTGTGGTGCAAGGCACGGTGACAGCACGCGGTGGCACTGTTTTAATTTGACAGTTTCAATACTTTTATCAGTCATTATGGTTTATTGACTTACATAGCCTTTTAGCTTAGGTTGTACAGATGATAGGGATATGAAGCATTTGAAGATAATCTAGGAAATTACATCACAATAAGCAAAAATACCAATATAGACACTGGCAGACCATTTCTAGTTCAAAGATTTAAGACAAGTTCAGATTATACATGGTCATTAGATTTCTAAGTGTGTATTAGGAGTTTAGTACCTTTCCTAACAGGGGCCATTTTTTCTGTCTGTCTGTGGCCAGATACCTGCATATTGGCCATGCCAAGGCTGCTCTGCTCAACCAGCACTACCAGGTCACATTTAAAGGCAAGCTCATCATGCGCTTCGACGACACCAACCCCGACAAGGAGAAGGAGGACTTTGAGAAGGTAAAACATTCAGATCTCAGAGCAAATAGAATTGTGAAAATTGTGAATTAGTCATTAATATATCAAAACTACCTGTAAGAAACCAGAAACAGAACTGTCTTTTCATTGCTCATGAAAATAAATGGATGGTCTTATTTCTATGTGTCTTTATTTCTTCTCAGGTGATTCTGGAAGATGTTGCCATGCTCCAGATCCATCCAGACCAGTTCACCTACACCAGCGACCATTTCCCCACCATATTGCGATTTGCTGAGCAGCTGCTTGCTGAGGGCAGGGCCTACATTGACAACACACCTCCTGAGCAGATGAAGCAGGAGAGGGAGCAGCGTACTGAGTCCAAATGCAGAAACAACAGTACGCCTGGGGGAACCATTACATGATTACCAGTCATAGGGGATGTTGACGCTGACAACATGACGACATGCAACTTGTGTCTCTCCTCTGTAGCGGTGGAACAGAACATGAAGATGTGGTCGGAGATGAAAGCTGGGACAGAGTACGGTCAGACCTGCTGCATGAGGGCCAAGATTGACATGAGTTCCAACAACGGCTGCATGAGAGACCCCACCCTCTTCCGCTGCAAAAACACTCCCCACCCGCGCACTGGAAGCACCTACAAGTACTTGACTTTAATAAGTCCAGGGAGGGGCAAACTAGATTATCAGACGAAATGATTAATATTAATTGTTGAAACTGTCCCCCTCCTTTCTTCCAGAGTCTACCCAACATACGACTTTGCCTGTCCCATTGTGGACAGTTTGGAGGGTGTGACCCATGCTCTTAGGACCACCGAGTACCACGATCGTGATGAGCAGTTCTACTGGATCATCGAAGCCCTGCGCATCAGGAAGCCCTATATCTGGGAGTATGCCCGACTCAACCTCAACAACACAGTGCTGTCCAAGAGGAAGCTCACCTGGTTTGTCGACCAGGGATACGTAGATGGATGGTGGGTTTAGTTGGATTTATCTGGTGACTGATGCTTAGTCATGTGACTGTCTGGAATGCATAAGGTTAAGTTTATTACTTCTACTACTTCTATCCCTATCTATTCCCCCTGTGTTCCGCCCCTTTCCTCTCTTTACCTTTACTTTTTTCCCTCTCTACCCCCATGTTCTCATTTTGACTTTTCTCATCTTGTCCTCCAGGGACGACCCTCGCTTCCCCACTGTCAGAGGAGTCCTGAGGCGAGGAATGACCGTTGAGGGTCTGAAACAGTTCATAGCAGCCCAGGTACATCTGTCATTGTTAGAGATGGGCGGGGGCAAAAGCCTGGATACCTCTCTAAAACAAAGACAGGAGTTGATGATTGCAGATAAAGAATATGTGAGAGATACCAGTCTCAACTCTCTGCCAGACCAGAGAGTTTTCTGCATGTGTTTTCATTTTCACATGGGCTTAAATTGTTTAGTATATTTTCAAACATTGCGTACAGGATGCCACAGTCTGCACTAATAAGGCGTGCTTAAAAATTGTCAAATGTCAAAATATCGAAATAAAGGACCTAAGAAGAGTTCAAATTTGCAAATGTGTCAAAATTAAGGAATTATGGCTTCCCTATAGTATCCATTGAGTGCAAAAGGCTTTTGTATCAGTTGAAAATGTCTTTTTCTTTTATCCGACTCCTTCCAGGGTGGATCGAGGTCAGTGGTGAACATGGAGTGGGACAAGATCTGGGCCTTCAATAAGAAGGTACGTTTTCCTCCTTTGTCATCTCACATCTAGGCCTAATCGTCTGAACCTAGCTGTATTACTTAAATGGTGAGAAACAGATTCTGACATTGAATTTGGCTTCATTTTTAATTGAAGCACGGTCTGCATTGTTGTAACAGGAAGATGTACGAATTACTTAAAATATTTCTAAGGCTCCTTCTGTAGTAGACCACTGACTATGTCGAAGTCTAAATTAAAGACGTAATATAATCCTACCTTTTATGATCAGGGCCACCCAGCATTGAACCAGAATCAGTTGACTGTTGAATTACACCTTGTAAAATACAACTGCAGAGCATTTTCATATACTGACCTTGGTATAATGTGCTAGTTTTGAAGGATAAAGGTTAATTATATTGACCTAGTTTGCATGTTAGAGAAAGAGGGGATATAAAGAATGAATATGTCACAAACCTTACAGGCTGACGTCTGTATTTGACAGAGGTTCAGAGAATCCTCCATTGGGTTCACTGCTGGCATGGCTTCTTTCTGCTTTGCTGTTCTCATTCTGTTAAACGCTTTCATTTGCTACCTGGTTTCCTGCCTCGCTACCCCACCCTCACCCTGACCCCCTTAACACAGAAAACCTCCAAAACCCAAACCAGCTCCTTCATTTCATGTCCCACATTTGTTTGTGTTCATGTCGTTTTCATCAGTGTTGCTTCTTCTGTGTGTTTTTTTCCATGCTGGCACTTGCTGCTTCATCCCCGCGTCAAGTAGAAGGTGTGAAACTAATAGTTTCTAAATGTACATAAGCAGAGACCGGAGACAAGAAATGGTTGGACACAGCATACATATCCAACGCCAGGGAAAGAAGAAATTAGTGAGTTTCAGACCTTAGTTTGAATTGAGAGTACATTGTATAATAATGACAGGCTAGTCTTGCATCACTTCTGATTGGTGGAGTTGAATACAGGTTCGGATGCATCAGGGACAAAGTACAATTGAACAGCTACCAAAAGTAGTGATGCCAGTTGGCGTCAGGTTGAGATTTAGAAACAAAGGGCTCCATATGCATGATCAAAGCTAACTCCTCCTCCCCGCCTTCTTCTTCAGACAGTTTTCCTTCAACTTGGTGATATTTAAAATTGGCGTCACAGCAGCTCAGGTTGAAATGTGGTTACGGACAGGGAATGAAATTGGCACCTGCCAAATACAGGGTAAATGTTGGCTGTGGCAGGTAGAAGGCTGTGTTCAGACCAAATCAGGCGTTGCAGCAATTAGTTCAGGGTTGTGCGGCAGTGTGGGAGTGTCACTACATGGCCATTCTGATTGAGGCACAAGTAGAAATACTAACCAGCAATCCCAACTTGAAGAGCGATACAACATCAAGCGACTGCACGGCGATTAACGTCTTTGTTCTCCCTCGTGGCAGGGTTGAACAGCTGATGTACAGTCATCACGACGGCGATCGATCAACCTCTCTTCCATCTTCACAGTTGCTCAGTAAACAGCAGAATGCTACAATGCTACATGGTAAACAAAGTTCTTCACCTGGGCATTTTTTTCGGTACCCCCTGCAGTCCCCACTGCCGCAGCCTAAACACACTAGCTACGTTCAAATGAACGACTGGAGTTTTTGCCACAGTGCCTGATTTGGTCTGAATACGGCCAAAATTTCAGGTTACCTGCCACCATGGTTTATAGGTTTTTCTTATATTAATAAATTATTTTCAAAAAGCAATTCTTAAGTTAAGAACAGTCAGACATTAAGGTTACATGATATATTCCATTTTTCTACTGTCGGGTACCACTGACTCGGTGTTTACAATTACAATTCAAAAGTGTTCTACGTAGACTTCGAACACACAGTCATAGTTCAGAATAATACAGGAATAACAAACCAAATGAAAAATAACAGGTGTTTTCTCCACTGTGGTATCACTCAGTGGTTCCTAAAACCTGTTTCATCTGCAGTTTCGAGCGCTGGCTATATGCCTCACTGTACCTAAGACGCTGCTCGATGTTAACTGGGACAGATGTAATTAGACTTCTTAAGTGCAAGCAGCCCATGTACTTGTGACTCACCAAACTGCTTTACTTTACGTAAATCTTCAACTTTTGTACCCGTGTGGCTATTTAATGGACGGTTTTGCTGTGATTGTAAATAGCAACAAGTGTATTTGGAAGAAAAAAAGCTGGAAAACAGACTAGCATCATTTAGCATTTAGCATGATGTTCCATATGAGAGTAAAAGTTGGGGCTTGGCAAGAGGTGGAATTATAACCGACAAAGAAAAACAGGAAGGCGTGACCGTTGCATTGAGGACAAAGCGGTGAGGGGAGTTATGCAAACAGTCCATTCTATGTAAATGTGTCTCTACCTCTTTCCTCTCTCTCTTCCTCCCTCCTTGTATCTGACATTAAACAGCATCTCACTCTTCTGTTTCCAAGCTGCCAATTAGCTGTCTGAAGGTACTCCTCCTCCACCTCCTCCTCTTGCTCATTTTCACCCACTCCCTCCCTGCTTATATCATGGGTTGGTCTATCTGAACGTACACCAATATATCACTATTCACTATTTTACCAGCCCAACAGATGTCCAGAGTACGTATAGTGTGTCCAAGTAATGTTTGGTTACCTGTCAAAGAACAAAAAGTATTAAAAAGCAAAAGGCAGCAGAGTCGTGTAGTAGCAGGTCAAAGAGACATGTCCTTTAGCAAGACACTGACAGGCAAACTCACAAAGAATGGATTGCGGCCGCTGATGGCACTATGAATTGCGCATCACTTGCAACCGCTATCTGCCCCGAGGTCTGATTCACAAAAGATATTGTGTTAATCATATCACATCGCAAACACTCATACAGGTTTGCAGCTGAGTGCAACTTGCCCTTGTTTTGCATCTGATTGTAATTATCCACGTGGCAAAGAACACAGTAGGCAGACAGAAGGAGAAAACTGACATTTTCAGACCATGAGCTATAATCAAAAAGTGATATTCTCCTTCCAAATATCTGCTCACGAGCACGCCTGGCATGCTGATTCCTTCACCTAGCTACAATCACTGCTGCCCTGATCACTGGAAAGTCGGGTGTGACACCCCTTAGATGAATGAAAATGAATGAATAAAGTCGCTTCAGTTACCACCAACTCTCTGAAGACGCTAATAATTTTCACTTTAACTGCGTGTGGCTATTAGCGCTGGTGTTTGTAATTGAACTCTTTTTGCAATGAGGCTCATTTGCATAGAAAGGGGACAATTTTTGCACCAGATGTACCTAATTTAAATACATGCAAATAGCACCGAGACTCTATTTTCTTGGCAGTGCAGTTAGAGGTGCATTTCACCCTTTGTGGGTGCTTTGAGAATTACACGGTTTACTTTTGTCTTAATTGTGCTGCGCAATCCTTTTGCGAATTCACCTCCGAGTCTCTACCAGCTCTCAGGTTCTGTTTTAAAGCTGACCTCTGACCTACAGTGTAATCGTGGAGGACGCAGTAGGAGTAAACTAGTTATTTTGGGATGGATTCTTTACAACTCTGAATCAGCTCCCTATGTGAAAGCTCCTCTTGTATCATGGCACAAAAATGAGTAATATGATGAAACGATGGATCAGTGTTACTCCCTTGCACACCATCTTTTTTTTTTTTTTTTTTTTTCTTTTTTAACCTGTTTGTTGCTTTCATCACTTACCATTCTCCATATATTGAATCCAATATTGAAGTAAAGGTAGTGAGCTGTTTTCTCCCTCTCTCTTGTGTCAAACTGCCCAAAACACATGTTTGTGGGTTCAGTTTCCTGTGGTCATATTTAAAACTTAACAAAACGAATGCATGCAAAAAGAAGGAAAATAAACACCAGGATGTCATGGTAGCTTGACGATACAGGAAATGCCATTTGCCTATACCCAACACCAAAGCAGTTATGGGAATAATTCGGACTACTACAGTGAAACTGCATTGTCTTAGAGTGGACAGGAAGCAGCCCTGTTTAGGCTGATTTAAAACCAGGGAACAAGATGGGTAGATTTCACAGAGGGATTTTCCAAATGCAAAAACTTACTAACAAAACAGACTGGTTACATAAACTGCTAAATATGTTTAAAAAGTCAGACAGTTCCTTATTAATTCAAAGCTCTTGGGTTTCATTTTTTTTATCCAGTGTTAAATCCTCCTCCCCTCATGTCTTCCTCTTCATCTTTTCCCTTCATCCTTTAGTCCCTTGCAGCTTTCTGAGTGAGCAGTTGAGACGTTTCCTCTTCATTTATTCACTATATTCCACTTATTTGAACATGTTCATTTATTTATGTGAGGTTTCAAAAGTGCTTCACAGTTTATTTCCTAAAGCACCCAACATCACAAGCAACCATTTAGTGAGGAGGTCAAAGGTCATTGTCAGATAATCAGCATTTTGTCAGCCTGTCCTGATCACCGATAAGAACTTTAACACGTGTTTCTGCAGCAACACTGTCACCCTACTGTAAAAAGATGAGATACATTTGCAACATCTGGTATAATAATCAGTCATGACCATAAGATCTGCGTGACATGAATAAGTTTGTAAAACGGATTATTTGTTTGGTTCCATTCCATCATTGTTAGAACTAGCGACTATTATTGTTCCCACTGGGGCCTGGATACTGAAAATGTCTACTTCTTGTGAAGTGGTCTGCGTAAAAAGCATCCGCCAACGCTTCTTTGTGATCTCCTGGTATAATGTAAACCACCTCGCTCCTGCTGGGATGATGGTGATGTGTTTCTGCTTGGAAAGTCTTGTCTGCAAACCACTCAGTTATGATTTGGGCTCTGAAACACTCAAGCTGGCTGGTAAAATAGTGAAAGTAGATTGTGGCTGAATAAGCAGCTGAAGAAAAGCTAGTTTCCCTCGTCTGCACACAATCACAGTTCAAATCACTTTTTCTTTAGCCACTCATCTTTCTTCTTGTCTGTCTTACTTTCTTCATTTGTCACTTAATGAGCTGGGGTCTTTTTTGTTTCAATGTTTGCTTTGGTTTGTTTTCAAAGAAAAGTGTTTTTGAATAAAGTTGCATCATTTTCTGCTTTGTCCTTTTCATTACTCAGCATTTTGTGTGTGGAGATTGTTATGAAGCCCTAGTCTGCCGTTTCTTTTACTGATCTGTTTGTGTGCGTGTGTGTATATGTCTTTTTTTCTGTGTGTGTTAGGTTATTGACCCGGTGGCTCCCAGGTACACAGCTCTGTCCAGCTCCTATGTTGTTCCTGTTTCCGTCTCAGAGGCTACAGAGGAGATGAAGGAAGTGGCTAAACACCCTAAGGTTAGCGGTCTCTCTCTCACACACTCACACACACACACACACACACATACACAATGTAATCAGCAAACCTCAAACTTGTGATGTTTGCTTGTAGGACTTAGATGAACTAATCTTTTTAAGTTGTGCAGCGCATTTAGAGCTTTGCACTATGGAAATAGTCTGCCCTTGTACACCAGGCGGTGTGGTAGAAGTCAAAAGCACTAAGCTAACGGGAGGCTGTAAAGAAGCAGCTCGGTGACCTGTTGGTGTGTCTACACATGATTTTGAACAGTGATTCAATTCAGTGATTAAGGCCAGTTCAGACCAAAGATTTGCGACAAGACGAGTTGAAACTTGCAACTACTGCAATGCGCCGGTCTGCAATGTTCTGAAACCTGCCAGTTTATACCAATAGACCAGACGGTGTATTGTGATAGTGCGTTACTTGCTACAGTTGCATTTCTAGTATTGATGAAACGGCGAAAACATAAAAAAAATGGGAGGGTCGAGATGACCAGCTGACTTTGGTACGAGCTGATTGGCTGTTGAAACAGGTGACGTGCCTTACGTTCTAAAACCAGCCTCTGGCGACTTGACAAGCTGAGTCGCAGGCGACGTCATCAGTCGGCTTAAGACGGGCCAGTTCACACCGCTGTAACTTTCCCCTGCAACGTTCTAAAACGGTTTCATCTCTTCGCAAATCTTTGGTCTGAACTGGCCTTTAGTTCCAAACAACACTGTGCTGTAGTGTTGGAAACATGGAGCTTTTAGAGGTCAGTCATTTCACTCATTGGTGCCATTGTGCAAGTGCTGAAGTCATCTGTGTCCATCCAGAACGCAGATGTGGGCATGAAGGAGGTTTGGTATGGACCTCGAGTTCTGGTTGAAGGAGCCGATGCCGAGACGTTTGCAGAGGGAGAGATGGTCACCTTCATCAACTGGGGCAACCTCATCATCACCAAGATCAACAAGTATGTAGGATCATTGCTCAGCAAATCCATATCGTTGTGAATGATGCAGGACAAAAACCTTTGGTGAGGCAGCTTTTAGCATTTATGCTCCGAGTCTCTGGAACAGTCTGCCTGAGGATCTCAGGGGCAGGGCTGGAAGTGTGGAAATTTTGAAACGGAAACTTAAAACCTACCTCTTCAGCCTGGTTTTTGATTAAGAATATTTTATAGACATTACTTACTTTATTTTACTCAACTACTTTTACATATTTACGTGATGAAATCCTATTCCATTTTATTTTGTTATTTTATTATTAATTTATTTTTATTATTATCTTGCTCATTTTATTTTTATTTTGTATTATTATTTTTGTCTTTTAAATCTATTTTATCTATTTTTTTTAGTCTAGCTTTTATTTTACTCTTTATTTTCTTAATTTTTCTTTGTTTTTATTTTTATAACTTAAATCTGTTACTTTTTCATCACTTTTATTTTTCTTGTGTGCATTGGTCTCAAACTCCTAAAATAGTTGTAGTCTATTTGTTGTTGCTGTTTTTATGGTCTACACTTGTTCGGTCTTATTATCTTAATATCTGTGAAGCACTTTGAACTGCACTTACCTGTATGAAAGGTGCTATACAAAAAGTTTGATTGAATGTTCTCGTCCTTTTTCACTACACAGAGGGGCTGATGGTAAGGTTGTGTCCATGGAGGCTCGCCTGAACCTGGAGAACAAGGACTACAAGAAGACAACAAAGATCACATGGCTGGCTGACACAAACGGTGCCCCGCTGCTGCCCGCCGTCTGCATCAACTATCAGCCGCTCATCTCCAAAGCCGTCATCACCAAAGACGACGACTTCAAGGAGTACATTAACAAGAACAGCAAGGTCTGCTCTGGTCTAACATGCGTGTTCTTAATCTCACAGCGTGCGTAACATTTGCTGTGGTCATTTTCATATCTTTTGTCGGCCGTCTCTTTCCCACTCTTAGTTGGAGGAGAAGATGCTCGGAGATCCCTGTCTGAAGAGCCTGAAGAAAGGTGACATCATCCAGCTCCAGAGACGGGGCTTCTACATCTGCGACCAGCCCTACGAGCCAGTCAGGTGAGGGAAAGGACCCATTTGTTTGTTTGAACCACCCCAGTTCACGGAGATCACCAAACGCATGCTTGGATCTGCCCAGTACTATCACAGTTGTCCGTGTCTAACTGTGGTTAACATATACAGTCCTAACAGCTGTAAGGAGAGTCCCTGTGTCCTGCTCTACATTCCTGATGGACACATCAAGGAGATGCCGACTGCGGGATCCAAGGACAAGAGCAAAAGCCAGGCCTCCAAAAACACAGTGAGTGCTTTTGAAGAAAACCCCTGATTCAAATGTTTTTTAATTATAATCCAATGACTAACTTTAAGCCAGCGCTCTGCCAACGCAAGTAAGCTTGTTCATTATTTAGACACTAGTGCATTGTGATATTTTCTTCCCTAGCATCCACTAGCTATGTATGTAGGCCCTCCTATAAGGGTGTTCAGGCTTGGGGTGGCTACAGAGTGGGTAAACAAAATTAAATATCCAAACTGAAACTAACTGGTCTAACCAGTAATGCAAAGGTAGGCCAAATGATAGCGGGACTGAGTCTGCAGTTGTCTCTTTGATAAACTGGTACCTGTCGATTTCTCGCTCTTGTTGTCTGTCTCTAAATCTGCCTTACCTCTCGTCTTAGCCTGCCACCCCTGCCAAGGCTGCTTCAACCTCTGCTCCAGCGCCTGCCTCAACCTCATCTAGTGACGTATTCTCAAGCATTGTAGCACAAGGTGAAGGTGTGCGCCAGCTAAAGGCTGCCAAGGCTCCTAAAGACGAAGTCGACAAGGCAGTTCAGCAGCTGCTTTCTCTAAAGGTGCGTCAGCTTTGATTTATAAAAGCAATGAAACTAAATAAAGACTCTTAATTATTCAAATGATGTAAAATCCCATTCTTTCTTTCTCTCTCTCTGCAGGCAGAGTTTAAGAAGCAGACAGGTATGGACTACAAGCCAGGCATGGCTCCTCCCACCTCTGTCCCAGCCCCACCCACCACATCAACAGAATCCGCCTCCTGTCCGTTCACTCGCGTTGCCCAGCAGGGTGAGCTTGTCAGGAAACTGAAGGTGGAGCAGGCACCTAAGGTACCTGGACATTTGTCCAATTACTAATCATGTCTGCATCCATTTGTCCAGTCACTGTTCATGTCCAAATCCGTTTGTCCAGTCAGCACTCATGTCCCAAGCCATCTGTCCGTCCATTGATATTGTAATGAGTGATTTTTCCAGTCATTTCTCGTGTCCTCACTCGTTGTCCAGTGAATTCTCGCGTCCAAAGTCATTTGTCTAGTTGCTCGCTGCTTGTGTCCCAAATTATTTGTCCCCACGTCCTTTGCATGCCAGTCAAGTTTATCCTTAACTACCTGCAACAATAAGCTGGTTTGTTGATGGCACCAGGACCAGATTGATGTAGCAGTGAAGCAGCTCCTCACTCTCAAGGCGGAGTTTAAAAAGCTGACCGGTCAGGATTACAAACCAGGGATGGCCCCTCCTACTCCCACCTCCTCTGCTCCTTCTCCTGCGACCACCTTCTCCTCTTCCTCCTCCTCTCACTTGGGCCTGTATGAGCGCGTTTCACAACAGGGGGAGGCTGTGAGGAAACTGAAGTCTGAAAAAGCCCCCAAGGTATTCTGATGTCTCAGACATTGAATGGAATTTTTGATTTTTGATTTTAGTGATGACTTTTGTCAATGTCTGCACTCTGTGTGGCTAGATAAAAATAGTAGTGAGATGTCTTAAAGGCCCTGAAAACGTCTCAATCCGTATCTTAGTGTGAGTGATGGGATCCTAAATGAACAGTTTGATGCCAAAGTTGGGACAGTTTTACAGTATTTCTTTTTTTTTTTTTTTTTTCCCTTTTCTTTCTGGTTTGAGGTGGGCGGAGCTCAGTTGGAGAAAGATGATGTCACATACTTCTGTGCACCAGTCAAGATTTAGCAACATTTGAATCAGAGTCTGATGACTGTTGGTGGGTTGTTTGGTCACTGTCAATCAAATGCAATCAAATGCGATCAAATCACACCCACACAGACATGAAGCAGATTAGCTTTTGAGTCTTTGAGAGTTAAATTCTTAATAGGAAATACCTAAAGAGATGTGTTTTTGTTTTTTTTATTTGATTGTTGCTTAATTAGTCATGAATATTTAATGTTAAAGAGAAATATTACAGATTTGAAGCCAGGGTTTTCAGGGGAAGACCACTGGACTGCAGAATGAGAATCACTGGTCCTTTGTGCTAAAACCAAACATTCCCCTATTTCTAAACTCAAAATAAGTTTTGATTTTCTGATCCCATCAGCCACTTACTGTGGCTGCTGCCGGAAAATACAATCTTTCAGAGAGGTAGGTTCACTTGCTTGTGTCTGATGTAGGGAAGTCTCTATTGTCTGTGCCACTCCAAGCTGCCTTGAAGTAACATAGCTAGACGCCTACAGCAGGGGGTGTTTCTGGAATTTAATAGGAAAATGCAAAAGACATGTCTTAGTAGAACATATGTGACAGGTTGTCAGAACAGTTTGTTTAGAGTGGATAAACTAATAACTTTAATAACAAATGAACGTACAAAACACACTAAGAACTGGTGTGGGGCATCAACAGCTAGTCTAATAATATTTTATATATAAATAATCAAATATAAAATATCATTTTTATTGTGCACATGTGCTGTTACAACAGTGTTTCCCCATTACAGGATTATAAAAACTGCTATGAAGACACTCACAGTATCCTTGTCCTTGTGTACAGGACCAGGTGGACGCAGCGGTGAAACAGCTGCTCGCCCTGAAGGCAGAGTACAAACAGGCCACAGGCCAGGAGTACAAGCCTGGAGCGGCCCCAGTTCAGAAAGCCCCCGCACCAGTCCAGAACAGCCCCAGCCCTGCCCCTGCTGCCCCTGCTGCCCCTGCTGCCCCTGCTGCCCCTGCTGCCCCTGCTGCCCCTGCTGCCACCGGCCTCTATGAGAGGGTTGCTGAGCAGGGAGAAGTGGTCAGGAAACTGAAGGTTGAAAAGGCCTCCAAGGTGAGACTATAACTGCAGTATCACGGCTATTACTACATATCCATCTACTACCAGTGTTTCCCTTACTTTCAGTGAGTTTATATTGTTGAGTACTCCTGCAACTGTTCCTGCTGCTATGACTAAACGGTGCTCTTCTGGCTGGCTGTTCTTCAGGATCAGGTAGATGCTGCAGTGAAGCAACTGTTGGCTCTGAAGGCAGAGTATAAACAGCAGACCGGACAGGATTACAAACCAGGCTTACAAGCCCCAGTTAGCCTTGCCCAGACGCAGTCCTGCCCTTCCTCGACGCAGTCCAGCTCTTCCCCGCAGGCCCAGAAACTGTTCTCACAGGTGGCCCAACAGGGAGAGCTGGTGAGAAAGTTAAAGTCTGAGAAAGCCCCCAAGGTAAGGAACCAATCACAGAGTGGAATTAAATAGACCTAGTAGAGAGAGCAAAAAAACTATAACTGACCTTCCATTTCAGGACCAGGTGGATGAAGCCGTGAAGACTCTCCTCGACCTGAAGACCAAGTACAAGACGCTTACTGGAGAGGAATACAAACCAGTGGCTGCTGCCGGAGCCACCGGAGGAGAGGACAAAAACCGCAAGGAGAGGGAGAACAAGTCTGAGAAGCAGGGTGGAGGAGCAGGAGGAGGAGGGAAGAAGGGTAAAGGAGACAAAGCCAGCCAGGGGAAGGAGGCCTCAGGAGGAGCAGGAGGCTCAGGAGAGGGTCAAGGACCTAAGAAACAAACACGGTGAGAGACTGGAAATGGATGAAAGGAGAGAGGTGAAGAAGTAAATCCAGACGATGATAAACAAGCCTTTTTTTCATCTGGTAGTAGTTTGAAACCTTATGAGCCAACACAACGTTTAGTATAAAATGGGACTCCAATGGTGAGTTCTTGTCTGATATCAGATAAAATGACAACCCTTGTTAGAATAAATACTGCGGACATCTTTGAGGATATTGATTTTATTTTACTTTTTGCATCTGAAGTCAACTTTTCTACTCTGAGCTCTCTCTCTCTGTCTCTCTGTAAGTGCAGATTTAACCTCTCACATCTTGATTTTCAAAAGATCAACCTGTTTTCAGTTTTATTTTGGTGTCTAACTTCAGTGACTGGTGGAAATGTCTTCCTCATCCCACATGTGGAGCAAGGCTCTGCAGACTGAAGAAAAGTGTATGCATGTAGGCAGTTGGGTGAACAGTTGTATGGCGATATCATGTGAAAATGATTTGCTTGAAATCGACTGGTAGCGGAGTCAAAATGTCTGAGCCAATTAAAAGCTGCATACTGAACCGCCTTCTCAGAATTCTGTTTTGAGCACATTATAGTTATTGTGTTACTGTGTATGGAGGTGTTGAATTTTTACCACACAACATACAGTAACTGGCAGTTGATGGATAGTTTTATTCAAACCATACGATGCCATGAGTTGTATATTTTAGCCTTTAAACAAATACTGGAGCATTGTGAGGACAGAGGCACGTACTTGGATTTGTTACTTGGACACTGAAGATGGATCATCTGTAAGCACGACCCTCTGCTACTGTAGCAACGACTGAAGAGGGGGTTTTTGTACTCAGATTTGGTGAGTTTTAAATGGTTGGTGTGTTTTTCATCTGCTTGATCCGTGCCTGTGGTCTGCTGTCAGCCTCGAGGATGAAACTCTGATAGTGCTGCACTACTAATATATATAAATCTATAGATAAATAGATATAGACTAGAGCTGCAACAAGTAGTCGATTAATCGATTAGTCATTCGAAAGAAAATTAATTTCCTTTTTTTTTTTTCTTCTTTTTTTTGTCATTTTTCAAGGAAAAATATCAAACATTTGCTGGTTCCAGCTTCTTAAATATGAGAATTTTCTGCTTTTCTTTGTTATTTATGACAGTAAATGAAGAGTCTGCGGGTTTTGGACTGTTAGTTGGACAAAAGAAGCAATTTGAAGATGTCACTTTGTGCTCTGGGAAATTGTGATGAGCATTTTTCGAATTTTTTTGACAATTCATCGATTTAATCATGACAATAATCGTCAGATTAATCCATAATGAAAATAGTCGTTAGTTGCAGCCCTGGTATAGACATTGACATTGTGCATATTTTTCTGTCCATAGTAAATACAGAAATTTAGCACATCAGTGTCCCGAAACCCTTTGAATTCCTGCTGAAGTTGAAAATAGTCGAGGTGCTGATATAAGATGCAAAAAGTACAATAAAAACTTGTGTTCCTCAGATAAAGACTAATAATCATGATCATAATATCACCCCAATAATGGGGATTATGCTTTTGCCCTCATGGTGCAGCTCTATGTCTGTGTTTTGCAGTAAGAAGCTTAATGGCAACTGATGTGAGCTTTGAGTTGCATGGTTGGTTGGCTGCACTGGGAACGGCTGTGTGTTTTGTTAGAATTGTTTGAATGCACTCAGGAGTAGAGTTGGGACCGATCCAATACCGGCATCAGGTGCAGATACTGACGTAATTCACTCATCGGATATCAGACTGACGTCACCGGTCCAGATTCCATAGTCTGATGTTTTTATGAATTATAAATATGTCATAATGCAATTTTAAGCCCATAGCAAATATGTTGTAGTACAAATTAATTAATTAATTAGTAATTAAACAGTTCTACAAAGATTGCCAGTAGTCCCCATATTTCTTTGTCTCCCAGAATTCTATGAGTTAGACGTACAGGCCGAGGTTGTGCTGGACCGTGAACCCGCTGTAATGTAACGTGAGATGGTCTGCAACTGAGTGAGCTAGTAACAGTTGGCTAAGTCAACATGGCCTTAGTTTGGAGATATTTTTGCCTTGAAACACAGAAAAGCAAGACAGCAACTTGTAATGTGTGTAAAGCCAACATTCGGAGGGGTGGAAGTTGTTCTGCATCGTTGGTTGGTTCAGTATCGTTATCAGCAGATATCCAGATTCAGCTATCGGATCAGAAAAAAAGTGGATCAGTGCCAACTCAGGACTAATCTTGTACCTGCACCTAGACTAACTATAATCAGACACAACAGTGTTTGTGTTTTGGTGATTTCTCAGACTGCTCTGCCACTGTGTTTGGGCAGTGCTTCATCACCACACCAATAGTTCTTTCAGCGAGAAGATAATATAACAATTTGAGTAGATAATAATACTCTGATACAGTAAAACAGACACAAAAATTTGTGATTTACAAAATAAAAATACCATAACACACATTTACATAATTCATTACATAAGTAGTGTGTATTGTATCTTAATCTCAAGGTTTACATCACACTAACTTAGTTGTGTGTCTCCTGGCAGGTTGGGTTTGGAGGCCAAGAAAGAGGAGAACCTGGCTGACTGGTACTCTCAGGTGAGTTAAATTAGACCCAGGTCCCCTTTACTCCAACTAAACCTTTTTCTACTTGCAGGAAAGCTGTGAGAAACATAAAACACAACATTTTAAAAAGTATTTTCTGAAATTTCCTTTGGAAAATTCCCCTTTCAATGCAGTGTTGCTCCTCCCTTCCAGGTCATCACTAAATCCGAGATGATTGAGTACTATGACGTTAGCGGCTGCTATGTGCTGCGGCCTTGGTCCTTCTCCATCTGGGAGGCCATTAAAGAGTTCTTTGACCGGGAGATTAAGAAACTGGGTGTGGAGAACTGCTACTTCCCCATGTTTGTCTCTCAGGCCGCCCTGGAGAAGGAGAAGTCCCACATTGAAGACTTTGCTCCAGAGGTAAAAGCACCAGGTTTCTCCTCGTGGATAAAACAACATAATGGAGGGGAAAAAGCATGAATTGCACCCCTGAGGAAATAAATAAAACAATGAATATACCAGAATTATTCTAAGATAATGAATGCTGCACAACTTTAATAAAGTGATGTTGTCATCTTTGTCAGGTTGCCTGGGTAACCCGGTCTGGAAAGACTGAGCTGGCAGAGCCCATTGCTGTCAGACCCACCAGTGAGACAGGTCTGAACTTCATATATCAATTCATACATGCATATACTGAGCATATACAATGTCTAAATCACTTTTTTAGACACTTATCTTGTTATCTGCAGCGTGTGGTGTGGTTTTGCGGTTGTGTCGTGTTTGGTCATGAACCTGTGGTTTGTTTTTGTTTTGCTTCAGTGATGTACCCTGCCTATGCTAAATGGGTCCAGTCCCACAGAGACCTGCCAATCAAACTCAACCAGTGGTGTAATGTCGTGGTCAGTATCTTCCTACAGTCACATGCACACCCTCTTCATCTAGAATTCCTATTCCACACCTCTTACTTGTACATCTTTACTGTATAATTTCAAGCTTGTCGAAGAAAATTGGTACAAAGAAGGCTGGCCACCCTGAAGTCTGTTTCTCTCTTCTCCCCTCTTCCTCTCCCCCAACTCCTCCCTCCAGAGATGGGAGTTCAAACACCCCCAGCCCTTCCTGAGGACAAGAGAGTTCCTGTGGCAGGAGGGACATACAGCCTTTGCCACCAAAGAGGAGGCAGCTGAGGAGGTAACAGCCCCGGCAACGCTGCCTTACAGCTAGCACAAACCAGTCTCCCCTATCCATTATGTTTAATGAAATACACAAGAACTGTTTTTGAGATGCATAATGGTGCACTACATTTATAGTACCAAAATGAGTGTTATTGTTTTAACTCTGCCGTATCGTCTTTGTGTGCGTTTATGTATCTGTAGGTGCTTCAGATCCTGGATCTGTACGCCAGGGTGTATGAAGAGCTGATGGCGATCCCCGTGGTGAAGGGGAGGAAGACGGAGAAGGAGAAGTTCGCAGGAGGAGATTACACCACTACTGTGGAGGCGTTCATCTCTGCCAGCGGTCGTGCCATTCAGGTACGGTGGTATACTAGATCACAAGCAGAATTTTACGTTTAATTCCTAAATCTCAAACTTTGATCACTAATGATGAGCTGCAGAGAAACAGACAGTGAGTCATAATAATTATTCTCCTCTTTTTCACACTTAATCCACATACACTGACAGAGAGTGAGTGATTGATTTGAGTTGATGTTTTACAGGTTGCCTGTGGGGTCTTAAAGTATTAAAAAGCACATTTAATATCCTCAAAATAAGTTTGTTTACAAAGGTCTTCATTTTTTTCTTGTCCTTTCGTAGGAATAAATAAATACCGTAACATCCTAAATAACTGTCAAATGTATAAATGTTTTGTGTGTGTAACGTTACAATTTACTCTGGTGTGACTTGGATGTTATGACAGTACTACAGGTACTGTTTACGTCAGTGTATTGCTTTGACTTTACGCTCTTTACTGTTGAGTGTGCGCGAGCTCTGGCGCGAAGTCAGTTGTCAGGAAAGAAAACAAAACGTCTCGCACTTTGCTACCAACAAGGTAACGTTAGCTCGTCGCCACAGAATGGGCAAGTGTCGAAACTCTAAGTGGCAGCCAAAATAGGAGAAAATCTTTCTAGCTAGACAATGAGACTTAATGTTATAGCTTTGGACTTCTATATGAGGAGCGCAAAACATGTTGCATGTGCTAATGTGTATTAAATATGAATGTGAGTATTATAATAAAATGTTAAACTGAAGTACTTGGTAAATAATTCTTTTCTAGGGCTTAAAATCTATACTGATTTTTCATTATATTCTTCATACTTCATACATACATTCTTAGTGGTATTAAAAAGGTCTTTAAAAAGTCTTACATTTAACCCTGGGGGTATCCTGTTTTAGAACAAAGTAAATATTGAACTGTTTAAAGAGAACAACCCATGAAGTCATCTCGCCCTTGGCATTGCTTTGTGCTTCGTCAGGGTGCCACATCCCACCATCTTGGCCAGAACTTCTCCAGGATGTTTGAGATCATGTTTGAGGATCCGAAGAGGCCGGGTGAGAAACAGCTGGCCTTCCAGAACTCCTGGGGAATCACAACCAGGACCATCGGTGTCCTCACCATGGTCCACGGAGACAACATGGGTCTCGTACTGCCACCCAGGGTGGCCTGTCTGCAGGTAGACATACACACACGCACACTCTCACACAGAGACGTGGAAATACAGTAGAGTAGACCTTTTTTTAACTGACAAATGTGTAATGATACACCCATTAAGCACAAGACCCCTGCTTTTTATCCTATTCTAATTTTTTTATATGAATTAAAAGAATGGATGAAGAACAACCGACCTGTGATAAACACTTGATACATGCAGGGGGAAAAAAGCATACACTAAACAGTTCCAATTTCTCTGTTTTTCCAGGTTGTCATCATCCCATGTGGGATCACTGTCTCCCTGCCAGAGCAGGAGAAGGAGGCAGTGTTGAGCCAGTGCTCTAAATACCTGAGCAAGCTGCTGGATGCTGGCGTCAGGGTGAAGACTGACGTCCGAGACAACTACTCCCCAGGGTGGAAGTTCAACCACTGGGAACTCAAGGTCAGAAATAAAATAATAACAGTGGTAGTGGTAGATAATGAAGTGCTTTACCTGAAGGCATACATTCAACAATAAGAAACAGTAAAATAAAAAAAAAGATGAAAGTCAACAAGTCACAACAGCCAAGATTGTTGTCAAGGCCTTGATAATGACAGCAGCTGTTTCTCTCTCTCTCTCTCTCTTTGTTGTTTGTGTGTGTCTGTCTGTGTCTCTCTTCCAGGGAGTTCCTATCCGTCTGGAAGTGGGTCCCAAAGATATGCAGCAGCGTCAGTGTGTCGCCGTGAGGAGAGACTCTGGTGCAAAGGTGACAATTCCAGAGGCTGAGGTTGAGAAGAGGCTGGTTGCCATGTTGGAGGACATCCAGGACACCCTGTTCAAGAAGTAAGACTCAGCACTACACACCAGGGTCAGACCTGCACTATGCTTGGCTGGCACTGGGCTTTTTATTACAACGACGACTTGACAACTTGAAGGTGGTTTTGAGAGTATGGAGGAATTGCAGCGAAACTGAAAGAATTTGAACACTGTGGGCTTTAGTCTTATGTGATAGGGGGAAAAAGACCGTTTCAGAGTCAGTCTACTGACTCTCCTATTCTCATGTCAGTCACTCTGACAGCTGGAAGCTTTTCTTTTTTTAAATAATAAAATACACTTGTATTTGATATGTGTGACATATGTGGTCAGTTAACATCAAGATTCCTGTCACTGCTTTAGGATAACTTGACACATGCAGTATTACTCTTATTGTAGCATTGTGGTTGGCGTAGCTGTAAATTAAAGTGACTATAATTTATTTATTCTTTAATGACGGTGTAACAGAGCTTTATAGTGAGTTTCAGCTCATTGTGTAGCTGTCCGGCCCGGAACATTACTGTTTTGGTTCACTCTCATAGTGTTGTTTTTGGCCACAACAGGTGGGTGCTTGGTGAAAAAGCTCTAAAAACTCACTGTACACTACCTGCTCAGCACCAAACAGCAGACAGCTAGCTGGTGAACATAGTGGAACATGAAGCAGCTAAATAGGCAGAAATTTCACTTAGGAGTTGGAAGATACCAAAAACAGAGCTAAAAGAGAGTGACTTGAATTCATCATGTGAACAGAAACACAACTCTAAATGAATGATAATGTTGCTCTGTATCTACTGGATGTATAAAGAAGCAACTGTTTGCTAACAAGTTTGACATATCAACTAAAAAGGTGATTATTATGTCGAAGTTGTGTTTGCAACTTTATTGAGGCTCCGCTGCCCCGAAGTGGACAAAAAAATCATCAGTTATTGCAGGTTTAAAATCATCCCAACCAGCAGAGGGCAGCATTGTGTTAAAATATAAATACATAGACTGACGCACAGAATTATGGCAAAATGAAGAGATGCTTACATGGTGTCAATGAGCATACAGGAAGATTGATGAAAGTGTGTTTTGTGTGCGTTTTGTCAGAGCTTCAGATGACCTGAAGAGTAACATGGTGGCTGCAGACACGATGGAGCAGTTCCAGAAAGACTTGGACCAGGGCAAGGTGAGTAACACAACCCCCGCTCACCACAAAGCGTTTCATTGTCGGTCCTCACCTGAGCAAATAAAATTGATAATACATGTGTCTTGCTTGATAGATTGTTCAGATCCCGTTCTGTGGAGGAATTGAGTGCGAGGATTGGATCAAGAAAACCACTGCCAAGTACGTCCAACATGTCACTGTCTGACGTGATAGTCGGTGCTTTGCTCAACCTTTTGAGGGAACAACCACATCATTATCTGTACAGAAAATATCCATCGAATATACACATGCAATAAGCACATTTTGCTGTTCTATGGAGTCATTTCGAATACATGTGTTCAGGATTTTTACACAGTTATTTGTAAAGTGCATTCGGAATTTGTCCCATTCATATCACGTTTTGGGAAAATACAAAATGTTAAATAGAGAGCCATTTTTGTGCTTTGTTCTCCTGTAGGGACCAGGACCTGGAGCCTGGAGCTCCGTCCATGGGAGCAAAGAGCCTCTGTATCCCCTTCTCACCCCTGAAGACGCTGCAGCCTGGTCAGATGTGTGTCAGCGGCAAGGAGCCTGCCCAGTACTACACCCTGTTTGGACGCAGCTACTAAAGACCTGCTCTGCTGGAGCACATTGTAGTTGAAAAGGGCTTTCCTACCTTCCTTCTATTTCTTCTTCTGCTCTTCTTCTGGTTGTCTGGGTTGTAGGGGTATGGAGGTGACTGGACTGTGGCCTTTAGAATGGGAATATGTTGTTTTTTGTTTTTTTTTAACATATGTTAACATTGTTATGACGCATTTGAAAGAAATTGGAGGTGAGGGAAACTGTTTCTGTTATGAAAAATGGTTGTAGCGCTTTTTCTCTACTACATACATGGCTGATTACTCTCTAAAGGCCATGTCAAAAGAACGCTAACTGTCCAGCAGCAGCAGTGGTTTGTGTTAGGATGGGAAGTACCACCAGAAACCAGGCAAGTATTACATCTTTCCTATGTCTGGCAGGTTTGTCAACACATAATGAGTCATGTTTTGGAGATCTCTCAAAACATGGCAAGTAAAATGGTAAAAGCAGCTGGTTGATTTTGGAAACCACTTCTGAATTCATGTTTTTTATAACTGCCTATTTATCACTGTCAAGAAAGTGTAAGTTTCTGTCAACATTTATAAATTTAGTGGTTTTGGGCCTTTTGAAATCTGGAAAAACTCCCAAAAACATTTCCTGAGAAATGTATTGACTACTGCTGTCTGGGGGGAAAAGTACTCTTTGCCTGCCAGCGGTCCCATCTCAGCCAAACGGTCTCAGGAACTCTGCAGGTACTCAGGCTTGTAGCTGGGTTGTTATTCTCACAGCTTTATCAACCCCGTCTCTGTATGACTGGTTACAGTATGTACATTATGGTTCACAGCTTAACACAAATTCCTCAGATCCACCAGAGCCAAATGATGAAAAGCTGTGATGAACTGTATATGGTTAATAGCCAGTACTGTAGCCTTCTGACACTCATTAAAGAATACAATACTCTAGTCTACAACTTGTCTATAATAAAGCATTTTCCATGGCAAACTGCTCTGTGTTGTTTTTGATCCTGGATAAAGATGGGTGGAGATGTTTAAACTGGGGTATCCTTGGCCCTGGATGTATTATACTGGACATTGTGAGCTTCACAAAGATGAGTTATTGTATGGGAATGCATTAAACTGTGCAGGTGTACCTAATAAACAGGTAACAGTGTACATGTAGTGGAATATGCAGGCCAAGAACGCTGCTTCCTTGGTTACATAATGCTGAACATTGAATAGTAAACGTACAAACCGGCACTTCCTGTCTGTATTTTCAAAATAAGACTTGGCATGTGTTGAGGGGTTCCTTCGCTCCACTTAAAGTGAAGTGCAAAAAAAAAGAAAAAAACAACCTGGTTACAGAGCCAAAGTACTGACATGGGGTAGGAGTGAGGATTATGTTTTCCCGAGTTTAGCCTCTTAGGCAATTTCCACTATTATCCAGATCACTGAAAATGTCTTTTCCATATATGTCCTCATAAGCAGGTGCCTCTGAAAACAGCTGTTTGATAAGACACTTCAAAGTGAATGACGGTCTGAAAACAGGAGAAAGGAAGCAGAGGAAATGTGATAAAATGCTGGGGGTCCCTGCATGCTCAAAAGAGGAGATTTGAGTCCTACTTAATTGCTTAAGTGTTTCAGGGTGGATGTTGAATCTTGACTGGAAAATGATTCCCAAACCAATGAGGTATCAAAATATTTGCCTTGCCAGAGTCACTCTCATTGTACTTTTTTCTTTTGTTTATAGATTAAGTGATTTTATACCACAGTGGCCCTTTAATGATGCTGGATATGTGTTAGCCTTATGGCAGATATTTAAGTTTTTAGTTAAACTTTTTCTGTATTGATGTTGTAGTTTATTGTGATCATTCTTCCCATTATACATCTTATGTGTTATTGCTGTGAACCTAATTTTCCAATTGGATCATAAAAGCTTCATGAAATGTAATTAAGGAATTAATAGCCATGTATGCAATATCAAATCAGTCTCAATTATAAAGGGGGGCAAATGTCCTTTAAGGTCTTTTGAAGTGTCAATTCCCCACCATTGTTGCCCTGTAATCAGTGACATTACAATTGTTGTCGTCAATGTGCCTTTTATTTTGAAAGCTCGCACCGGAAGGTCTTTCTGTTAAAATTCCCTCACCGGAGTCCCACTCCCTGTCGGTCCGCACCGCCGAGTTGCGGTCTAGCTTTGTACCGTCTGTTAGCAAAAATGAGCGACAAAGGTCTGTCAGACGAGGCAGCGGCAGTAGCTTGTAAAGACGGAGACCCTATTACTAAGGTAAGATGATTGCTGTCCCTCTTGAAGTTGAACTAAACTTCTACTAGGCACTGTCAGACCCAGCCAACCCAACAGGCCAACGACAGGTTCATTACGCCCATTATCGGACAGAGACACGTTTCTTTACAAAAATAGGCATTGGTCACCCGGTGGCAAGTCATTCGATTATGTTAAACATGATTGCCAATGTCTATGGCGAGCGTAACGACATACACATTCCAGGTGACAAATGTGTGGTGGTTTTTATCAAAGGCTGTTGTAAGCTAGCTGACTTGCAGCCGAACTTCCTCGCGTGGAAAGAAACTCGTCCGAACTTGGTGGGAAAAGCTGCGACGCAGTCTGTCAACGCACGAGCACAACACGTGTGCTCGTAACGCTACAGCTGTCTGTCCGTACGTACTCGCAAGGAAGTTGGTATTTAGGCGCGGTCAGACCAACTTACTCGCATGATGTGGCGAAAAGGAGGCGGGACTGGAAGTAGCTAATGTGGGCAGCGTTGCAAGCATACGCTGCTGGAGCTAACCTGGTTGTCCAGCTGGCTAACAAAAACAAACGATGTTCCTTATTTTTAACCATACTTTATGTTGTCCTCACTCTGACACAGTGCCAGCCATTCAACTTCCCTCCTACTGTGCAGCCTGTATTCTTTCACTGATACATAGACAGTATGTAACTTGCACTGTATATACACTATGTATACACAGGAATAGAAACAAATGCTTAAGGGCAGGTCAATATCACCACATCTCCCAAACTGGCACGACATTGGAGATTCCCTCTGTTTTGCAGGCCCTTGTTCAAAAAAGTTAAGCTTTTCAGAATGTGTGAGCTCTGGCAGTTCCAGCAGACTCGCAGGTCAAAGTTCACATTCATTTTAATTTGACCTGAGAAATAAGAGACTTCATAAAACTGGTTAAACGTCCATAGAAACCTCTCAAAGCTCTCCTGCAGCGTGTTGAACTTCTCTGCTGCTTTCCACGTAATCATAGATTTGCCGTAATATGGCTAAACACACTACTCTGTCATCCCATCAACCCTCTAAGTTTTGAAACCCTGCCGCAAGTAATGAATTTAGCTACAAGTTGGCAAAACATATGGAGTACTGGGGAAATGGCGTATGCTGCAGCAGTGTTCGGGGAGTTTCTATGGATGTGTTGATACTTTTTTTACACTGAAACCTTCACACAGTTGGAGGAAGGGCACAGGAAAGGGGAGCACTGGCTAGCCACAGAGATGACACTCGACTGTGATGACACTCACACTTTTGGATGTCATGCACTGCAAAATATCAGGATCAGGGTGAAAACCAGGGGCCTGTTTAACCAAACTGGGAGTTTGTACGGTTTGTATGAGATCATTTCTTCTAGCGTTAGTTTGGACACATTTCGCTAATCAAAAATGCACACCACCATACTTCTGGTGTGTGAGATCCCTGCAGGACTCTCAAATGTATTTGCAATTTGTAAGCAACAATCCTTTGTAATACGAGATGCTGTGCAACCATTTGCTATCTGCGTGCAAGTAGTGCTCGTAAATCACTTTAATGAAATGGGCCCTACCACAGAATACATTTCAGGACATCATTAGACTTCAGCACTGGCATGGCATGTAAAACCTGTGTTTTTGCATTGCAAACAAGGGATTAAATGTAATTTGTCCAAGCAGGCCTAATTTGTTCAGAATGGTAATATTAACTGATGCACAGCTGATCATTGCGCTTGTTTGCACAGAGCTGCAGTTTGGCTGAAATCCCTTTTTCACAGGCGAGTGCCAGGATCCAAATTTCCCATGCTGGAAAAACAGCCATAGAGAGATCTTGTTCCATGCAAAACAAGCATGTTGTGAAGGCTTCTCTGAGCTCTCTAACACAAGAATATACCACACACTGCTTCATCTTTATCTGCAAGGCTCCACATCTGTAGCTATCCCTGTTACCTTAGATCTCAGCGTTAATCGTGTGTGTGTGTGTATAGTTTGTTTAAAAAAGTGACATATTTTACACTTACTTATGGGTAGCCGTTCAGTGTATTTTTATTTTTCCTGTGGTAGCAGGGTCTGGAGTTTTCAGGCACACACAGTAGATATTTGTGCTACTAAAATAGTTGTTTTTGCTCTTGGGGAGACCTGTTTGAATTACTGGTGGACCGATAGGGGTTTTTCAATGGCCGATGTCGATATTTAGAGAGCAGGGCAGCCAATTGCTGATATACAGTATAATGCTGATATCATGTCAGGTCAGTATCTGGGTTAATAAGAAAAAAAAATGAGTCATGTATAATTCCATTATTCCATGCACATTACAATCTAATAGACATGTTTATCTTAGCCAGTAACATGTTGTTTTAGTTGGAATTTCTATTAATTAGTGAAATAGAAAAATACATTGTGTTGTGCTGTAGATTTAAGAACGTGACTGCTATGTAAGGGAGAGCGAGGAACAGTATGTCAGAAGCAATGTCATTCAACTGCATTATTCTATACATTATAACACAATATTTATTTAACACTAGCCAGTAACGGTTTTAGATTAGATTTGTTGTCATTTTGGATGGGAGAAACGTATTAACATTTAGAAAAGACGATGGCGACTGAGGAAATGTAGGCAAACGTTTATAGCAGGCTGCATGAGAGTTATAGTACAGGGCTTGCAGCTAACTTTTCACCACCTTCCCAAAACTGTCCCAAAGCATATTTTTGTATGTTTGTTGACAGACTCGGTTACAAGCCAAATAGCCAAGCTAAGCGATCAAACACATTAAAAAATAATAACTTTATTTGTTCACTGGCATTGCGAAGCCTGCTCATATCGTCTACCAAGGACAACAATGTGACAGAGCGGTGATTCTGTCCCGCGAATCCACTACTGTCTCTCATTAAACACTGCAAATGTGTATGCAGACATTTTTTGTTCATCGGCCCCGTGAGCGCAGGCATCGGCCGATTTTGATTATGTCAAAATGCCAGACATCGGCCCTCTAATTTGAATTTCTGTTCTGCATTTTTCAGGGTTTGTACAAAGTCTTGAAAGTTTGGAAAGTGCTTAATTTTAACAATTATGTTTTCAAGGTTAGGAATATGCTTGAATTCGAATATACTCCTTGAAAAATGCTTGATTTTCAACATAATCTGGTGTTTCATCAATCTTCACAGTCACTCATGTAAAGCAAAAATCTTTTAATATTTTAAATAAAATGATCTCATTGTCATATTTGTTTGTTGTCTCCTGGCATTTATAGTAACAATTTAGATGTGATGATAAAGGCTTCAAGAGTCTGGAAATTCTTCGTTTAGGTACCTTGAAAGTGCTTGAAAATTGCTTGAATTTTACTCTTAAAAAGCTGTACGAACCCTGACTTTAAAGAAACGATACCCCACCCTCCTGTGATCTCTGTGATGGCTTAATAGTGTTGCTGACCACTTGACTTGAAGTGTTCTATAAAACTCTGTTATTGCGTTTCTGTCTTAGGATTTCATGATGCAGCAGACTATGCTGCGGGTTAAAGATCCAGTTAAATCCTTGGATTTCTACACCAGAATCCTCGGCATGACGTGAGTATTAATTGTGGGCTTCAGTTCAATGTACACTTTAATTCAACTCCTACTAAAACTTTATTCTACTTGCAACAAATGATTCCCAAGGAGTGACACAATGAATCCTAAACCGTTTGGAGCTGGTTTTGGCTTTGTGTGTGTGTGTGTAATATTTGGAGCGTTTCCTATACATCAACTTGATTTGGTGACTAAAGAGGGATTTTCTCTCTGGTGTGCAAAATTTTCCAGGCTCCTGCAAAAGTTTGACTTCCCCTCCATGCGTTTCTCCCTCTTCTTCTTGGGCTACGAGGACAAGAAGGAGGTTCCTACGGATGTGAAGGAAAAGACGGCCTGGACCTTTTCCAGAAGAGCCACCATTGAGCTGACGCAGTAAGGGTCTCTGTTCTGCTATTAGTTTGGTCACTTGAAAAAGTTCGCAGTAAAGTCCCATCTTTAAGAGACAGTCCTTGATTATTTTTTTTCCTCCTAGAATTACCTTCTATGGTTAAAATCTTGCTGAACAAAAATGTTTCAGTTTTTGCTTTTCTTATTTCACCATTGTCTTACTGGATGGTGGAGTATTTTTTTTTTAATCGGCTTAAGTATTTTGAGCTACCGTTAGTGTTGTAAGTAATCTAAAATGTTTCAGTCCTCATTCATTTTACAGTTATTAACAGGAGATGCTACAATTAGAATTAATGATTATATCTGATCTCTCTGAATATTGTCTTATGTGCCCTTCTCTCCTCCTCCTTTTTCTTCTCTTCATTTGCTTTCGTATTTCTTGCATTCCTCCTCTCGTCCCTCCTGTCTTTCAGTAACTGGGGCTCTGAGTCTGACGAGAGCCAGTCTTATCACAATGGAAACTCAGATCCACGTGGCTTTGGTAAGTCTGCGTCCCTGATTGACAAACAGACAGGAAAGACCAATGGACTTGAATTTTTAAGAAAAAGTGTCATAGATAGTGAGATTTACAAGTTCAAGACTTTGTTGTCCCAAAAAGAAAAAGGTTTTCTTGTATGAAGGCGTACAATAATAAATGATTGCATGGACTTGAAATAGAGGAACACACAGTAATATTAGTAAACACACTTGTGGTTTAACGGTAACATTTTAGTTGTCTTGATCTGTGTTTTAAATGTTGAGCATTAGCTATCAGTTTTTACAAAGTGTTTCAAAAATTCCTCCACAGGAGTCATACACCAAACTATTAAGAGTATACTGTTGCTTCTTGTCTGAAGATATGTGCACGTACATATATATATATGTATCGGCTCACTAGTGCAAACTGTGGGTATGTGTAACTGTAGTGTGGATTCATAGGGAACTGTCTCTGTTTGTCTACCTGACATTCGACAGGACACATTGGAATTGCAGTTCCTGATGTCTATGCAGCCTGCAAACTGTTTGAAGAGCAAGGAGTCACATTTGTCAAGAAGCCGGATGATGGTGAGATGTGAAGTGCTTGTGAATATGAAGGTCATAGACGGGTTAAACAGATAAAACTCGACAGGCTCGACAGCCTTTTTAGTACTCCACTTCCTCCTACTGTAAAAAAAATGAAACCAAAATATCTCAGATACGGGCGCTGCCATCTTGCACTGGTGGCGTCATTTGAAGCCAGAGTCTGCACAGTAGTAATCAAGGTCCCACCCATACACCCGCCTGAACCAATCGAGCACTCTCACAGTTGTCAATCATAACATCACACACACGCATCAAATAACTAATTAAAACCAAACTTATCAGAAAAATGAAAACGAACAAACATCAGCGTGATAAGAACTACCTAAAATGACAGAAACCATCAAACCAACCAAATATAATTTGACGTGTACTTTGATTTTTCAGTTTGGCCCATGCAAGCCCCCAGGAAGTGCGCCAGGCCAATTTGACATAGTGGCCAAACCGTGTAATTACAACTTCCGGGTCTGTCACGTGACGCACACTGGCCCCAAGACACTTTTCCCATAGACTTACATTGTGAAAGAGACGTCTGTAAATCAGCGGATAATTTTTTTTGAGGTACAACAACTAGCCAGTATGAACACTTAAATAGTCCTTATTTAAATCATTATGTCCTAAAAGTTGTAAAATGCATAAATAGCAGAATCCAGAGTTATAGAGTGACTGCCATTCATGTGAGGGAGCCTGATGCAGATCGGTTGGGAGGCGGGGTTAAAGGAAGCACTAGTGCGCTTGTTCTATGGGCCAAGAATGTGGAAGCTAGCTTTCAGCAGCTTTCATAGGAATAAACGGGGCCCCGCCTCCAACGCTGTATGCAGTTCTCTTTATACATCCATGTGCCCATGTCTCCTAGCATGAAGGGGGCGGTTTATGACCTATACTGCAGCCAGTCAGCAGGGGGCGGTGGAAATGTTTTGGCTTCACTTTTGGGAGCTGTCATGTCGTCCATCTTTATATACAGTCTGTGGTTTCTAGACTGTACAGCTTGAGTTTCATTCACATCACCCAAGAATATTAAAGCAATACATATGGTCAGCTCACTTTAAACTAACAAATAATCCTAAGTATGTGTACTGCACCTGTAAAGTAAGTGACAAAAGATAATAAGTTAATAATTATGTATTGCTCTAATATACTGCATAATATGGCTACCTTTCCATGTACAGACTCATTACAAAACAACAGAAAGAACCTGCTCAGTACCTGTAATGTATTTTTCTTCAGTGTATCAGTGTCGTTACATTACTGCACTATGATTAGAACGAACTTTAATTTTTTTCTGTTTATGTATTTTGTACATTTATTCATACAGTATTAACAATTCATTGGCACCTCCCCTCCCTCCCTATTTTCTTCTCAGGTAAAATGAAAGGCTTGGCCTTCATTCAGGACCCTGATGGTTACTGGATTGAGATTCTGAGTCCTAACAACATGGTGTCCATTACCTCCTAAAAACTGTGACATCGTGCTACCTGCTGCAGTGCATACATACAGGCCAGACCTGCTGTTGCTTCATGGGGAGAGCAGAATGTTGGGGTTTAGCGAAGAATTTAGCAACGTGCACCAGAGAGCTGTGGGAAAATGGAGCGGGGTCACTTGCATAATGGCAATCACTGTTGCCTGGTATGGGCTGGACTAATATTGGACAGTTGATGAGCAAATAGATTAGACACTAGGGCTGAACAATTAATCAAAATATTATCGAGATCGCAATATGGCCAAGTGCAATATCTAAATCGCAGGAGCTGCAATTTTTTTTTGATAAAGGTAAAACATGTCACAACATACCATTATAAAGGCCTACAAATCATATTTTCCAGATGTAAGGGAACATGCTTTTTTGGTACAGACCCGAGCAGAAATCACATCATCATCATTTTTATATTTGTTTCAGTGAAAATGAAATGCAAAATTTAACCACTCACTAAAATCGTGACTCATATTGCAATATCTGTCAAAATAATCGCAATATGATTTTTATTTTATTTTTTTTTTTTTTGCATATCGTTCAGCCCTTTTAGACACCTGCTGAGTTATTATATTATATATAGCAACTACTTTGTGTAGCTGTTGACTTTGTCTACCATCATCAGTTTCTATGTGTCTTCAAAAAGTGATGCTGAAATAAAGCGGTGTTACTGTGTAAAAGATGTGAAAGCCACTGTTCAAATGGATTTGTGATTTCTTTTCGTTTTGAGAGACGAAGCAAAGAGTAATTGTATTTTTGCCAGAACACTCAAGGCCAAGGGATCACAATTACGATTATAGCAAGCAACAACAAGGTGACCTGGTTCTTTGTCACAGTTCAGTCATAAAGGAAAAAATGTGATGTGATACAGTGTTAAATGTTTTCATAATACATTTTTATAAAGTCAAATTTGAAACAATTATATTTCCACATTGATTTTCAAACAAATTATTTTAAAATTCACTTAACCACCTCCACCAGCTGAACTGTTTCTACTATTTAATTGTTGTAATTTTGAAGGAGACGAGACCATTCTGCTTTGATTTATAAAACAATCGGGGCTGGATAAAGGAAAATTCACACAAAATATTTAATTTGTCCTGAAATGTTCTCGTATATAGTCAATTGCACTGACATGTCCTACTAGATATAAAATGTTTACAGTAGCTCACATTGTGATGAACTTCCATACCGAACAATAAAATTAGTTGTTGAGATATTAAGAGGAATTTTGGTGAAATTTGAACTAAAGAAAGAATGGGTAAAAGTTTAACTTTAAAATTTTCCATGAAATAGGAATGATAGCTAGTATAACTGTAATAATTCAATTTCGATTACGTTGCATGAAAGGTACTCGTCATTTAGGCCTACAAATCCATTCCACAGCTCTAATTGTTGTTGCCTTATATGCAAGTTCAAAAGTCTGTAGGTGTTCTCAGACCATTTACTGCAGAAGGATATGCCTTTGAAAGCAAGTTTTTCTGCGTCTTGGAGTCTAGTTTGGCTTATTTGTTTGCATATTGCACATCAATTTATTAACCACATGAACCCTGGCAGAAAGGTATTAATCTGCATTAATCCATCAGCACCTTCTGCTTTTAAACTAGAGGTTGATGGTTCGAGCCCACCCAGGAGCGATGATGTGGCATTATTTTTTGGGGTTTAGTGCTTTGATAAAGCATTGTTAACTGTAAAATCACAGTCAAACTGCTTCAGGGCCTGATAATTCTCTGGTGCATTTCTTAATAGCAGGAACACAAAAATTACTTTAACACCAGGTCCAGTTTGCAGCTGTATGCAAAACACAATACAACCAGTTTTTTTTTTGTTTTTTTTTGTTGATAGTTTTTTTTGCCTAAAGCGAGTCTTTAGGTCTAATAGTGGTATATATTGTTGCCTTCTCAACTATCTGAAGTAAAAACAGTAGGAGACTTGACCTGTGGCTATCTGTACTTTTTTTTTTTTGTTATAATTGCTATGTATAGCCTTTGTCTTTATAAATTATTTAAGTACTTCTGTGTAAGTTAACATGTTTTCATTGAAAAATTTAATCAAACTATTTCAAAAAGGTAAAAACTGAGGGGACTGGGGCATAGTTGGTTGAAGTACCAGGAGATTCTGGGTTCAAGAGGTACAGTTTGTGCAGGAATGTGCCAAAATTCACAGTATGAAGTAGAAAGAATGTGCAATGTGCAAGATATGAATCCAAAAGATTTGTGTTAATGCAACGCATTGAGACAGATGTGGACTCTGATGGTGGTGTAGGCGGTGCACCAGTGCACCGACTTTGGCAGGTTAAATAATAGCAGCAACACAAACATCACTTTAATGACAGGTCCAGTTTTTGCAGCCATGTGCAAGACGTGAAGCAGCCAAAATGTTACTAACCTTGGTAAAGTGAACTGTAGTCCTGAATTTATAGTTAAT
The DNA here is from genome assembly GCA_005408345.1 of Macquaria australasica. Taxonomy (NCBI): domain Eukaryota; kingdom Metazoa; phylum Chordata; class Actinopteri; order Centrarchiformes; family Percichthyidae; genus Macquaria; species Macquaria australasica. The sequence continues at coordinate 41,713 of SEMN01000347.1, forward strand.
TAGCCAATTAATTCAAGCATGACAGTCTGGGGTTGTACTACTTCATCTTCTTCTAAAAGAATATGCAAATTTACACGTAAATCTCAAAGGCAAATCAAATAAGTTGTTTATATTTGTCTGGTGAGAACTGTATACACAACAATGTTCCCTGGTCTTGCTCTGCTTTGTATCACTGACTACGTTTGACTAAAGATTTGATTAAAGATATAGTTTGTGTTTGGTTGATGTCCAGGTGAAGGACTCAGACTGTTGGGACCTAAGTTGTTTTCACGCACTGCTCTGATTGGTCAGTTTAAGTGGCAATCAGGCGTATCAGAGCTCTGACAGGTGATGTGGGGGGAACGTGTCACCAAAGGTCCTACATAATACACAGCCCTCTACCAAAACTGCTTGAATAAGGAGCGTCCCTTCTCTTCTTAAGAAAAATCCACTACGCTGAGCTCCCTTTGTTGGTGCCATCATTTATGGTGAGTGTTAACATAGAAACAGGCTGACAGTGTTAGGGTTATGGTTTACATTTCCATTAGAGTTCAGTTCTCAACTGTGCTGTGTGGTGGTATTAACAGTCAGGCTGCTGAACATATACTCTGCGTTCATAGCTGTTTATTTTTTCTGTAAATCTGTTAACCTTATCAGCTTTTCATTTTTGCTTGTGCTGATCTTTTAATAGAGGAATAAAGACAGTTTATGAATAAATGTAGTCAGAGGGATTCCTTCTCTTACAGCAAAGTTCATCCTCAGCTATTGCTTACTAGAAAGAGGTGGCCAACTGACTTTATGTTTGGCTTGACACCTAATCCTGGCGCTCTGTTCTCTTATGAGCGCTCATATAAGTGAAATTTGACTTTGCAGTTACCTTTCATGTAGTTTTGATTGACTGTGGCCGACATTAGCCAGATATCCCTCTCAGTGGAACTAGATGGATGGATGGATCAGTTGATAAATAAATTGTGTTTTATAATTAAAGTAACAGACTGTTGTAATTATTGCATTGTGTTGTAATAAATGTAACAATGAAATACCTGAAAAGTGACCTAACTCTACTTTGAAGCCTTTCTGAAGAAAACATGGGGAGAAACACAGATAGTCTTCTCCTCACCCACCTCATCTTCTTCGTCCTTCCCGTTCCTCCATGTGTGGTGACTTCAGGCCTGAGCTTTTCTGTGTTCTTCCACGTCTCTAATCCAATTGCCTGGGGGGATGCTCAGGCCTACTGCAGAGAGCACTATACTGACTTAGTTTCCATCAGAAACGCAGATGAGGCTATAACGTTTGCCGGGTATGACGGCTGGATTGGTTTGCGTCTAGACCAGAAAAGTGAATGGAAATGGTCCAGAGGGAACCAAAGTGCCACATTCTTCTCCTGGGATTCTGGTGAGCAGGGTTACAAGGAAAATGAGTATACTTACTGAAGTCCAGTACTCAAGTCCAGTTTTAGTGTACACTTTACTACTTTACTTTTAATGTACTCCACAATTTAAGTGATGAAATGTGATTTAACGACAATAATGAAAGAACAGTGTTGACCTTTGCTACATCCAATCTTGATACAATTGAAATTTTAATGTAAGGATATTTAGCCACACTAGCTGCATATGGATGGCAGTGTTGGTCTGTCGGTCCCCAGAGGATGAATCCCACTGACCTTGGTGATTCCCTGACTTTTCCTCTATTTCTTTTGTCTATAAATGTCTATACTGGATGCATTGCCATGAAACTTGGTACAGCTATCCATGGTGTCATGCGGATGAATCCTAATGAGTCCTAGTGATCCCCTGACTCTTCCACTAGTGCCTCCAGCAGGTCAAAGTTTTCTTTGAAGTTTATGACCATGTAACAGTTATTTCAGTCTCTCTCTTTATTCTTGTAGGTCAACCACTCGGTAATCAGGGCCATGCGTGCGTTTATATGTCATCACTAAAATGGGAAAGCAAAAACTGCAATGATCTTTACCCCTTCCTGTGTATCGATGAAAGACTGATTCTGGTCCAGGAGATGAGGACATGGGAAGACGCCTTGCTGTACTGTAGAGAGCTGAAGGCTTGGGACCAGACTGCGGCGAGTACCTCATACCAGTACGACCTGGCCAGCCTGCCAGAAACAAATAATGTTCTGTTGGACAGAGAGGCAATAGCACTGAACGCATCCACTAATGAGGTTTGATGTTTTTCTGCAGAGTTTGTGTGTTTGTGCTCAGATTATGTCACTGTTAAAGGAATAGTTCCACATTTTGAGAGGTACACTTTCTTGACGAAAGTTAGATGAGAAGATACCACTCTCCCAGTATCGATCCTCTCATCTAACTCTCTGCAAGAAAGGGATAAGCATAACATTATTTCCCCAAAGGTCGAACTACTCCTTTAAGTTTTATGCAAGAACATGCTGATACAGAGTCCTACCACTGCATGAGGCATAATGCAACAGAATATAAAGATAAGGCACCAGTTAAGTGCACAGAGGCATTTATGTTCAAAGCGCTATCCGTTGCAGTATTCCACGAAACAAATATTTTGTCAACAAAATATTCTGTGAAGAGGCAAGAAGTCAACGAGGAAGAATGTAATAAACCAAACATAGCTGCACGCTCTGCTTTACAGCTCCTCAATGCTGAGGAAGAACTGTTGTGTTTGTTGCTATTAAACAGAAAAAAGCGACACAAGAGGAGATGGTCTGCTCGTCCATTACATACTGAGAGACACCACGATGTAAAGAAATGCACTTCAGCTACTTTCGCATGTCTGCAACCTGTTTTGATGAGCTGCTGCATAGCATTGAACCATACATACAGCATCGAAGGATCCACAGCAGCCCAGTCAGTTTGCAAGAAAGACTGGATGTAACTTTGAGGATCTTTGCATCTGGTAGTAGTCAGAAAACTGTTGCTGCTAGCTACCAATTAGGATCAGAGACAGTGTCATTGGTTGTGTCCGAGGTGTGCCAGGCTGTCTGGAAGGCGCTAAGAAAGGACTTTGTTTCTGTACCCAAAGTGGACCGACATTGCCCATGAGTTCTGGAGTGTGGAACTTTCCAAACTGCGTGGGATCCATGGACAAAACACACGTGAAGATGAAAGCACCACCAAACGCAGGGGGCGAGTCCATTCTGCTTTTGGCTGTCTGCGATGCCAAGTATCGCTTCACCATGTTGGACATTGGCGCATATGGTCAGGAGAGTGACGGCGAAACTTTCCAGGACAGTAAATTTGGTTCAAGACTTCTACGGGGGACCCTAGATCTTCCACCACCTGCCACCCTGCTGGGCACCAACATCACAACACCACGTGTTCCTGGGAGATGCAGTATTACAACTGAATGTACATTTGATGCGGACCTATTCAGGTAAATTTTACACTGACATCAACACATTCATTATTCCCTACATAATGCGTACTCAAAATGTTCAGCATACCAATGATTTTGGATACAACTTTGGCGAAATGTCCATGTCTTTGTTGAAACTGTGCAGCATCACAAAGTCTCAGTGTTTATAATTAATTGCAATGTGGTCTCATGTGTTCACTTGTGTCTTTTTGCTTGCAGGTATCAACCTTGATGATGCACAGGCGGTCTACAATTACTGACACTCACAGGCCAGTAGGGTGATTGAAAACACTTTCGGTATCCTGACTTTTCCACTGGAGGATTTTGGGACGGCCCATAGATTTCCACCCTGAGAAGACTGTAGACATAGTCAAAGCCTTTGTTGCCCTACATAACATTCTTGCGTACACCGAGGCAGCAGCCCCTCCTACAGCCAGATACATTCCACCTAAGATTGTCGATGGGACAGCAGCATCAGGGGAGCTTCCGCCCGGTGAATGGAGAAGCCTGGTTGCCCGAGACACCCTGTTGGAGCCGGGACGACGCTCAACTGCATCGCAGGCTGCAATTGCAGACCGAAACGAGCTGAAGTCATACTTCCAGACACCACAGGGTCTTGTGCCCTGGCAGAACACAGTCATTAGGAGAGGCATGTGTATTTTTTTTTTTAAATTTTGTGTTGTGAAAACCAGCCGCATACAAACATTGTGGATACAAAAACTTTTTATTTACACTATTTTGTGTACTGTTGACACACGTTGTAAATCAAAAATAAAAACCATATACAAAAGAGCAGCTGTCTTTTATTTTAAGATTCTTTTGGGAAGTCCCTCTCCACCTCAAATATCACCTGGTATAAATTTAACCGAGTTGACATTAGCCAGCATGTCCCTAATTACTTCAGCAAACAGAGAGTCTGCATTGTCATGTTGCGTCAACTTCTGTCTCTCCTGGTCCAGGCGTGCCAATCTTGCAAGAAGGACATCATCTGTGGTGCATCTCTTTTTCCTAGCTGGGGTGCAGGGAGATGTTGAGGGTTCAGGACTGGTAGGAAGGAAACCATGCGAGGAGAGAGAAATGAGACGTCCTTTCCTCTGAAGCGTCACGTGAAGCAACGTCTGTTTCTGATGATGGTGGCAGCTGGACACAGCTGGATCAGCTGTCAGTTGGGTTTAACAGCTGTAGAAACTTTTGATCGAGTTTGTGTCTGCACATGTGCACTGTGCTAATTCTAATAGCCAAGGCACATAGTTAGCATTGGCAGAGCAGCAGTGTTTTCTCTTTGTAGCCTGTTTATGGTGTGGCACGGGAAAGGCAGAGGGCTGGCGGCAGATGGTGAAGAGCTGCTAGAGGATGTCATCTCTGCTGAGGCTGAGGGTGGCCCAGAAAGGGATGGAGAGAGGGTGCCCACTACCAATGAAGACATGGGTGTTACGGCTGTGTGTCCCTGTGCTATTTGGCCCTTTTCCTCTTCTGTTCTCTATAGCTCTGCCCAGGTGTACTGCATCCTGATTGTTCAATGAGGTGCACCTGGCCTGGGAATTAAGTGTTTAAAAGCTCCTTGCCAGCATCCGAGTAGAGAGGCATTTAACGTGGTGACCCGCGGGTCTTGCTGCCTCTCAGTCTGGGATTTTGTGTGGCTGTTGTGTTTTATGTTAGCCTTGATTTAGTGTTTGTATGTCTTTATGTTAATAAATCCCATGGCTTTAGTTGACTTAAAGGTGTTTTTCTGTGGTTGATTTGGGTCAGTGGTGGAGTGGTTGTTCGCCCCATAGGGCCGCCTAAGCGGGGGCGTAACAATGGGTCAATCAGCTCTTGTGGCGTCTAGGGTGCAGAACTTTAGTGGTGTCTTCTGGACTTAATTGTTGAGTCCCACCCCGTCATCCTTTCATACAGAAAATTGTAAATATTTTAACTTTATTTTAACTTTATTTTTCACTTTTTGATTTAACATGTTCAAGAGACATGACAATCAGACATATGACACACAAATCTATCACAACCAAACAACAGTATCATCTGTGGCAGCTGTAATAATTGTTAGTTGGAATAATTAATTGTAACAATAACGATAAGAAGATAATGTAGCAGGGAAAATTAATATTAGGAATAATTGCAATCATAATAAAAATGAAAGTAGGTAATAAAAAAGGGAATTAAATTCATAAAAGAAAAGAGAAGGAAATATAAATGAATCTTGTTCTCTGTGTATTCCCATACCAATGGCTTCTGTTCTTTCCTGCAGGTGTGGGTCGGGCTGCGTTTCCTGGCTGGTGAGTGGTTGTGGATCAGCGGAGAAGCGGTGAACTACTCTTACCTTCCTCAATGTCCAGTCCAGCAGCAGCACTGCGGCGCCCTGGTTCCCAGTGACCAACAGTGGACCATAATGGACTGTGCTGAGAAACGAAACTTCCTCTGCATAAAACTGTGAATGCTGGGAGAGGAATCATTTGTTAATCTTGATGTCTTAAATCTTGAAGATCAACTGTGTTCTCATTTTAAAATAAAGGCAACATGAGCAGAGAGTCCAAGCCATGAAAAGAAATATGATTGGTGGAGTGGCAGGCAAGGGACTTGGAGGAAAATATTATGGATGGGAGGAAGATAAGACCCACTTAACTGTATGTTATCTCGATAGACTTTTGTGTTCTCCTGAAAGAATGTAACAAATATTTTATGTGGATGAAATTGCTTTTAGTCAAATCCCTAATAGTAGAGGATGAAGACTCATTTTAGAAGGCTTGTTTGAATGAGGACTTGTCTGGGAAGTTCTACAATTTAATATTTTTAAGTCAGCAAGTTCATATACTGTTTTTGACTTTCTGTGTTGTTTGCATTAGGATCATAGAGTGTACCTTTAAGTAAGTGATCTAACTTAGAATTGAAATGGCATCATTATATTAAATTTGCATCGCATTGCATGCTACATATACTATTTTTAATGTTTTGTGACTGTTTTGTGTCTAGACTTAGTAGTTTTTTTTGAGGTTTTTCAAAATAATTTAAGCTTTACTGTAACTAATTCAATCAGAGGGAAATTATTTACAGTAAATGCATTACATTTTAAAGAAAATGTATATAACTATACAACAGTAGTTCAGATTGTTCCTGCTTGTTGTGTTAATGTGCTTGCTTACACTTGAATTGTATTACAGTTTGACATTAATCTTTAAATGTGCCTAAATGTGTATCTATTTTTGCTTTCAATGAGAATGAATAATGTTTCTTGCACAGAATATAACAACAACAACATTAATAATAATAATAATAATAATAAATAACCATGACAACAGTATGTCAGTAGTATATTTTCTTTTTGTGGTAAAATATACCCCATGGCTATTCATCACATTTATAGTATAATAAAATATAAGATACAGGCAAAAAATAATCATTGATCTTATTGACATAGAATGTATTTTCTCCCAAATGTGGGTCTGCAGTGTAACTGCTTGAAAATGTCTCTCCCATCCTGCCCTCAATAAAACCTATTTCTCCCTTTCATTACAGAGCGTGCAAAGTTCATTCTCCTGTGGGCCCATGGCCATACATCTCCACCACAGCTGCAGGAATAGCCTACAATAACATGCAATTAATGATTATAATTACAATAATAATGACACTATTATTGTGATCTGTATGTACAATAGAGATAACAGACATGTATGCAGATGTACAATATGTAAAGTGACTTTCTCTCTGGTTTGGTAGAAGGAATGCCTGCTGCTGGCATTCAAATATCCCCCTGTATTATTTAGTTTGCCACTAGAGGGTTCTCTTAACCAAATCACAGTGGGTACATGTTATGGTTAAACTGAGGGAACATTCAGCCACGATGTTGCAGAGATCTGCAATGGTGTTGTTAATTTTTCATAATTTCCACATACATTACCAGAATTTTAATTTCATTCTTTATTTATATGAATAAACCTGTCATCATTATGCTTAAATATGCAATAACAGGCTTCAGTGGTATTTGTCATACATATCTCAGTGAATAGACTCTGCCCTACAGTCCTTGGTCCATCTGTTTTTCATGGATGTAGTATGTTATATCCTCTGGTGTGTTGACGCTGTATTCTGGATTTTGGATTGTAATTCTGCACAGTGCATGTAAGTATAAAAACAATCAAAATGTAATTCTAAATTCTAAAGACTTTATCTTTTTTCACATCCTGGAAACACACACTTCATGATTTAAGCACAGAGGGAAGTGGACAAAGCTGTATACGGTGAGCTGAAAGGCAGGTGCCTTACACTGCACCTTAAACCTGTATAACACACCAATCAAAGCATCATCTCATCTGAGAGGCTTCATCAGTTCTGCAATCAGTTACTTACAATGCCACCCAGACACCACTTCTTAAGTGATTTTACACAATTCACACCTCATTTTATGTGACAGATGACCACGTATCACATGACTCCCGTGTGACATTAACCTCGTCATCATCTCTCATGTGACGGCAAGATGTGCATAATCGACGGGGCAGTTTCAACCAGCTGTCTCCAGATGTACATTTTTTTTGGCCATGAATTGACAGAATTAGGTCTGGCTCCGTGAGACTATGGATTAGAAAAGAAACAAGTCACAGTCATCAATATTCACCTCATGTTTTTAGCATGTAGCAATGGCAATGTCGATCTGTCAGTTCATTATTTTGGTCCAGACTGAAATATTTGAACACATAGGATGGATTGGCATGAATTTTGATACAGACATTCATGTTTCCCAGAGGATGAATCCTACTGACTTTGGTGATCCCCTGGCTTTTCCTCTAGTACCACCATGAGATTAACATTTGTGGTTTTGAGTGAAATGTCTCAACAACTGTTGAATGGATTGCCATGAAATTTGGTACAGACATTCATGCCCCCCTCAGAAACTTTAGTGACCCCTTAACTTTTCCCCCTAGCACCATCATCAGGTCCAAATTACAATTTGCCCAAAACTTTGGTTTATGATCAAATACCCGCGAAACTAATGACATTCCCATCAGCCTCAGCTGTACTTTGTGTTTAGCTCGTATTAGCAAATGTTAGCATGCTAACTTGCTAAACTAAAATGGTGAACATGGTAAACATTATAGTTGCTTAGCTTAACACTGGCATGCTATCATTGTCTGTTAGCATGCTGACATTAGCGTTTCATTCAAAGTGCAGCTGTAGATTCGTGGTCTTGTTAGATTTGTGCATACTTGATATTATGTATCACGATGTCATATATTGTTGGATAACAAAACCTTTGTCCTAACGGTTACTTGATAATTACCCACTACTACCTATTCCACCATGTTTCTTTTAACATGTTGAAATAAATATAACAGTATGTCATCTTGGAGCCTAACTACTGAGGGCAGTACATATGATGGTGCTCACGGTTTCAGACAGGTGAAAACTGAAGTCAGGTTTGATTCATAGAGGCACATAGCTGTGCTCAGAAGCTCATAATTATCGTATTTGGGCCTAGATTTAACTGACATTACAGTAATAAAAAGTGACTTGTGTCCACTGAGAATCCAGTAACAGCCACATCATTATTATTTCAGTCCATCATCCCCCGTCATCTGGCTGATAAATGAATCTTTGTCAGCCTAATAATCCCCAGCATTCCTCAGTCATGTCGAGGCTGACTTGAAATTATTGTGTGTTTTATGACTAAATGACTAAGTGCACCAGTGGTTCAGCCACAGCTGAACTTTTTGTTTTCTGTCTGGGTGAATCTGAGATGACTCGGTCTGTCTGAGTTATCCCTCCATATTCCCAGAGAGAGAAGACCACAACGGACAGGCTTTGGCACTCTGAAGGAAGCGAGACACGGCTAAAAATATTTCAACTGGGTTTTCTAATTCATAAACCTCCACCACTTCCTTTACTGTTCCACCTTTCGCAGAGAACAACTGGAATAGTCTAAGTGGAGGGTAAATTAGTTTTCACATATCATAAAACCCATTTATTCATAATTTTACAATAATGACATGTAGAAATTCTCTTTATTATTGATTATAGTTTATTTGGATTCATATGTTACAGTAATTTTAAAAAATGTAATTTGTTCCCGTCATAGATTATCATGATAAAGCTTGGTCTGCCCATTTCTGTTCTTATTAGCAGTTTTAATTTATGGACTTTTGATCTGATTCATTTTTCCAGATAATGAAAATTCTGTCACAAAAGTGAGTATATTTAGCCCGGTTCCAGACCTCTGAATGACTGCTTGCAGAAGTGAAAATGAAATGACAATTCAATCTGATTATAGCTATGGTCTGGTTGCCTTGTTAAGTGCAAACTGCAATCTGCCTTTGTCTCCCTGGCTTGCATTGAAAAACATCAGCTAATTTGACTGTGAATTAAATTGTGGCCTATGATTTGCATATGTTTTAGAAGATGGCAGCGCAACTGGTTCAACCATCTCTGCTGCTCTCATCGTGTTTATGTATTTTAATTCTAAATAGTTTATTTTCTGTGACCTCTTCAATCAGAACTACAAGAGATGTTGTAATTAGTGGTTTCAGTTTCCTCCACCATTTTAATCAGTTTCACCCATTCAGTAATAGAAGAAAAGTCGATGAATGAACATTTGATCATGTGAATTTGTGATTCTCATATTGCTCTAATGTAGTGTGATCAGCAAACATGCAGTCCTTTGTATTATCTAATTCTAAGAGAAACCATGGCTGTATGCGAAACATCAGTGGTCCAAGGTAGCCACCTTGTGGAACACCACAGGTAATCTTATGGGTGGAGGAGGAGGAGGCGGAGGAGTAAGTCATTATACCAGCAGAGGATTCCAAGGACTCCATGAAAGAGTTTGTAATGAGAGCTTTCAATGTCTGGGCGCCGAACATTTAATAGCTGATCCAAGAAAAATTATTATTATGTAAAAAAGAAATTTATGACAATTTGTTTCATTTCATATAATCCAAAAAAAGGCAAAATGTTTTTAGGGGAATGGAACAATACAAAACATGCTAAAATTTACACATGAAAGGTCAGCTAGACACTGGTGGATAGCATAGCATAGCATCCCTAAAGTATTGCACCTTATGGATGAAATGCCAGTATGTCAAAAGAGCAGAGCATTAGAGAAAACCTGTGAGAGAGTCTTGTCTTGTTACAGGTAATGGTTTGTTGTTTTCATTGTTTTATGTTGGCCGGCGCTAAAGTATTTTCTTAATGTATTTTTTGATCACTACAAACTTTTAAGGGATAAACATTTCTAATTAGTGGCCTCTTGAGCAGAAAATGTAAATCCGTTGGAATAAATTGCGATAATCATGATTATTTTCCCCCGTACAATATGCAGGATATACTGTAATACATCCATGAATGGTACCAGGTGGGCATGATGCCTTCACAGTTCCAACCACCATCTGGTGCCCCAGTCAACCAGTGGGAGTCACTAATGCAGCATCACAGACATGATAGTGTTTTTTCTTGACCACTTTCCTGAGTGGAGTACATTAGATTGTCATTTTTGATATGAGGAATGACCACTGTCCTGGTTTATTTAATTGTCCTGTGGTAGGGTGCAACAAGAACAACCCTGATAGCTCTGAAAACACTGGGTACCAAAAAAAACAAAAACAAAAAACAAACAAGAAGGTGTTAGCACCTGAGCTTACTAAACAGGTTTTTTGCAGGTCTGACATATTTTATTCTGTGGAATAAATACATTTGGTTGTGGTAAATTCTTACTGTAGAACTCCATGGAATAATCAGTCCTTTTCCACTTGAATACCACACTGCTCCACAAGGATGATGTCAAGAGACTCTGAGAGGCCTCCTGACATGTGTGACAATGCAGTTACCCTTTTTAAGTGCTCTTTACCTAGAAGAACCATCATCTCATGAAAACTCGTTTGGAAATTTTGTACTCTCTGCCATATTTGTAATGGAGTTTGCGGTGTAGGTTGTTTCCATTCTTTAGTCCATTAAATGTGATATGAGGTGCATGTAAGTGTGTTCCAGTTTCACAAATACATGGCTGACCTGATGAAGGTGGTGTAACGAAGAGTCAAGAGATCGAACTCCAATGTCATTTCTCACCAGTGACAATATTGATCCATTTGAAGATTTGGCGCTGTGCCTTGGCGTTTGAGGAAAAAATATGGGCTATTCTGCATGACATATTAAGATAAGATAAGATAAGATAAGATAAGCCTTTAATTGTCCCACAGCTGGGAAATTTTATGTTAGTCATACTAGCAGCTGTCTCTGCACGCTCTGCAGGGACTTTGTAAAATAACAGCAGCATCTGACTATCACGAATGATGACAAACCAATGGTAGTAGCTGGCAGTTAAAGCACATTAATGGTGACAGGGGAAACAAAATACATTGGTATTATATTTCAAGACACAACTTGCTGCGCTCATCCCGCTGTCCTTACAAATTAGACTGAGTGCCATGATAGAGATGTTATCATGTTATAGTTAAGGTCAGAATATGAAGCCTTGTACACAGTGACTTTTACACCACCACTATTGATTAAACTAAGAGAGACAATGCATCTCATCTCTGATTGGCCTAGGGTGGGGTATGGTATTGGTAATGTTTGCTGCCTTCTGGCTTTAAAGTACTGAAATAGTAATGCATTTTTCCTGATTGTATTCCTCTCAGATGTGGCAGCGGTGTGCAGTTTTTGTGTGTGTAGATTCAGCATCACTATGGATTAATTTATACTTGACACTGTGAAGTATTTGCCTCCATCACAGGCTTCATGCTCGGTTTGATTGATACCCCCCACCCCAAAACTCCCCATGAGCACTTATTAAGCTCAGTGCCTGTTGTCGCCTGCAGCTAAAAGCTACACTAAGGAAAATACCTCATATGCCTGAGGATTTTTTCTGTTATCTCCCATGCGCAGATATGCCTGTTGACTGACTCATGTTGAAAAGTGTATGTCAATTATCTTTCTGCCCGTGTACATCTGTCTGGTAATTGGAATGGAGGGTGAGCGCGTTCTTCTGCTTGGAGATAATATGAGAAGAACTGCACTTGTGAGCTATAGGAGAAGACTAGTTCAGGTCAGCCTATTATACAAAATAGCGAGTGGTTAGTGAACCCCCGCTGTCATTAAAAAGTTGCACATGTGATGCTCATAACACTAAGTATATAATTTAGATTAGGTTAAATCATCAGACGCATTTTGTTTCATGACTGAAATAAATTAATTTACATAATGGAAGATATACAAAATACTGTAATAAGGTGGCACATATTGTACTGAAACATAAACAATTACTATGACAAAAGAAGAGGACACATGGCTTACACTATAAGAGAATATAAAATACATATGAATTTACAGCCTCTGTATTTTGTCAAAATGTCTGAGAGAGTCACTCAAGATCACATGGGTTATTGTTCTACGCTGCTCTGCATGAGAGCAATGTCACAAAATCCTTACTGGAACATATGATTGTTCCTGTAGGAATAATACTGCAGGGATGCAAAGTTCCTGCTGTTTATTCTCTTCACATAATCAGCGATAATATGCAGACAGAATGTTGCTATTCGGACAGAAAATTATAGATAATTGGGCAAAAGCAGAACACACGACAAAGCATTGTATTTATATTTTCTCCCCATGTTCTGGTTTAAAAAATGTTAAGGTGGTCTGGAAAGCTTGGAATTGTTTGGAATTTGTCTAACACAGCCAGTAGATGCACAGCAGTCTATTAGAGGTGGAAATCCCGCATCATCTTGCTGATTCGAATCATTTTTGTTCAGTTCAAAGATTCGTTTTCACTGACTATGTAGTTCGTTCATTTTTTTCCTAAGCTAAGTGGTCGCATCACCGTTTGCTTCAGTAGCCTACGTTCGACAGTAGTGAACACATCACTGTTCAAAGGCACTTCAGCACGTCCAACGTTAAGTCACTGTAGTCAGTTCAGTTTAAAGATTCGTTGTTAAAGATTTGTTCGTACACGTACTGAACACCTCCAGCAGACCATACATGAATGATCTTGTGTCGACTGTATATGTATAGTGGTTATACATATACAGTCGACACAAGATCATTCATAACATTGCCAGAACTTAAATATAGAAATAAGACACAGCCATGCTTTGAGCTAAATGCTAATGTCAGCATGCTAACATGCTCACAATGCCAATGCTAACATGCTGATGTTTAGCATGTTGCTAACATTTGCTAGTTAACAGTAAACACTGAAGGACAGCTGAGGCTGACAGTAATATTATTATAGTTTTTCTGGAATTTGATCATAAACCAAAGAAATGGACACATTTAAATTTTGACCTGATGATGGCGCTAGATGAGAAGTCAGCAGTCAGCGGTTCACCAAAGTTATTCAAATGAATCCTGTGGGGAACATGAATGTCTGTACCACATTTCATGGCAATCCATCCAATAGTTTCACATAAATGTCAACCTCATAGTGGCGCTAGACAAAATGTCAGGGGATCACCAGTCAGTAGGCTGTATCCTCTGGGGACCATAAATGTCTGTACCCAAATCCATGGCAATCCATCCAATAGTTATATATTAGTGAGGACCAAAGTGGTGGACCGACCAAGAGACAGACAGATCGACACTGCCATCCTTAAAGCAATGCTGCTAGCGTGACTAAAAATACTCACTTAAATAGTGCAATGTGGTATTACAACAGTATAATGGAAGCACATACTGTAGTATTGAACAACATATGTAATAGGCAATTTATTAGCACTGATTTGAAAACTGATCAAAACTGAAACACTTCATCCAAACCACTGGCAAAGTATTAACCAGCTTTATCCGTTACTAAGTGGCTTGTCCGATGCTAGAGGTACTTGGTGCTTAATGTATCTGCTCTGACTCTGCCAGGAGGGCTTCCATTACACAGTTCGGCCTGGATGACAGACAGTCGAGCACAGCCTTTTTGCCATGTATCAGGAAAAGTGTCCTATTTTGAAGTAGGGCCACTTCGGATATTTTTAGCATGCAGTCCATTGGGATGAAGCCATATTTTGCTCTACTCTTTACCCTTGACAGCCCACCATAGACTACTTACAGCTTAGACTGCCGGCAGGTAGACCTGCAGTTTACCTGTCCAGTCTGTTGTCCTAAATACAGCACCATGGAACAGACTATACAATAATGATCAAAATATAACATTTAGAGAGCATTAGAAAGCATAGACTTTCAAAGGATGTGTCAGCTTTGACTCTGTGGTGAGGAAAAAACTACAGGCTTTAAACTTTGCAATATGTTTGTCCTGTCTTGTTTTTGTCTGAATTTTTGTCATCTGTTGTTGTGTATGTAAAGGATGTTCTGGTAAACTGAACATTGTTGGTTGAGCAGTCAGACTCACAGCTGTAACACATTGCATGTGTATTTATCTAATCTTACAGCGTAATGATGCCTGTTTTATATATCCTACAATGGTACAACTGCCATTTTACACATACATACAGGTCATTTTATTAGGTGCTTCTAGTCCAGACTTTATGAAGCTTCTCATATTAGGTTAATTTATATCAACGAGGGTGGACATGAGATTCGAAGCACCTCTTAATATAAAGTAAACAATTCAACAGCACCACTAATAATAACCTCTAAAATGACCATAGAGTTCTGTGAACGCCTCAGTCTCAATGAAAACTAGCTTCACACAGTAAAGGCAGGAGTTATTTCAGGGCTTTTATATTAGATTGCATTAGATGTATTTGGGTTGACCTGAAAAAGCAGAAACTCAGTTTATTGCCCAATTCTTTTTCTTTTTATTATATACTACAGTATGTGCTAATGTTGTTTTTATGCTCTGTTTATATCTTGACGTACCGTACCTCTATAATTTTTCTTCTGCTACAATTACCTCCTCAAACACCATTTGATTTTCAAGTACTATACTGTAGTATATATAATGGAAAAAAGTATTGTAAATTGCTTGAAACTGCTTGACCTTTGTTCCACTCTGTTATAATATGTCAAAAGTAAAAGTACTGGCTGACTCAGTTCCTCTATGTTCTGTGACTAGACACTGTGTGTTCTTTAGAAAACAGTGGCCCTTTGATAACTGTAACCTGCAGTCCAGGCGAGAAAGCCACAAGTAACGGACTCCAGCTACAAACAAATTATCAGCTGTGTAACAACTGTGTGACAGCCCTTCCCTTACATGCTCACTTACTGTGTATATGGACGCTGATCTCTGTATGCTTGGATTCCATTTGCAAATGTCTTGAATAAAACTTACAGAAGGACAGATTTATTTATTTATTTTATTAAAGATCTTTGTATTTTGCCTTTATTGATAGAGATTTCCACCACATATAGTTCACATTAGATTATTGCACAGACACTTTGGTTAGGGGATTCTTCTGAATGTTCTTCACTTACCTTCACTTGTCATTTGTTTGAATATTTGATTGTTCATATCCATGTCTCATGGATATACAATGGATTATCTTAATGTCACTGAGGTAAGCACTGTAATCTGCAAAATAAATTCTACATCATTACATTACAAACACTGGAATAATCTTCACTTACTGTAAGTCAACATTATGAGCGACAAGAAGTAGTCAAATGTCAGAGGTCACTGCACCAAGACTTATTATAGGAGAAACAAACATCCATTTGACAAAAGAATGATAATCCAACATAAGGAAATGATAGCTGAGGTGAGTGGTATAAAAGTGCGGAACTTTTGTCTCCTCCTTCTGGCAATAAGAGTAATTACACAAACACTGTCGATGTGTGCTCATGACGTATGCCTAGCAGACAGAATGTCGCATTACTGCTCTTGGACAGGTTGGTATATGTAAAATATTTGGAGTAGGCTATGTAGCTACATTTACTCTACCTAAATAATGGAATATTGTCTTGGAACTGTGGAAGTTTGATGCGAGCTTGTCTGCCCTCAGTCCCTGCTCTTCTTTCAGCTCTCCAACAAGGAAAAGCTACACCAATGGTTATCCGTGTTTGTCCTCGCTGTCGATCCCTTTGACTGTAATCCTTTATCTGAACTCCTGAGTTTCTTTTGTATCTGGAGCATGAGAAACTTTTCTTGGACGCTTCTTAGGTTTTTCCGTCATACTCCTAGTTGCTGTAGCTACTCCGTCGCTACGGTTGCTCCCCTCAGCTCTGGCAAACCAGAGTCATGTGGAGAGAACTATCTGAAGTCTACGTGAATCATGTGACCATCAAGCATTTTGAACTTCTGTTGACGTGACTCTCTCTACATGGCTCTGTTTGTTGCCACACACCAGATTTAAAAACTCAGGTATACTGTAAAACACAGAGAGATTTACCTGGCGGTGATAGGCTTAGTAAGCATTGTGTGAACTCGTCTGGCAAAGGCTTGAATGTAACGTTCATTTATATGTAAAGAGTTAAAAGTCCACTTGTTTCACATTAATCGGTTTATTGCTCAGTGTTGAGCCTCAATCCTGGCTGGTCATCTCTTCAATTTGCTTAATCTGCAATCTAAAGCTAATCTGTTTACGGTGAACATGCTCTCAGTATCTTAATACATGTCAGCTCAGCTTCCAGTCACCGTTGACTTTGTTCCAGCAGGTTGAATGTAACATTATCCGATCAAATCGTTTGGTTCAGATGACCTTCAATTCAGGAATCGCCTGTCCACAGATAATGAAATGCTCAGTCACTGATCTGTTTATTGATCGGACAGGTTTTAGCATTGTGACGACCCCTCCTGCTTCCCTACTCTGCTTGGCCTGGTGGTCTCTTTTTTCCCTCCCCTTTCAGGAAGAAGCCAAGCAGAGTGGAGGTCTGCTGGGCTGGGGAGCCTTTAAAGCTGGCCTGCTCAGTCTCACCTTCTCTCCTGCATGCTCCCCTATTTTTTTGTTTTTTTTGTTTATTTAATATTTTTATTAAGAAATATGGCGAATACGGAGAGAAAAGATCTCCTAAATGTAAAGTACCTTGAACTGTGTGAGTGTGAATGTGTGAATTTTGTTAAGCGCAATATCCCACCAGTTATCCTCCATGTTCAAGCCCAATTCTCGCTCTCAGGCAGCGTTGACTTTGGTAGCTGGTGAACTGTCATAGGACAGGAGTTTGTTATAAACCTTCGAAATGAGGATCTGTTTGGTTAAACCAAAATGAAATTTTGTGGATGTGTGCCACCCAATAATACAGTTTTTTCCACCATTGAACTTACATCTCTGAAGTACAGATTTATGGACTCAGCAGGAATAAGGGGAGACATTGGAACAGAAACAGAAGGTTACGTTAGGTTTGCTTTGTTAGTGTTCAGCCTACAACATTCTTCACTCCTCCATGAACACACCTACATAACTGATTTCCACGTAATATGCTTAATAAACAGTTTACTTTAATAAATGATTTTCACTTCATGACAACATTTATGAATGATGAAGGGTCACTTCACTGCGTTCAGGTAAAAACTGCATTAATGCTCCTACAGTGTTTTACATGGACATGTGTCAGTTCAATACAGTCAGATTTTGTAGAGCCACCAGCTGATATCCATTAGTGGAACAGCTTCTTCAGGCTCTCCCACTCTGGTTGTAACAACTGGACATGGTAGCTGGTGAAACTATTGATATATAACTATTGAGCAGCGTATTGAATTTCTCAAAAATAATTAAATAATAATTTAATTTCCAATGCCATTTACTTTTCATTTTTGTCCTACAACTGCATGGCTCATCAACATGTAAGGGCTTATTAGATTGAATTCTGATGATATTTCATTCCATTTTTATTTGTTCCGCTCATGGTAATGCACAGAAATAAATAAATAAAGAAAGAAAAGAAATGAAAGCAATTCACATGACAAAATTTCATGATAAAAAGAAGGCGGCACGATGGTCAGTGTGCAGTGGTTAGTACCGTTGCCTCACAGCAAGAGGGTTCTCTGTTCAAACCCACCGGCTGGCTGGGGCCCTTCTGTGTGTAGTTTGCATGTTCTCCCCGTGTCCCCATGGGTTCTCTCCGGGTACTCCGACTTCCTCCCACCATCCAAAGACATGCACGTTAGCTTAACTGATGATTCTAAATTGCCAGTAGGTGTGTCTGTCTTTATGTGTCAGCCCTGTAATTGACTGGCAACCTGTCCAGGGTGTACCCCGCCTCTCGCCCAGTGTCAGCTGGGATTGGCTCCAGCCCCCCAAATCATTCTGTAGAGAATTCCACAGTTTGATACCAAGCACTGAAGTGCTTTTAAAGTAAATTAAATTTCCTTCTATGGTCCTCGTACTAAAAACAAACAACTTTTGTACATTTTCTGGTAATCCTTTGCTTTTTGCCTTGTACACAACTGATAATGTCTGTAACTCAACTAAATCTTTAAGTTTCAGTAGTCCTGACTTAATTAACAGTCTGTTGGTGTGTTCTCTTGAATCCACTTTATGAATAATCCTTACTGCTCTTTTCTGTAATATAAACAATATGTATGTGTTGCTCCACACAGCAGCTTAAATATGGCAAAACAGGTGAACAGTACAGAATTCTCATTGCATTGTAATTTAACACTTTGCTTTGTTCAAAACATACATTTTCTTAGACTCCTTTGTTTTTACATGTGCTATATGAGATTTCCATTTTTCATACATTATCACCCCCAATAATATAAATTCAAACACTCTTTGAATATAAACTCCATCTATAGACAGTGAAATGTTTTAATCCATTTTTTGATAAGAAAAAAACATAAACTTAGTTTTGTTCAAATTTAACTTAACTTATTTTCATCAAACTATCTTTTGAATTTGACCGATTTCAATTACAATGCTTTCTGCTGAAGCTTTTAATTCATCTCCTTTTCCATTTCTTCCATTATTTTCATTAATGCTAAAGCTGTGGATCAATTTGTCCGAAAGCCATACTGACTCTCACTCAGCAATTTATTCTTTTCAATAAAAGTATCTCATTTCTGTACCAACAGTTTTTCAAGCACTTTGGAAAACTGCAATAGCGAGGACACTGGTCTGTAGTTAGTAAAGCTGTGTTTATCTCCCATTTCAAAAAGTAGAATCACCTTTGCTGTTTTCATTCTGCCTGGCAAAATACCTGTATGAAAAGAAAGATTAAAAATATAGCTTAGAGGTTTGATTATACAGTCAATAATAAACATGTTGATCCAATCACTATCAGCTGATGTCTTATCTTGATGTCTTATGATAGTGGCTATTTCACATCTATTGAAATAATAAGAATACATATAATTGTGGATGGATTGACATGCATGGAAGAGGAAATACTATTGAAATCAGTGACACCTGCAGGTGGAAACTACATATTGGAGCCTTGTATTTTCATACTAGATCGTTTATAAAAGCATCTGTACAGTCTGTGGTAAAATGGGCTAATCACATGCTGAACTCATCACTTATAGTTTTATCATTAGATGTGTACTGTGTGCACACATCTGGCCCACATGTAGGTCCTTATTACTAAGGCTTGCTGTGTGGCCACCTGTTGTTTAAACCATTACTGAGGATTTACTTTGTTCAAATAATAAGGTTCCAAACTTGACAAAAAGCCATACTGAATGACATATCCTAATGAATCCTAATGACTTTGGTGATCCCCTGACTTTTCCTATAGTGCCACCATGAGGTCCACATTTGTGATAGCGATGTTATATTATATCATGCCTCTAAAGGCTCAACACAATATCTTTTTGAAGGTCGAAGCACTCTTTACACTTGTAGAAGCAGCAGAACAAGAGGTTTTATGAGAGACTAATAGGTGAAGCATTCTGTTGTCCTAGGCTTCACAAGCCTGCAGGTGTAGTAATATGCGTGGGTTGTGGAAGGAGAGGGATTTTAGCAAGATCACAGTGAATGATAATAATACTTAGCCTCAATACAAGCACCACAATTACTGTGGATTAACGTTGAAATGAGTCTGATGTCTGTGGAGCTGGGAAGGTCACGGCCTATTTGAACAGTAGCCCAGAGTCTGGCATCTGCATAAACCAACAGCCAGCACAAATCAGCTGCTCCATCACGCTAGGCTGCTGATAAGCCACTGCTGTAGTTTGAATAGAGGAGAGCGTGCAGCTGTGAGGCAAGGCAATGACATACTAACAATATGTCTGTTTTCTCCTCTGTGCCTTTATGTATCAAATTAATTATAAATCTTTTCCATCCAGTCTGTAGTGGTTATACCAAATGATTGATTCCAACTACATGAAAGACAGCATGTTGTAATTGAAATCTCATTTGAATTTCTAAAGAGAGTTTGGACTCAAGATTGACCGGAACTGGTTAGCATCCCACTCCATATGTATTTCTTTGAAAAGAATACTGAATCAGCTGAACAGCATATATGATGGTTTAATAATTTCCTCTCCTTGATGAGAGTTTTTCCTCTCTTACAAGATTACTTGGACATAAAGGCTGCCACATAAAAATACATAGTGCAGTAACAGACATAAAGTGCATAGCACAGACAAGTGCAGACCTAAGTGCATTCAAATAATAATAATAAAAATAATACACTTTATTTAACAATGTTACAAAGTGCTTTACAAAAGGAAATAAAACTGGACAAGGCAGATAAAATGAGAATAAGACCAAAGAACATGAGCACATAGGAAGTAAAGACAACAAACCGAATAAAATCAAATAAAAAGGAACAAGAACAGTGTAAATAAAAACACATATCAAACATTTCCAAACTCCTTATGTTCTGAGTTCAGCAGATTCACTGTTTTTATACCTATTCAGGTATCCGTTCCTGTATTTAATTGGAACCCTGTACTGTCTGCCTGGTGGGAGCAGTTCGAATTGTGAATACAGGGCACAGGAGGGGTCAGCGATAATTTTCCTAGCCTGTTCAACTATAGTCTTCTTAAAGAGCATTTGGAAGGAGGACCGCTGTCCAGTACAGTCTGTTTATTTGTGATTTGTAACTTTATCTGATATGTTACCGAACCAAGCTGAGATTCCGTAACGTAATATCCTCTATCACAGCATGATACACACCCTGAGTCTGTGCGAGAAGGGGGGTCGCTGTTGGATCCTAGTGCATACAGAATTCACATGGATATTCCAAGACAGATTACAGTCAATATGTACACCTGAGTAGTACCAGTGTGCTTAGCAAGAATACAACAAACATGTCAATACTGTTTTCTGTTATGAGGTACATTAAAAAGCTGAATGATGTGTAGTACAGGTCCTTATAGATTCAAACCAACGTGGGTCTTACACACATTACCACTACTTTATCTCACGTTTTGGTACTCAGGTGCTACTTTCTGTGGTTGGAAGGGAAGGAACAGATGCCTTTTTCTGTTAAAACCTGATGCCTTATCAAGTTGTCACAACAATCATACTGTAACAGAAGAGGAGCACGGTCAGTGATGGCTTAGCAGTCTACGTTTTAGCCTACTTCGTTTGAATCCAGGTTATCACCTTTCCCACAATGTCATCCTATCTCAACGTCATTTCAGTCACACAACTCACGTTTGAAATGTTTATTACAGCAGCAGAACGTAGTCACTCATCAGTCACTCACCTCATCACTCCCCGCTGATATGTTTATATAGAGATATTTGGGAGTGATGAGCAAATATCTTAAACCCCCTTGCCGGAGCCTGCAGGTGGATTCTGGGTGGCGGTGGGGCTGAAAGAATAGGCAGGAATACTGATGCAGGGCAGTAATGGCACTGACAGGCAGTACATTTTTTTTCATCTTAAATAGCCCACCAAATTGGGAGGGTGTGTTTGGTAGATGGTTGTAGAGAGTGAGGTGTGTCACGTGTGTATAGCAGTGCAGCTCGAGTTGACTGCCTTAACTAGCTCGCAGGCATCGCTCCATTTCCATCAGACTTCACTCTCTATTGTCTAAGTGGAAAGGAAAAATCTAATATTTCCAGATATGCACATCATTCATTCAGTGGACTTAATTTAGATCATTATTGCAGTTATGTCCTTTTTCTAAAGCAAAAAACAACATAGTTTTTGGTTCATATTCGCCGTAAGGTTTAAAGGTTTGGGTCAGCTATAAATTTGTGACCATATCAAAACAACTTGGTTTACGTCAGCACTTGTCATTTTTATAAACTGATACAGAATCTTTAACTCCTGACTGTGGTATTATCAGTAATGTCTTCCACTAAGCACCTTTTCCAGTTTTTGTCCCTCTTTTTTGTGCCCATATGCAGTGGTCGATTGGTGAAATTTTAACAAAGGGGATGGTGGCCTGTGCAGGTGATTGAGACTAAACTTTACCTCGAAATATGTAACTGTAGCAGCTGAGAGCAGTGCGGTCAGTGCAGGTTCATTTCCTCAGTCACATTACCTGCTCTCCTCCCAGATTACACCAAACATCTATAGTAAAAACTATATCTGTATTCATGTCTCCCCTAAAATATATTGTTACAGATGTGGCTTGGTCTGGGGCTGTATTTTCAGCAGCACAGACGCAACTGAATGATCATAGAAATATTATAGGAATATTATTGGAATACTACAGGCAGCAGTGTGTCTCTATGATCCTCTTGCTCTTCCGTGACTACATGTTGCAACTTGTCACTTTGATCATGAAGGTGGCACTACTCTACAGAGTATATAGGCTACAATGTAGTTGCATGTTGGCATGTACTTGTTGTTGTGCTGGTTGAAGTCACCGATAATTAATCCCATCTGTGTATATTGATTGTGAAATTGGCAGAATACGTGCTGAAGAAGAGCGTCTTGCCCGAAATGTTCATGTGGCAATATTTAAAAGTCTGACTGGAGTGCTGTCCTAGTTTTTCTTTTACAATAATATAGAATTGAGTATTTATAGTATATAGTTTAGAGAATATTATAGATCAAAGACAAAACTGACAGAAGGGCGCGACTGAGAGAAAAAGGCGTAATTACAAATCTGTCTCCTACTTCAGCACCACGGACAGCGTCATGGATTTATCAATACACAGCACAGTTAAGCTACTGATATTTCAGAGCCATGGTCGGGGCCATAGATTCTAACTTGCACAAACCTCAGTCAGATAAAGGTTTAATGAGTCAGGCAGACTAGACTAACATATTCAGCTAAACAACCCCTCTGCCCTCTCGGAGAAGTGGGACTTCTATTGTATATATATACGTATGTAAATGTGACAAAGTGGGTGAGAACTCCTTTACTCACCACTTGTCCCGTCCATGTGCATTTTACACATTACATATATTGGTTTGTACAGGTGTTCATTTCGCTATAATTTACCATTGCTATTGTATCACTGCAGCACTTACTATCCCGGGTTTGTTTGTGTTAGCAGTAGGTTACAGTTTAAATCGAAGCACATGAGTAAATTAAAGCAAACACACAGCCACAGGTTAGTTTCAGTTATCTTTATTATGTTGCAGGTTTGAACATTGTTTAGTTGTTTGTTCCTTTGTTCACACTCACCATGCAGGTTTATTGTTTGGGAGGGGGCCGCCCAGCAGTTCCTGATTTTATGGTGTTGGTGATGTCATAGCTGACATCACGGGGCCAAACCAAATGGAGGGGTTTTCTTTTGTGAAAGGAATATTTCGTTTGTCTTTGATATATGCTGAAGTAGTGTGTTAGAAATATAACTGAGCGTATAAAAAGAGCCCAAGAAGGTAGGGGATTGTATTTTATTAAGGTTACTGGGGAGGTCAACCTTTGGGGGTTGTGGTACTGGCCGCAGCACTCTAAGTGCTAATTGAAGACCCTATATATATTCAGTTGTGTTGCTGCTCCTCCAGAGGAGAGGCGAGGTCGTGCTGCTGTAAACGCAGGCCTTAGTTTGATTTGTGAAGAGTTAGTTTTGAGTTATTTTTCTTGTGTTTTTTCTTTTTCCTGATTTTCCTGTATTATGGAGAGCACTGTAAATAAACCTTCACCTCAAAGCAAAGCAAAATGTCTGCTGAGTCTGCCTACCTACCACCTTCCTTGCCATTCGAGCTCGACTACGTTACAATAAAGAATATTATTTATGCCTGAGATCTTCCTCTGAAAGTGTACCACGGCCACTTTGGTTTAATGTTAAAGAGATCAGCCTAGCGAGCTGGATGTTATTTGATGATTTTAGGGTAAAAAAGGCACAACCACAAATGTTCTCAAAATCAAGGTCTGCACTCTCTCTGTTATAGGGGATGGAGGAGGTGGTGGGTGGGGTGGGGTGGCAAGGGGGATGCACTTTGGTTATTTTGCTAACAAGGATGATGGCATCCCCCCTCATCCCTCCTCAAATTGCCTACTGCCTATATGGGAAGCACATATAAGACTTCTTTTGTTCCTTCATATAAAGAGCTCAGATTATGTGAGTGTATGGTGTAGGTGTTACATAATGTGCTGTAGAGACCAAGTCTGCAGGCTGTTTTCATTCTCATTCTCACTGGTCACCATTTCTTGTGCACATGCATATCTATAACATATACGCTGAGTTAAATGTCAAATGTCGATTTGATGTCTTTAAGGTCATGGACGGTGATTTGCTGTTACGTGCCTTTTCTGTACAAAGCTACACTTTGCTTGTTTGACATCAGCTTTACTTTGGGGCAGATATCAACAATAGAGGATTTCTTCATAGCTTTCTTTACACTTTAATGGTGTAAATTGTGCTGCAGGTATTGAAATTAACAGAGTAAACTGGTGAACACAAGGAGCAAAGGTAAACGTGCCCCCCCCCCCCCCCGCTTTGACAAGGAAAACAAGAACACTGATGGAATTTATCACATTAAATATGTTCTCTCATGCAACAACATGCATTAACAACAGCCTTAAGCTTGGATTGCATTACTTTATTTTGTATAGGGCCTAGACATTCTTGTAATTTCTGTGTCCACTCCTCACATAACCTTGCCAGACATAAATTATGCGGTTAATAAGAGCAGGTTTGATTCGGTCTCGATGAAAATGATGCTAACAGGGGCTGCGGTGTCTCATTACATTTAGTCTGGCAGGATTAAATTAGAAACTTTGCCGGAGCTCAGGGTTCGCTCCTGGGATGCGGAGATGCTCGTAGCCGCGCCCACAGAGCGGCTGACGCGCCCAGACAGACTGACAAACAGACTACTCAGAAACTCAGTATTATACTCATCATAAGGAGTCCAGCAGGGAGATGGAGCCGCAGCAGGATCGGGAACTTCTATAAAGAGGATTTCATTTGGTTTAATGTCTATCTGACCTGGGAAATACATCGCTCCACGAAAACACGGACATAAATGTGAGTTTGTTGCAGCTATTTCTTGTATTAATACACATTTTGCGTTATTACCATAGGCTACCACACACAAAGAGAGAGAGAGGCACGCACGCAGTAGGCTAATAGTGTAAATAGTGTAAAGTAACATGAAGGCTTAAGTAAGCCTATAGGCTCATTAGAAACCAAATATAATCCAAGATAATAACACAATTCATTTCGTCGGCTGTGAGTCTTAACTGTTGATTGCATCTTGACATTATTGCAGAAATAGTCCACATTATGCAAATTAAGCTTTTATTCTTTGCCATTTTCACTACTCAAAGACTCCAGCGTTGTTAAATGGAAAAGTTTTGTATTATAAATACCAAGCTGAGTCCCACCACGGAAAAGAAACAGCAAATGTTTTTTTTTTTTTTTTTTTTTGCTGGGGTGGGGTGGGGGGGTGGGGGCGTTACATAAGAGAATATTATCATTAGAGTGTATTTAACTGGATTGGTTGTCAGATGTTGCTGATTGACCCCCCATGAGACCCCCCCCCCCCCCATGCACTCAATGTGGTTTGTTACAGGCAATCTCAATACTCACAGAAATACTGTTTTTATAAGTCTACTTATGCAAATCCATGCAGATGAATCTCTTACTCCGAATTGCATGAGGCTCATGAATATATTTTGCCTTATCTCCCTTTGGCGCCACCAGCCTCCATGTAGCGGAACAAAACGCCGACTCCTTGGTGACGGTCAGAAAATGAATGCCTCCTCCTGCTGTGATCCTCCAGTCACCATGTATCAGCAGAGCTCAGGGGTTGACCTCAATGCCAGCTGTGACTGGTCAGCTCCTCAGTGTAACTGGACGTCAGTGGACGGTGTGCCGCAGCTGCCTACCTTTTCCACGGCGGCCAAAGTCCGAGTGATCATTACCTTCATCCTGTGTGGCATTTCCACCTTCTGCAATTTGGCTGTGCTGTGGGCAGCCAATGGCCACAAGCGCAAGTCCCACGTTCGAGTGCTGATAATCAACTTGACTGCAGCCGATCTCTTGGTCACCTTCATCGTGATGCCCGTGGACGCGGTGTGGAACATCACAGTTCAGTGGCTGGCCGGCGACCTGGCCTGCAGGTTCCTGATGTTCCTCAAGCTGCAGGCCATGTACTCCTGCGCCTTCGTCACAGTGGTGATTAGTCTGGACAGACAGTCGGCTATCCTCAACCCTCTGGCCATCAGCATGGCCCCGAAAAGGAACAGGGTCATGCTGATGGTGGCGTGGACTATGAGCGCCTTGTTCTCAATCCCTCAGGTAAGGCCAGGTGACTCTGGTTTGACAAGACAGGTGATTACGGCTTGTTTGGTATTTTATTAAACACAGAGAATGGCCACATAGAAGGAAGTGACTCAGAGAGAAGTGCTGGCTTATAGGATAGGTTGTGAACTGATCCCTCTCTTGTGTGAGGCTCTCTTATGTATAGCTGAAACCTCTCCTCCATGCTCCATACAGCATTACAGTGAGCAGGCTATAGGCCTTTATATCTTTATATCTGGCAACACATGATTGGATCTGCATACATTACCTCAGTCTCATACAGGCAAACTACACATGCTAAAGGAAATTCACATCTGGCTCTGAAATAGTTCATCATTATCTCTAGTTACATATCTCTGTGCATTTACATAAAACGTGGCAACTTTTGTGGCTTTGATGCAAGAAAACCTGCTGCATGATTTAGACGGCCCACAGGGTCTCGGTGTTAGGGATTAGTGGCTCTATCATTGAGTTACAAAAGGATAGGAATCCCTAATCCTGGCAGAATAGATGCTTCACTGTAACCAATGAGACATACGGCAGCCTAGCATGTAACAGTGTGGATCATGTCGTGAGAAAAAACAACACAAGTTTGGTGACACGGTCCAAGAACGTTGATTCTGCAAGAGGCTGGATTACATTTGATGGCTACATTTTGAAATGTTCAATACCAGTGTTTTTAAAGCAATAATTCCTACGAGATTTTGCACATCCCATCCTCTTCGTTTTAAACACTGTACAGCTCTTTTCATTTTAAAACAGATATATTTTAATTTTAATATTTTGGATGGTTGGTTGGATAAAATAAGCAATTTGAATATGTCACCTTAGGCTATGAGAAATTATAATGTATAATGTATTTTTCATTATTTTGGGACACTTTATAGAGAAAATGATTAACTCATTAATCAAGAAAATAATTGACAGCAGTAATTATGAAATATGATCTTCATGATTAAATATTTAAAAAAAGTCAACACTAATTGATTGTCCTCTAAGCACCACTTAGTTACCTTTGCTACGCCTATACGCTTTCCATTCTCACACAGTTACAATGATAACGGAGGCAGATTTACCACTCAAAATTCTTAGTCATTTTTGAAACAATGGGTCCTTGGTTTCAGACAGAGGTAGACTAAAGCAGCCTCTCATTTCTAGCCAGTGACTGTCAATTTTGCTGGCTGAAATGACATAACATACAACCCCACAAAATAATGCAGTATGAAATTCTCCTTGGCCTTCATGGACGTAATTGGACATCAGTATTACATAATACTTACATTTGTCCATCACACCTCTGCCAAACAGACAGGGCAACAAAAATACTGGATTACAACTGCTGCCAGCAAAATGCTATCGTAATATTTTCCAATTTTTAATTCCACAGATGTTCATTTTCCATAATGTGACCATCACCTATCCAGCGAACTTTACTCAGTGCACCACTAGGGGGAGCTTTGTCACTCACTGGCAGGAAACGGCTTACAACATGTTCACCTTCTCCTGCCTCTTCCTGCTGCCGCTGGTCATAATGATTATCTGCTACACCAGGATCTTCATCCAGATCTCCAAACGTATGACAAAAAAGAGCTGTAAGTTGATGGCTGAGCCTGGTGTTTGGTTGGTCAGAACGTAGCTGACTGGATTAGAAAAAGACCTACATTTGATGCATTTATTTTTATATTGTTGAGTTGCATGCTCACATCCCAGCTGCCCATTAATATCCGACTCTCTCTCTTTCCTCCAGTGTCGTCAAATGAGCCACATCTCCGTTGCTCAAAGAACAACATCCCCAAAGCTAGAATGAGAACTCTGAAAATGAGCATCGTCATAGTGATCTGCTTCATAGTCTGCTGGACTCCGTACTACCTGCTGGGTTTGTGGTACTGGTTCTTCCCAGATGACCTGGAGGGAAAAGTCTCTCACTCACTCACCCACATCTTGTTCATCTTCGGGCTTTTCAACGCCTGCCTGGATCCCATCATCTACGGCCTGTTCACCATACGCTTCCGCAAGGGGCTGAGGAGCTGCTACCGCAAAGCCACGGTGATGTCAAACCTGGAAACTAACGCTAACACTAACATGATAACGGAGTCGTTGAAATGTACTGCCACTGCTTTGCCACCTAAAAGAGGGATGACCACTGGTGAAAAGGGCAGCAGCTGTGGACAGGCTGAGGCGAACTCCTCTGACAGCAGGTGTCTGACTGTGTTGTCAGGAGAAGGAGGACAAACTTGCCGTTTCAGTGCTGAGAGCCCAATATGATGAGAAAACCAGGAACTTAATACTGTTGATTGAACTGGTTGAACTATTTCACCTTTTTTTCATCTGTATACTGGATATGTTTATTCCACAATCACACCGAACATGCATGTGTAGAATAAGTATGAAAACAAAAAATATCCATCACCTAGATGTGTCTTTGTGTGTGTGGTTACTTGAGGCTGTCCATCTTACTTACGGGTTATATAACATCTTTATGAACACAGTAAACATGTTGGGAGCTGTTTGTTTGAGTGTTGTGTAAATGACTCCCATTTTAAGACGACTCCGCCATACACAATATACATTCACCAGGGCCCGGAAAAAGCTTCATGACTAAATGAAAAATAGAAGATGATGACTGTAAGGTTACACAACAAGCGCCGTGTTGTGTATGTGGTTACACACTGCCTACATGTCTGTTAGGAAGCCTCAAATGACTCTTGTGGTTACTGAGGTTGAGAGCTTTCATTTGCAGCTGCCGCTAAACAAGACTACAGTAGACGTTTTAGAGATGTATCACCCAGTCCAGCTTATTCATCATAGGCTGGTAATGAGTTTGTTAAGAGTTTGGCGTTTTGTGATTTTTTTCTTTACAGTATGGAACATTAATGAAATAACTGCCTGCAGTGATAATGTTGAGATAACGCAGGACAACTGCTGGAGGGGGAGACTCCTGCATGCACTTTTAATGCACATTTTTTATTAGTAATAAAAGAAGTTCATAAAGGCATAGGCTACTTTTGCAACTGCCACCACTTCACATCAGACTCCATGGGCTGGATTATGTAAACAACTTGACTACTGCTTATTATCTGATTTGACATCTGGTTTAACTGCAGGTGTTAATTTCACCTGTACACCAGGAAAAGGCTGATAAAATGTTGATATAGTGCTGTTACTAGGGCTGCGACTAACGATTATTTTATATTAGCAATTAATCTGGCGACTTCTTTCTCTATGAATTGTTCTATTGTTCTATGAAATGTCAGAAATTGGCAAAAAAAAAAGCACATCACAATTTCCTGAAGTCCAAGTTGACGTTTTCAAATGACATGTTTGGCCCGAGCAACAGTCCAAAATCCAAATATATTTAATTTACTGTCTTATAAGACAAAGGAAAGCAACAAATCCTCATAAATTAAAGGCGGAACAAGGTAATCTTTGCCTATTTTTGTTTTAAAAATTACTTTACAATTAATTAGTTATCAAAATAGTTGCTGAATCATTTTCTGTTAATCAACTAATCGATTGATCGGCTAATTGTTCAGCTCTAGCTGTTACCATTGGGTCCATCCTCCCTCAGAATCTTTGAAAAGCCATATGAAGGGATTGTGGTTCACCTCCCTATTTAACATACTGTATATAGAGGTGTTTACAAGTGTTTTGGGTGCAGTTTAAACAGATGTAATGAAAATTCACAGATTTGGTGCAAAAACAATGTGTGTTGTTGCGAATACATGCTCATCAAATGTATCAAAATAAGTTGCAAAAACAACAAAAATCTTACAAGGAAAATGACGTCACTGGAAGATTGCTAATTAGTGTGCATTAGCATTTTGTTTAAATATAAAGGTTTTAATAATTCATTTCTAACAAATGAGTCTCAGGTGGTAATTAGCTGAAGTTCAGTGTAGCCTCAACAAAGAAGAAACCTCAAAGGCATGGGGCTAATGGTTAGCATACAGCTAGTTTATTACTTATTACCAAATGATTGGTAACACAATTCATTTATATGTATTAGATTTAAGCTTGAACTATAATGATTCTGTGTTGTGGTAGAATTAATTCAGCAAAACTGTGATATAAGTTTTGACAAGCTCTTGTCTCCAGTTTATCCTCGGATAAGTAAACATCCAACTGATGTCTCCAGCTAGCATCAGGTGGCTCCAGCAGCTCCAACTCTATCTCATAAAATCGTGTTAAATGAGCCCAGAATCCTCGACACACTAGAGATGAATCGCTGTGGCCAGGCAAGAGACAGCGCTACAAAACAAAGCATGTTATACTCCCCTCTGCACCACAAAATGAATGTCTAAAAAGCACGAACAGGACACAACCTTTACACTAAGTGTGAATGCTAAACGTTTGGCAGTCAAGTTAAGGCAAGAAAGAATTGTGGTGAGGTTTAGGATTAGCTTAGTGCAATAAATCTTAAGGTTCGACAGCTTAGCTATTTGGTGCGTTTTTGTAACGGGTGAATGAACAGATCATGTCAAAAGTTACTTCCCTCTGGACTACTTCAATGTTAAATGACCTGGCCTGTTTTCTGGTGGGGTGAGCAGATTTTCCCTTTACATATTGGGTAGGCACCTTTGCTCATTTCATAAAAGTTCTCAGTAGAGCTCAGAACAGCAGAAGTACCTGCCATTGGTTTGGACAACCTGAATGTCACCAGCCAGACTTTGGCTTCTGATCAGCGCGTGGCTTCCGGCATGAGCTGCCCACAAATCTCCTGTGACTGCTTACACCGAAGGCAGTGAATCTCTTTGTCTCTTCTCTTCACTGCTTTCTGGTGGCAGGGAGCACACTGATCACTGACCAGGATGCTTTGGTGTTTTGTCTCACCTCTGGGACTCACTGTCTGGGTGGTGATCTTAGTGTCTGTCGGTGGCAAAGAACCAGACTTGACCAAACCTCTGCACAGATATCAGTTAAATCCTTTCAGAAAGGCCTTGTATAACTCAATGGGTAGAGCTAATAGAGCCACTGATGAGGGTTCGGATTAAAGCATCCATCAAATTAACGATGTTATGACAAAAAATCATAAATACAGTGTTAATCTATATCTGTGTCAGGATAGTATAAAGCATTGTATCAGTGGTAGGGTGCGTGAGCAGCAGTCATGTAATGGACCACGAGACTGGAAAGAAAACGGAGCCACAAGGCAAAACGCTCATTTAATTGGACAATCTTTATTGCAGCCCCCACCCTTTCTTGTAGCCTGTAGCCATGAGTGTGGGATAGTGATCCAGGCAGCCAAAATGATGTGTCTCAGGAGATTTATGGGGAGCTCAGAAATCCAAAGAAAATCAAAGCCTGTTGGTTCTGGCACCCATCAAGGATGCCACCTGAACAATATTAGTTGTGCAACAATTTACCACTTGCTGTATGAATATAGATTACTTATCCCAATGGTTCCCCTTCCAGTCTGTCGACCTGCTTTATGAAGTACTACTTCTGTATCACCTCTGATTAAATTTGATGCAAGGAATTGTTTGAATTAGAACAACAAAACGGATCACTCCAGTTGTTATAGCCTTCATCACAAACAATGAATTGCAAAGTAGCAACAAATTCAGCTTTTAATACCTCAAATGAATTCCTAAACAAATGGCGTTCTCCAAGCTTCATAGGCTTACCTTTTAACTTAAACACATTGTCCAACATTTTTAGAAATATGCTTATTTGCTTTTTTGAAGAAATTTGATACCTCATGTGTGCGTTAAATATGAAGCTACAGACTGGAAACAGGGGTAAACAGCTAACCTGGCTCTCTTCAAAGTTATGAACATGAACAGATATCCCATCAATGCTTGTTATTAATTCAACTTCTTCCCGTAGTTGTGTGCTTTCTCTCCTCTCTCTCTCTCCCTCCCCTTCTGTTGCTTTCTGCAGGTGTTTCTGCCTCTGGAGCTGTGGAAGTCTGGATCTGTGGTTGCTGCCGCCTGCTGCCCCCGTGCTCCTGCTCTGCACCCGTTGTTGCTATTGCTGTTGTTGCTGTTATTATTATTGCTATTATAATGTTGCTCTTAGTGTTGTTTCCGTTGGTGTTAACATCAATGCCATTACCATATCTATGCTGTATTGAGCTGCTGTATCTTCTCTTTCCTCCTGCTCTCTCTCTCCCGCTCCCCCCTTCCCCCTTCAACCCAACCGGTCGAGGCAGATGACCGCCCACCTTGAGCCTGGTTCTGCTAGAGGTTTCTACCTGTTAAAAGGGAGTTTTTCCTTGCCACTGTCGCATAGTGCTTGCTCATGGTGGGAACTGTTGGGTCTCTGTAAATATAAAGAGTCGGTCTAGACCTGCTCTATTCGAAAAAGTGCCCTGAGATAACTGTTATGATATGGCGCTATATAAATAAAACTGAATTTAATTGAACAGTAACATGTTATATCGTGACTGTTTAATCTGTACAAAAACAGAGGGGGAGGTAACCACTGAAACTATTGCCAAACAAATAGCAAGTTTATCTGCCCAGGATGGAGTCTCCACTATCTGTACAACACAAATTGTTGTTTTACATTGTTATTACTGTACTTATAAAAAAAAAATTAGATGACATGTTAATTAGTGAGCTTTAGAGACACTTGTAGGCATATTTTTTCAACTTTGGACAGAGCCAGGCTAGCTGTTTCCCCTGCTTCTAGCTAAGCAGCTGCTAAGCTAAATTAAGCTAAGCTAAGCTAATTGTCTTCTGGCTCTAGCTTCATACTTGACAAACAGACGTGAGAGTGGTATAGATCGTCTCATCTAACTCTCAGCAAGAAAGCAAATAAGTGTATTTTCCAAAAAAGGTCAAACTATTGCTTTAACTTTATTCAGTTTTTCTAATAATACATCACAAGTCATGATATAGAGTAGTATGAACCAATCTTAAGCCCATCATGGTACAGTATAATGGATTTTGTTGTTGGGACACCACCTGTGCCACCGTCTGTGGCACATGTGCTGTTATTGGCTTTACTGGGCAGAATTTTCTGTCTAGATTGGCTTCTCTGTTGAACAGGATGAAGTGGATGGTCCAAGTCTCTGTCAGAGTCTCTAGAGGGACTTTATCACTGATGTTGTCATCTCACAACCAGTCGCTCTGAATCCTCTGGAGACCCTGAAGCCAGGTCCCTGTTACCAGAGCAGTCAGCACATCTGGTCAAAGGTGATGATGTTACTCTGTCCTGGTGAAATGACTGAATAGCCATAGGCTTAATGAAAGAATAAAACATTCACACATAATGCTGTTGTTTTAATCTGGTTGGTCACCAGCCCGGATCCATATCACCAATACTATAGATGTTTTCAGTGTAATCCTATTTTCAGCCAAGAGTGAAAGATAGTGTGTGTGTGATGAGTGATTATTGTTGCGGTAGAACAAGTTATCGCTTACATTGTTTTGGACTTGGCCCACATTATTTTTTCATCTCTTCTCGGCTGGAGAATGCCAACTCGTTCACTGCTCACTGATGCTTCCCAGGCCTGTCCACTTCTATCACGTCTCCTCTAGTGAGAGGGGAGCACGTCATCTGATGAGCGCATCATCACACTGGCCTACTTTCAACATTTATCCTGGCCGTACCGCTGTCAAAACAGATGTATGCACCTGTAGCTCGCCAAAGGACAGCTGCTGAAGCCGAGAAACGTACATGTTTTGTGTTTGCCTCATTGCACCCGCAATTCAATGTACTGATCTACATGAATCCCACACAGATGTACTGGATATGCACAATACAGCCACTTGAGAACAGTCCAGTGTTACAGACCAGTGGCTCTGTGTAAATAATGCTTTCCTTACAGAGTTCAAAAGCATGCTGTTCCATATCACTGAATCAGTCGACTGCTGGTCTGGATCTTTCAGCCTCTGGTGAAATCACCGCTGCTCATTCACTTTTCTCGTATTATGTCAGCGGGGCCAGATGATGTCTCTGACTGAGATATTATTAGCCTGAATACATTCTCTGGCCTACAGTAGCTTAGCTGTTGTTTAATGAATTCCATGGCCCGTAGAGTTTATATTTAACTAGCAATTAGGCCTTCGGGGTTTGCTTGTCCACATGGATTCAGTCCAGTTGCTCTAATTGTACATGAACTATAATAGGGGTACCAGTATGTGTAATACAATACAGTGATTACGTATGTTCTCTATGCCTGTACTGTCTTATTCAGGTGTTGTTGAAAACACTGAACACTGACTGTTCACTATGTCAAACTGCGGGACATTTCTTCTACGTGCAGTAACACTCCTGAATGAGCCCAGTGGAGTTATTCGAGCCCATATTTTGCAGCAGGGGAGCAGGGGAACGCCTCATTTCTCAGTGTGCTTCACACAAGTGTACACCGCCTCATCACTTAGTTATTACTGTGATTTTCTGTGCTGTTTTTATATGGTCCTGCGGTTCCATTTTGGGAAAGAAAACATCACCTTAAGTTACCATTAAGTAGCTTTAAATTCAGACGAAGGAGTCAACAAAACTCTTGTTTGACTTGTGTCAGCAAAAGTGCCCCCTCTTTTCCCCCCAAAAGGGCAAAATCTCACTTTGGAACCAGATCTCTTTGCTCAGGTAATGGCAGATTTGCTGGGTTGAAACCTTGATGCAGTTCAACCACTTTACTGTACAGACTAATGCAATTTTCCCTGTCAAACATTGGTGCAGATAAAGTGCAGAGATAGCTGAAAGTCTTAAAGGCACATAATGTGCCTAGCCCTCATTTTCCAGATAGAGGGAGCTACAATCATTGGTAACTCGTTTAGTCATGTCAAAGTGGCATTTAACATATTTATAGTGACCTTTTCAAATATGTCAACACTATCAGGAACTCCACTGCACCTTGAGTTCTGCTGCAAAGTACAGCTGGACACATTCAAAGTACTCAGTTAAATAATCAATTCACATGAGAATCGATGTTGATTCAGTCAAGTTAGATTACAGTGTTTTTTATAAAGCAATTTTCTTACAGTTTAATTAATATAAGCATTGTTTCAATATTTGCACTCAGGAAAGCTGAATTTTATGGAGGAAGCGAGGCCAACACACGCATCTTCTTTTAACATGCAATTTCTTGCGGCTCCTACTCCCACATACTGTAGGATGACGAACGTGGTCCTTCGAGCATTTCCCAGGTGTGTTTCAGGATCTATTTTTGGTTCACAGTATGGAGCAGCAGCTGGACCTCCTGAAACTAGCAAACCTACCGAAAAACAAAGATCAAGCAGTAGATCGAGAGCTTTGCTTTGTGCTTCATCTCTGTCTTTCCTTCCATAGTCAGATATACCTGGGGCAGCAGCTCGCTCATCCTCTCCACCCACTCTCCCAAGTACAGGTTAGCACTCACATGCTCCTGTTGATAACTTCCTGGGTGAGGTGCTGCCTCACCCTCCTGAATTGCCAGGAAGTGATTTGAAACCAACTAAAACCCCAGTCTCTCTTGATTCTCATGCTGGACTTACTGCTGATGATCTTGATCTTCCAGCACCTCTCCTCAGCCAACCAGGGACCAGATTCATAAATTAACTACTTTCCACAAACACTGGTATTTATAAAGACAAGAGAGTGTTATGACACATGCATGCTTTCCACTGTGAATACAATATGTTAGTGTGCCTCAACATCCTTTTATATTTATGATGATCTTTATTATATCTGAAATTAAGGTTTCCTCATCATCACTGTAAAGTACACAACAACAATGTGAGAGAAATATAGTAAGTAACATTTAATCATGTCCTTGATCATATGTGATCAGTTAGGCTGTTAAAGGATAAGTGTCATGTTATTCTGTATTTTTCTTATTGTCAACAAATCCCATGAAAAGATCCTACTAACAAGTATTGTGTGTATAATCAAAGCCTTATATATCTTATTATATGTAAGATATATAATAAGATATATCTTATATATAATAAGATATACCTTATTATATAGGCAGGGGTTTTGAAAGAAAATCAAGACAACTGAGCCCTCCCACACGAGCGACAACTTTTTTTAAACCTATACTTGTTTACATTTTGGCAAATTGGAACCATTAAAAGTATGCCGAATTAGCTATTAGCCATTTCTGTTTGCAAAGTACAGACATGGATGTGCAGACAACTATCACTAGATCACTTTGATAGTGAAGAAATCTTAAAAACATCTCTCCCTCCGCGCCCCCCCTTCAACTCTATAGACCTCATTGTTGTCCAAAACCTATTAAAAACACATGAAGGAGCCACACTGTTGCACTGGGTGACAATTTATCCTGTGTACAATTTATTCTGACTTCATCCTACTGCTCCAGTAAATATTCAGTAGAGCACCAAACCAGATGCAGAAAACAGTCTCCAATAAATGCACTATCTAGTCCAGTTTAAGAAACATTTGCAAAAGACTGCAATCCACTGCTGTTTTTAATATCTATTAGTGTCTGTGGTGGAAATTTGTGTATTTCCTTGTGGAGAAATGAACAAATAAAATGATGATACAACAAACAGTTGTAGTCTTTTGTATATGTAATAAAGTAGAATAATAAAGAGCAAACAGACTCAGTCTGTTCAGCTGAAGGACAGAGATCATACAGCGTTATCACAATAAATGAGTCTGACCCTGAGGGCCAGAAACAATCACATACTTATAGTTACAACATGGCATACAGAGGGTAAGGGAGGAACATCTATCAACCTTGAGCTAAATCATATCTTGAGCTAATGAGCACAGAAAGGAGGACTGTTCTCTTTTCACTTCCTGTAACAAGCAAAGTTCTTTCTCACAAACCAAATGTATTAAACCTCAAACGTACCAAGATGTCCCAAGGACACCAGATGTTCCTCAGATAAAACTTTCACATGGAAAAACATCTGAACAGTCTTTCAAAACAGGTTAATACAAAGTTATATGTAAAGATAGATTTTGCTCTTACAGTGTCCCCTTCTTAAAGATTTACGTCTTCAATAGTAACGAATGGGCTTGGGGTTGAGGGCCACAGACACGTTAGGGAAATTAACTTATTGTCATTTTTGTTATTTTCATAGGATTTGTTACCAACAAGAAAAATGTCACCAGCTGTATCCTTTAAGGCTCACAATATATAGGAACAGTTTGTAATGACACACACTTGCTGCATTGGCTCTGTTAATGCAAGAATAAGGACTGAACAAGACTGGTCTGATGATCACCATTTATGTCTAAACCAGGATAGGGATGTGCTTATCCTTCATGGTGAATTATGCGAGTTGGGGCTTATGCATATGTGCACAGTCTCAAGTTAAATAAATCCTGGTAGGTAGCGTAACTGCATCAAGAGTCACTGGAACTGTATGTTCTCATGTAAATTGCTGAGAAAAAAAAAATGAATGCAGATTTATTTCACAGGGTTTTAGACTCGTCCCTGACTGACCTAACATGCACAAGCAACTTTCTGTGCACTGATGCATGAAGATGATTGGTCAATCGGAGGGTGAATTTGTCAAAAGCAGCTATGAGGGTTGAATACACTGCAACAAAACATCCCTCCAACCAGTCGTTTGGTCTGAGATACAGAATAACACAAAATTTCAAATTATCTCACCAAATGAAAGGGATATAATGACTGTGGCTATTAAGTATCCCAATTTCTCCTCTGCAAACCAGACTTTTCCTTTTACCAGAGGATTTGGAATTGTTTTCTATTATCCTTCGACTCAAAAAAAAAAACAATAATCATTTCAGCTGATTAGCATTGTTATCTGACTGATGGCAAGATCACTAACCCTCAACCTAACACAACACTGTAAAACATGATACAGGAACGTAGTGGAAAATCAACTAATCTTTTGTCATTAACTTAATGTAAGTATATAGGTTTTATCAGTGTCAAGTTAATTTTACTTAAAATGGCTAGTTTTTATTTTCAGACCACTTCAGAACTTATTAACAGGTTCTTCTGACTTGAAGCCTTTTGACTTGAAATAATGAGTTGAATGAATGTACTACTGAGAGTTCACTAAACTCATCAAATTAATTTTTTAAACAAACATGATCTGCATATTTAGCAGACTTCCCAGCATGCATTGTTTCAGAGTTAAAACTCTCCAGAGAACCTTCTCTTCTAATGGTTGTTTATGTTCATAATAATGAACACAGTGCAAACCACAATAAAAATTAGTATCGAATTCTGTCCCTTCCCCAGTATGCTTCAAATTTAACAAGTTATTAAACTATTTGTTAACTATTTTATCTCAAGTTCAGTGAACATAACTCATTTGGTTCACATTTTTAATACCTTTGCGATGACTTTGAACTAATTATTCAACTTTAGTTCAATTAACTCTCATTTTTAAGGCAGCAGGGAAACTTGTGTTTGTAAGTTGAACCAGTTTAAAATGTTTTTACATTGAAGAGGGAGGGGATCTACATATTCTATTGTTTAACAGTGCTTAGCTATAACAGTGATTCCTCTTAATCTGAAAATTCAGACTAATAGATTTACTGAGCGTTGGATAAAATGGTTTACAAACAGATTTTATTTAATAATATACATCAATGTCATCTACCTTCTGTAAATAGTTATAGTCCTCTTTTATGGCTTTTTAAATTTTATTTTGTTGTCATTGTCTCATCTACCTTACCTGGTCTTCACTTGTGTTTTTGAAGGAATAAAGGAGACTTGCACGAAATAAAATGGAACACAGATCGGGTTTGACAGGTTTACTAAATATACTAATAACAATATGGCAAAACAACTTAAGAAACAAAAAATAGCTTAACCATCATATTGATTTCTTGTTATTCCTGATACTTCCTTCAGACACCTACTTGACACTTCCACCCAGAGCAATAAAGTGAGCCAGTATGGTTCAATGCTCCGATCATTACAATTTCACTGGAGGATTGACTATAGCAGATATCCATTAAGAGATGCCCTCCTTCAAGGAAAGTTCCTTACATTAGTTATTTTTTAATGATATATTTTTTTTAAATTTAAAGTACCTTTGTTGTGCCTATGTCTGTAAACAATTTCTGACATTAATGATGTTGAAACTAGACTTTTAATGTATAGGATTAGAAAGTAGTACGATGCCATATTGATGTTAACAGCCAGACAGCTTTTAGCTGAGAAAAATTTAAATGTCAAGGCCCTTTATTAAATTTAAAATTATTTTTAAAAATGAAGGACATTTTACAGGTGTTTGACTGACACTATTCTTTAATTCTAAGTGATTCACACCAAAATCTGATGTTAAGGCAGCCATTGATGTTTTAAATGAAACAAAGTGTTTGTCCTTTCACACTCAAATATCTCATACAAAAATACAAAAATCAATAAGCCCAGTGGAGTGCTTTTCTGGGCCATCCCTTACTGAAATAAGAAAAATGCTCCACTAAACAACAAAATGGATCCAGAAATTCAAGGAACAACGCTGTATTTTAAAGGTTTGAAGTGGACTGAAAATGTTCCTTTAAACAAACAATTACAGTTTCACCCATATAATGACAGAAACATATATGATATTTGCCATGATGTTCACTTCGCCTTTAGAGAGAAAAAAAAAGCTGACCAATTCAACTCTAAGTACAAAAGCATTTAGAGTAGTTCCCTCCTCATAGGTTGACATATTTGGACTGCTGACTTGGAAAATTCATCCATTTGGCAGAATTTTGTCCTATTTTAAGAGAAATTAAGTTTTAAGGACTAAGTGACAAGGTAAAGGAATAGTTTGATACTTTGGGAAATATACTTAATCTCTTTCTTGCCGAGATTTAGATGAGAAGATTGATAGAACTCTTATGTCTGTACAATAAATATGAAGGTACAGCCAGCAGCTGGTTAGCTTTGTTAGTTAGTTAGTTAGTTAGTTTTCGATCTCCACCAACTCCTGTAGGAAATATCTGGCTCTTCAGCTGTTAAATGCTCCTCTACAGTATGTTCACCAGCTCCTTAGTCACTAACTTTGCAGGTAGCGTATAGTGGGTATATCAGAGCAGTGAGACTGAACCAAAACAGTACAGTTGCAGGCCCTAAAAACCAAAACAATCAGCTAAAATATGCTGAAATGCTCCGTAGAGCTGAGGGGAACTGCAGAGTAGGGTGACAATTCTCTGTGGATTCATCATTGCAAGCGACTCCTTTCACATTACACATAGTCATGTGATCCATAATATGAAAAATACTGTTAAAGCCCCGTTTAAAGGTTTGACAAATGAGTCAAACATTAGGATTACTGCATTCTTGACATATTGACACCCAATCTATGGCCAAATGCATCCCATATACTGCTAACCAAACACACACTAGAATAGCTAGGTTGGTG
Source organism: Macquaria australasica (assembly GCA_005408345.1). Classification (NCBI taxonomy): domain Eukaryota; kingdom Metazoa; phylum Chordata; class Actinopteri; order Centrarchiformes; family Percichthyidae; genus Macquaria; species Macquaria australasica. The sequence goes on from SEMN01000347.1 coordinate 82,683, forward strand.
CTTAGATGCTCAAACAGTACAAATACTGTATGTTGCTAAAATGCCTCTTTATGGCTGTCAGCTAGATTTTGATTTATTTAATCTTCACATTCCTCAGAAATGTACTGTCTTGCAGAAGTCCTACCTTCTTGTTTGAACAATTGGAATAAACAGTATACTAACAGTATACAGCATATTCACAAGTCACAACTATCCATTTGGTTAGCAACAAACATGCGTAATTAAGGTTTTAAATAGACATTGAAGTATGAACTGATGAGAAATGGCTACATGATTTTGATCTTCATACTTTGATCTTATTCGTGAAGCTACTGTACCTAATTGAAACAAATACATTTAGCATTTGTAGCCTATTACAGATGGACTCTCTGTAGGGATCCCAGGAAGACCAGCTAAGTTGGCAGTAATTGTGATCCTAATACAACAAGAACATGATGTTGTCTTTTTACACCATGAGCTCCTATTTTGTTTTCCAAAGATATGCATACATGCTCGATAGTTCTTTTCTCCACACATGAAAATGGTAACTTGGGTTGTTTATAATAGGACTGGTGCTTCAAGGCTCACACCAAACAACATAACAGTGAGTAATATTCACAGAAAGCATTGGAAAAAAGCATGAGCATACACACAAACCCTGCACAGCAACTCAAAATGTATCAACATTAGAGATTCAGATGCTTTGTAGTTTTTGTCCATTCCAGAAAAGCAAGTCCACATATGGCACTTTGCTGGTTGGATTAGTTCCTTATTCAACATGCTATGTCCATATTATTTCGTAACAATAGAGTTCTATTGTTGACACTTGAAATATGTAAATTGGTAAATCTATAGCACTGTCCAATCAAGAGCAATCAACTATGTAACCAGGAAGTCACTGTAGCATTACAAACTAACTAACTTCCAAAAATGACAGTTTTAGAGGCACAAAAGATATATCTTTGTAATACTTTATTTATGTCTGCAAACATGGAGAAATATGTGTTTCACTTAGTTGGACTGAGAGGAAAATATCAGATTTATGCTAACCTAACTGACATTATATACTCATTAAGTCAAATGTTATTGGCAGAAAGTTTTGTGAGTTTTTAAAATCTTCAAGATTTACATTATTATTAAACAGCATTTATCAAGTTTCACGTCACATATGTCAACCCTATTCCTTATTACCTATTTTACTCTTCACCCAAAACGGTTCATATTTTAGCAAGCTAATGTTAATGTGAGTTCTGTCTGTTGGTTCATTTAGCTACAGTTACACCTGGGTGTAAATATTTAGTAACAACTAATCTCTATGTAAGAAGTAGTTTGTGTGGTGCCACCTGTTTTAATTTAGTCATGCGTAAACCTCCACTAAGTATTACAATTATGTTAAAACTAGGCTACATTTGAACTTACGAAACAACTGCTGCAACTGGCTCCTGCACCTTGATTTTTCCTTATCAGTGTTTTATTTCTGTCCATAGATGAAAAGGCTGTGTAGGTCAAAGGAAGCCTCAGTAAGGAGATGCTACACCATGCTCACACAAAATGTCAAGTCTGAAAACACAAAGAGAAAGTGCTCAAACTTTCCATTATAGGCAACAACCTGGCTATAAACTGGCTTGGTGTGTTAAACATTCATGTCTCCAGAGACAGTTTGCAGAGTGACATCTGGTATCTGCTCAGTAAAAGCCAGCTGCACCGTGAAGGCACTGTATGTTATATAATATTGCAATATAATATAGTATAGTATATGTTGAGGGATGAGAGGGATGAGTTTCTCATTTCCTTCCCCAGTCTCTCAGTGGAGTGACCTCCTGTCATCTCTAGACCAGGATATGACAAGACAAAATAAAACTTTAATGATCTCAGTTGGGGGATTGTGCCAAAGCAGAAGGAGATAGTAGTAGACTCAGGAAGGGGGAAAAAATAAAATGCAGTCACTCTGCATGAATGACAAATATAGTGCAGACATTAGAAGGTTGGTGGAGTGCAAAGATGGCATGTTCATGCTATTGGGACAGAATATCATGATTATTAGTTGCTTTGCTTCCATCTAGTGGCATGATACATACAGTACAACACTTACAAAAAGGCTTGAATACATTTATGTCATAATATGCCCAGCATGCACAATACCAGGACCCTGAAACTGAAGCAGCTAAATTTAATTCAACCATTGTTAATTGTATTATTTACACCTGTGCTTTTCCTACTGAGACATGTAAAAATGTCTTTTGTAGCATTGAGGCTGTCATAAATGTATTCAAGCCTCTTTGTAAGTGTTGGTAGTAGTGGTAATGTAAGAGGGGCAAGTGCTGCTCTTTCAAAAGCCTTTCAAAAACAACAACACTAAACCAGTGTAATACCAGTGTATATAAGCAATGATCACCTGTGAAATTTCCAACTCATGAAGAACTCTTAACTATTGCATTTTAAACTGTATGCATTTGGCTGGTTTAATACCTGAAATTTTACAAATGGACAACTGTGTATTTTTATAAATGTGTATTGTGTGTGTGTCTTGTTGTAAGGTACTGTTTGTACACTCAATAGTGTCGTTTATCTTAAAATCACCCCATTTTATATTGAATGTAATTCAGTGGTGGGATGTAACTCAGTACAGTTACTCAAGTACTATGCTTAAGTACAATTTTGAGGTACATGTACTTTACTTGATTAAATGACACAACCATATATATATATAGTAATTAACATTATCTCCACATAAAAAAAACAACAACATTGAAATTCTACTTACACGTTAATGCATCTGTAATAATAATCCAATGCATTAGTAATCATAATCCAATATTATAATTACACAGATTTTTCTACACAATGAGTACTTGTAAATTTAAGTGCATTTAGAGGATAATACTTAGGTACTTTATCTTAGGTAAGAGTTTGAGTCAAGAGTCAATTCTGTTCAGTTTCATTTTATTTATATAGTGCCAAATCCTAACAGAAGTTATCTCAGGGCACTTTTCATATAGAGCAGGTCTCGACAGTACTCTTTATATTGTGGTATTGATACTTTTACTTAAGATGAGAATACTTCTTCCATCACTGATGGAATCCTTACTGACATTAATTTCAATGTCCTCCATAGGGCACTACAGAGCACTCTACTCTATGTTAATGCTAATATAGGCATTGGTATTTGGCTTACCAGATCCAGAGATGTTACAATAACAATGACAATTCTTCTCCTACATCTGGTTATCATTTGTAAAGCAATATAATTATAATATGACTTCTGTTCTGCTTTCTTTGCTGTGATGCTTCAATACATCAGAGACAATAGCATATTATTTTGAATATAGCATAGTCTATTTTATTACAAATAGTCGCACATTTAGCACATGATGTTTCACCTCCTGATCAGATATCCCCTGGGAAGTTTACCTCGATTAGAAATGTGGTGCACTGATGGCTGTATGATATGTGTTTCTGAAGTTTAAGAGCAAACCTTTTGCACTGTGTGCATTTTGCTATTGCACATGCCTTATTGGTCTGACTGATACTACAGTGCCACAAACAACTGCTGGTGTGCAGATCTTTTCTGTGAGGGACGTTTATTTGCAGAACAGGGCAGAGTTTTAGAGGCAGCTTTCTGCCTGTCTGCTTTGTCTTGGAGCAGGGTCCTCCATATACATTGCCGAGCCTGTAGGAAATGTCCTCACTTCGTGGCAGAGATAATTGGCAGGCAGGCAGCTGAAGTGAGAGATACCACAGGAAGATGAAAACAGATGGGATGAACATGTGATGGTTGCCTCTCACTGGGGTAAAGGTTAATTAAAAAATGTGTTACAACCCCAAGGTTCATCCAAAGTGCATGAAACAAAGAAAACCCAAGGTAAGCAATAACTTAACATTAAACAATAGATCTATTTTGTAAACATTATCTTTACAGCTGATATCTACCCCCCCCCCCACACACACACCCACGCATATCACACCCCCACTGGGCTATAGGATCTGAACACCTGTTTTATTGTGGAGCTACAAAAAGGAACGGCTCTTCAGATGTCACTCTGAGAGACTGTTAGTGTTCCTGTTACTTTATAGCAGTTTACACCATTGGATATGGTGCCAGCAGCCAGTTTTGTTTTCTTGGGGTCTGTAATTCCCAGCGTAGATTTTCATGTTTGTACTAGTGTGTGTATAATATATACACACAAATACATTAATAAAATATGTATTACATAAAATAACAAGATAATAAGTAATTTTGCACTGACTTTATTACAGAATATTGAAAGAATATAGTAACAGCAACTGAAATCAAAAGTATAGTTGCTTTTAAATTATTACAGCCAAATGGGGAAAAAAAGTGAATTTGTTGCATTTGGTATTGAGCTCATTTGTTTTCCTTAAACACAACTTTACATCAGAAGAATTTTTTTTAGCAGCTGTAGAGCTCATTGATCCTCGTGATGTCCCAGTAGGACAAGCCCTGCGTCTGGCCGATCTGGACGTTGGGGTTGGGGATGGGGGTGATGGAATCCTTCCCGCTCTGGATGGAGAAGGCTGTTTTTCCGTAGTGCATGATGGAGGAGTAGTCGTAGGGAGTGTTCAGGTTGTTGGTGACCTGCTTGTAGAAGTTGTAGGCCATCTGCGGTTTGATGTTCTCCCAGTTGATCCTGACGTAGTTGTCGCGGTCGCTCCTGACATGTTCGTGCTGGAAGCCCAGAGCGTGGTTGAGCTCGTGCTGGATGACGCCGTAGTAAAGACAGCCCTGTGTGTTGAGAGAGAGCACCTGGCTGCCTCCCTGTCTGCCCAGAGCGGAGTAACATCCGGTTTGGTTCTGAATGCTGACGTAGTCAGGCTCGTTCTGACGGGGGACGAAGCGGATGCAGGTTCTGTTGTGGAACATCTGCATGGCGGAGTTGATCTCCTGCGTGTCCCCCCTGGTGAAGTCACTGCTCACGGTGAAGGGGATCATCACCAAGCCGTTAGAAGCTTTCTTCCACAGGCAGTTCTGGGAGTTCTGGGAGCATATGATGGCGTTTCTGGTTCTGGGAGCCAGCAGGTCTCCTTCCAGCAGGATCTCATTGCTGGCTCTGTTGGAGGTCAGAATCCTGGTGGTGATGTCGACTGTGTCTGGGACTTCTTCTCCGCTACCTTCCTGATGGATGTGAGGATGAGGATGTGCCTGAGAGAGGCCGAGCAGGAGCAGCAGCAGCAGGCTGGCAGAGGGAGTCATCTTCAGGGTCGGTCTGGAGGCTGTGGAGTTTCTGTGGAGAGCTGCTGTGGAGAGACTCCTTGAAGCTTGATGTTGGACTCAGTTCAGTCCAGGCTCTTTATACTCTCCTCTACAGGTGTGTCTGCAGGAGGATTATGGGTTGGGGTCCACACTGCTAGGCCTAAATAAACCTCTGGGGGGAGGACTCCACAGACAAACCTACTTTTTAAACATGGTTCGTTATCTCTGCTTATTAGATGTATGAACACAGCTTTACTAGGTGGTTTAATAGGTTGGATTTGTTAAACTAAACACTTCATATGGGTCTTCAACCAATAAGACCTCACATTAGAGTATCTTTGTCAAACCAACCTTAATTTAAGCAAAGTGATATTTATGTCTCTTTGAAATGTCTTGTTGATATTTGTTCCATACAATTTTAATTATAGGAACAGATCATTCGCTCTCAACAGATATGAACAGCATATGAATATTTGCAGTAATCTTTGCTTTTTTCCCCACGGATCTGTCACTGGATCAACATAATTTGCTACAAACTTCCCACCACTTTGTCTCAGAGTCATAACTTAGTCAAGTCAAAAACACACAGTCATCATACACACACTGCTGCAACCAAGAGAAGTGATGTCAATCGAGCTAAATGTCCATACATCCGTTTAGAATAATAGGAAAAAGACGCTTCTTATAACTTTAGCTCTTGGCTCATGTTTACCACATTTACAATCGTAGTTTAGCTTGTTAGCATGCTACATTTGCTAATTTGCAACAAACACAAAGTACATCTGTGGCTGATGTAAATGTCAGTAGTTTTGGAGGTATTTGGTCATAAACCAAAGCATTGGACTAATTAAAATTTGACCTGATGGCGGCGTTAGATGAAAGCTCAGGGGATCACCGAGTTATTACAATTCATCCTGAGGGGGATATGAATGTCTGTACCAAATGTAATGCCAATCCATCCAATAGTTAGTGACACATTTCACTCAAAACCATAAATGTCAATGTCATGGTGGCTCTAGAGGAAAAGTCAGGGGGTCACCAAAGTCATCAGGATTCATCTCCTGGGGACCATGAATGTCTGCACAAAATTTTGAGCCAAGCCATCACGCAGATGTTTCAATATTTTACAGGATAAGGAAAAGCTTTGACCTGCTGGTGGAGCTACAGGAGAGGTCAGGGGATCACCACAGTCATTGGGATTCATCTTCTAGGGACCATGAATGTCTGTATAAAGTTTCATGGCATTCCATCCAATTGTTGTTGAGACATTTCAGTCTGGACCAAAGTGGTGGACCAACCACCACTGCCATCCTCAGAGCCACACTGCTAGCACAGCTAACAAATCCCAAAGGTCACAAAACAACACTTACTGCTGTTCTGAAGGTATTTCCAGAAACCTTCAAGAGTTTTCTAACCATCTAGGATGAAAAACAAGTCTGTTTGTTACAAGAAAAAAACAATCACAAGGTTTTCTTCTTTTATTGTTTTATTTCAAGCTTAGCTCTATGACTCAAATATAATGGTTATACATGAGAGGCACAAACTGGGGCTAACATTCAGTGAGGTTCATCCTCAGTAACTTTTTATCAGTTTTCACCAGATGTGTTGTTCACTGCAGGGTACAGCTTGACTGGTGTTACATGGGTGTTATTTTTACCTCATGATCTGATACTGAAGCCCGCACCCTGTGTGACTTGACAGTAGACGGGAAAATGACAAGCTGAAGTTAGGAACCGTCTCAAAAGTGCACGCATAGTGCCAAAAGAGCTTTTCAGATTATGTTGATAGCTTTCTCTTTTTTTATAGACACTTCAAACCAACTTTATGTTCATTATAGTTTCAGATACAACGATACTAGCTTTGCTTTAACCCAACAAAATAATCAATTTATAGTTAGGATTCAATTAAACCATCCAAAATATGATAAAAATATCTAGAGTAAGACAGAGCAGAGTTTATTAAAGTGCCTTGATAATGTACCCTAGATATGTCACATTATCAGAGGGTCCTGTTCCTACACTGATCTGACATTTCAACAAGCAACTAGGCTGTGTGTTGTTTTCATTCGTTAGAGATATTGTAATAACAGTTTAAAACAAAGCTCTTGGCTCCAGATCTCCTGGGAGTTGTAATACAACCCAGTACTTAAACTGAGAATCATTTAGCGGTTTATAATATCTCAGAGCTGGTTCAGTATAGTATATACTGTATACAGTGCATGAATATTTAGTATCACATCCCAGAATTTATTACAGATGTAAAAATTTCAATTTCAAAGCTAATATGATGCTAATAAAAGAAGCGTGCTCTAAATTAACTCGTGTAGTCACATCTTATGATCTTTTTCCTAAGAATTATTTACATTTTTGTTTCTATTTTGAGCATATGTTTCTCATTCCTTGGACAATGGGCTTTTGTGTCAGTATCTTGAAATCAAAGTGGAAGAGATTCCTACTTTTTGCACATATATTCAACAATCATTTAGCAATCAATCTCATTGCTCAGTGATTACGTGTTTGTGCTAATGTGTGCATTATGTAAAATGATGTCTTGCAGGCACACAAATAGAGAAAAATAACTAGACAGCAATCAGTCATTATGCATTACTTTTATTACAGATAATTTAGGCATGTGGGGGTGGGGGGGTCATATATTCTGTTGTCTGAACATTTGAAAGAATATGGTGAAAGAACCTGTAGCATTGATTCCATAGGTTACAGGAGCTTTTGATTCATTACAGACAGAAGAAGTGGGAATTTGTTCATTTAGCATCAGTATTGATATTAGCAGCTGTAGAGCTCGTTGATCCTCGTGATGTCCCAGTAGGACAAGCCCTGCGTCTGGCCGATCTGGACGTTGGGGTTGGGGATGGGGGTGATGGAATCCTTCCCGCTCTGGATGGAGAAGGCTGTTTTTCCGTAGTGCATGATGGAGGAGTAGTCGTAGGGAGTGTTCAGGTTGTTGGTGACCTGCTTGTAGAAGTTGTAGGCCATCTGCGGTTTGATGTTCTCCCAGTTGATCCTGACGTAGTTGTCGCGGTCGCTCCTGACATGTTCGTGCTGGAAGCCCAGAGCGTGGTTGAGCTCGTGCTGGATGACGCCGTAGTAAAGACAGCCCTGTGTGTTGAGAGAGAGCACCTGGCTGCCTCCCTGTATGCCCAGAGCGGAGTAACATCCGGTTTGGTTCTCAATGCTGACGTAGTCAGGCTCGTTCTGACGGGGGACGAAGCGGATGCAGGTTCTGTTGTGGAACTCCTGCATGGCGTAGTTGATCTCCTGCGTGTCCCCCCTGGTGAAGTCACTGCTCACGGTGAAGGGGATCATCACCAAGCCGTTAGAAGCTTTCTTCCACAGGCAGTTCTGGGAGTTCTGGGAGCATATGATGGCGTTTCTGGTTCTGGGAGCCAGCAGGTCTCCTTCCAGCAGGATCTCATTGCTGGCTCTGTTGGAGGTCAGAATCCTGGTGGTGATGTCGACTGTGTCTGGGACTTCTTCTCCGCTACCTTCCTGATGGATGTGAGGATGAGGATGTGCCTGAGAGAGGCCGAGCAGGAGCAGCAGCAGCAGGCTGGCAGAGGGAGTCATCTTCAGGGTCGGTCTGGAGGCTGTGGAGTTTCTGTGGAGAGCTGCTGTGGAGAGACTCCTTGAAGCTTGATGTTGGACTCAGTTCAGTCCAGGCTCTTTATACTCTCCTCTACAGGTGTGTCTGCAGGAGGATTATGGGTTGGGGTCCACACTGCTAGGCCTAAATAAACCTCTGGGGGGAGGACTCCACAGACAAACCTACTTTTTAAACATGGTTCGTTATCTCTGCTTATTAGATGTATGAACACAGCTTTACTAGGTGGTTTAATAGGTTGGATTTGTTAAACTAAACACTTCATATGGGTCTTCAACCAATAAGACCTCACATTAGAGTATCTTTGTCAAACCAACCTTAATTTAAGCAAAGTGATATTTATGTCTCTTTGAAATGTCTTGTTGATATTTGTTCCATACAATTTTAATTATAGGAACAGATAATTCGCTCTCAACAGATATGAACAGCATATGAATATTTGCAGTAATCTTTGCTTTTTTCCCCACGGATCTGTCACTGGATCAACATAATTTGCTACAAACTTCCCACCACTTTGTCTCAGAGTCATAACTCAGTCAAGTCAAAAGCACACAGTCATCATACACACACTGCTGCAACCAAGAGAAGTGATGTCAATCGAGCTAAATGTCCATACATCCGTTTAGAATAATAGGAAAAAGACGCTTCTTATAACTTTAGCTCTTGGCTCATGTTTACCACATTTACAATCGTAGTTTAGCTTGTTAGCATGCTACATTTGCTAATTTGCAACAAACACAAAGTACATCTGTGGCTGATGTAAATGTCAGTAGTTTTGGAGGTATTTGGTCATAAACCAAAGCATTGGACTAATTAAAATTTGACCTGATGGTGGCGTTAGATGAAAGCTCAGGGGATCACCGAGTTATTACAATTCATCCTGAGGGGGATATGAATGTCTGTACCAAATGTAATGCCAATCCATCCAATAGTTAGTGACACATTTCACTCAAAACCATAAATGTCAATGTCATGGTGGCTCTAGAGGAAAAGTCAGGGGGTCACCAAAGTCATCAGGATTCATCTCCTGGGGACCATGAATGTCTGCACAAAATTTTGAGCCAAGCCATCACGCAGATGTTTCAATATTTTACAGGATAAGGAAAAGCTTTGACCTGCTGGTGGAGCTACAGGAGAGGTCAGGGGATCACCACAGTCATTGGGATTCATCTTCTAGGGACCATGAATGTCTGTATAAAGTTTCATGGCATTCCATCCAATTGTTGTTGAGACATTTCAGTCTGGACCAAAGTGGTGGACCAACCACCACTGCCATCCTCAGAGCCACACTGCTAGCACAGCTAACAAATCCCAAAGGTCACAAAACAACACTTACTGCTGTTCTGAAGGTATTTCCAGAAACCTTCAAGAGTTTTCTAACCATCTAGGATGAAAAACAAGTCTGTTTGTTACAAGAAAAAAACAATCACAAGGTTTTCTTCTTTTATTGTTTTATTTCAAGCTTAGCTCTATGACTCAAATATAATGGTTATACATGAGAGGCACAAACTGGGGCTAACATTCAGTGAGGTTCATCCTCAGTAACTTTTTATCAGTTTTCACCAGATGTGTTGTTCACTGCAGGGTACAGCTTGACTGGTGTTACATGGGTGTTATTTTTACCTCATGATCTGATACTGAAGCCCGCACCCTGTGTGACTTGACAGTAGACGGGAAAATGACAAGCTGAAGTTAGGAACCGTCTCAAAAGTGCACGCATAGTGCCAAAAGAGCTTTTCAGATTATGTTGATAGCTTTCTCTTTTTTTATAGACACTTCAAACCAACTTTATGTTCATTATAGTTTCAGATACAACGATACTAGCTTTGCTTTAACCCAACAAAATAATCAATTTATAGTTAGGATTCAATTAAACCATCCAAAATATGATAAAAATATCTAGAGTAAGACAGAGCAGAGTTTATTAAAGTGCCTTGATAATGTACCCTAGATATGTCACATTATCAGAGGGTCCTGTTCCTACACTGATCTGACATTTCAACAAGCAACTAGGCTGTGTGTTGTTTTCATTCGTTAGAGATATTGTAATAACAGTTTAAAACAAAGCTCTTGGCTCCAGATCTCCTGGGAGTTGTAATACAACCCAGTACTTAAACTGAGAATCATTTAGCGGTTTATAATATCTCAGAGCTGGTTCAGTATAGTATATACTGTATACAGTGCATGAATATTTAGTATCACATCCCAGAATTTATTACAGATGTAAAAATTTCAATTTCAAAGCTAATATGATGCTAATAAAAGAAGCGTGCTCTAAATTAACTCGTGTAGTCACATCTTATGATCTTTTTCCTAAGAATTATTTACATTTTTGTTTCTATTTTGAGCATATGTTTCTCATTCCTTGGACAATGGGCTTTTGTGTCAGTATCTTGAAATCAAAGTGGAAGAGATTCCTACTTTTTGCACATATATTCAACAATCATTTAGCAATCAATCTCATTGCTCAGTGATTACGTGTTTGTGCTAATGTGTGCATTATGTAAAATGATGTCTTGCAGGCACACAAATAGAGAAAAATAACTAGACAGCAATCAGTCATTATGCATTACTTTTATTACAGATAATTTAGGCATGTGGGGGTGGGGGGGTCATATATTCTGTTGTCTGAACATTTGAAAGAATATGGTGAAAGAACCTGTAGCATTGATTCCATAGGTTACAGGAGCTTTTGATTCATTACAGACAGAAGAAGTGGGAATTTGTTCATTTAGCATCAGTATTGATATTAGCAGCTGTAGAGCTCGTTGATCCTCGTGATGTCCCAGTAGGACAAGCCCTGCGTCTGGCCGATCTGGACGTTGGGGTTGGGGATGGGGGTGATGGAATCCTTCCCGCTCTGGATGGAGAAGGCTGTTTTTCCGTAGTGCATGATGGAGGAGTAGTCGTAGGGAGTGTTCAGGTTGTTGGTGACCTGCTTGTAGAAGTTGTAGGCCATCTGCGGTTTGATGTTCTCCCAGTTGATCCTGACGTAGTTGTCGCGGTCGCTCCTGACATGTTCGTGCTGGAAGCCCAGAGCGTGGTTGAGCTCGTGCTGGATGACGCCGTAGTAAAGACAGCCCTGTGTGTTGAGAGAGAGCACCTGGCTGCCTCCCTGTCTGCCCAGAGCGGAGTAACATCCGGTTTGGTTCTCAATGCTGACGTAGTCAGGCTCGTTCTGACGGGGGACGAAGCGGATGCAGGTTCTGTTGTGGAACATCTGCATGGCGTAGTTGATCTCCTGCGTGTCCCCCCTGGTGAAGTCACTGCTCACGGTGAAGGGGATCATCACCAAGCCGTTAGAAGCTTTCTTCCACAGGCAGTTCTGGGAGTTCTGGGAGCATATGATGGCGTTTCTGGTTCTGGGAGCCAGCAGGTCTCCTTCCAGCAGGATCTCATTGCTGGCTCTGTTGGAGGTCAGAATCCTGGTGGTGATGTCGACTGTGTCTGGGACTTCTTCTCCGCTACCTTCCTGATGGATGTGAGGATGAGGATGTGCCTGAGAGAGGCCGAGCAGGAGCAGCAGCAGCAGGCTGGCAGAGGGAGTCATCTTCAGGGTCGGTCTGGAGGCTGTGGAGTTTCTGTGGAGAGCTGCTGTGGAGAGACTCCTTGAAGCTTGATGTTGGACTCAGTTCAGTCCAGGCTCTTTATACTCTCCTCTACAGGTGTGTCTGCAGGAGGATTATGGGTTGGGGTCCACACTGCTAGGCCTAAATAAACCTCTGGGGGGAGGACTCCACAGACAAACCTACTTTTTAAACATGGTTCGTTATCTCTGCTTATTAGATCGGACATGCTTAACTAAACATGTTATATTATCCTCAACCATTAAGAATTTACATTATTTTTTTAAAACCAATCTTAATTGTTTATATTTTTGCCTCTTTAAGACTATTAAGAATGTTGTTATCTGTTCCATATCATTTATTTGTGTGTACAATTAAATAGTTTATTTGTTGCCTGTATTCAATCAAACCATCAAACATACTAGACTAACGGTCTTAAATTATGATAGTGGCTTTGTGAGACTATACTTAGGCACAGCAGTGCTTTCAGCTAAATGCTAATATTACCATGTTGACATGCTCACAATAATAATGTTAATATGCTGATGTTTAACAGGTATAATGATTTCCATGTTCACCATCTTAGTTAGTGTATTAGCATGCTAACATTTACTAATTAGTACTTAACACAAAGCACAGCTGAGGCTGATGGGAATGTCATTACTTTTGCAGATATTTAGTTACAAACCAAAATATTGGACACATAACAACTTTTAACTGATAATGGAGCTAGATAAAATATAATCTATGGATCACCAATATGATTACAATAAATCCTGCATGGACATGAATGTCTGTACTAAATTTCATAGTAATCCATCCAACAGGTATCAAGACATTTCACTAAAAGCCAAAAATGTCACTGTCATGGTGTTGCTAGGGGAAAGGTCAGAGGATCATCAAAGTCATTAGGATTTATCCTGTCTGTCCAATTATTCATGGAAAATCAATCAAAAGATATTTCAGTCTGGGAGCATTTGTCTACCTGTCTCCTGCGAGTTGTTTAACAGCCCACTGCTCTGTTTAAAATAGTCGCTGGTTCAGCAAACAGATTCCATCGTAAATCTTAAGTCCATAGAATAGTAACTCACGCAAATCATTTAAATTATGCTTTTAATTATTGAAATGTCCAGCGAGGTCAAGAGTAGAATGACCTTGAATCACTTTATCACCAACATGACAGGCAGCCAACAGTAAGAAGGTGACAGTCAGAGACACAACGTCTGTTACAGAGGTCTTATGAACCCAGCAAAACTATTGCTGTTTCTGTACTTTGCATTTCTTTTTCTGGTTCAGCTTAAAGAAAAGTAATGGTAAATGTGCTTTGTGGCCACATTTTTTTTCTCATTCCAGCATTAATTACAGATAAGAAAATTTAAAATTTAAAATAAACGTGTCTGAGAAACAACCACGCTTTCAATTCACGTGTTTTGAAATCATGATTTTTTTCCTATGGATATCTTACTTTTTTTATTACTATTTTGGATATGATATTTACATAGTGTAAAATAATATTGCTGTTGTACCTCTCTGGGTTTCTCATTCCTTTGGACAATTGGCCAAAAATAAAAAAACAAAACATTCAGATATTTTCAGCACAGGTTCAACAATAGTTTTTGTGCCACTCACTTGGCATGAAAGTTGAAGAGTTTCCTAGAGCCACTGTTTTGTGCAGATATTCAACAATCATTGACAAATCAATCACACAAAAATACACTAGTTTCTGAGAACAAAGCCAAAACCTACAAAAGTTTTAGCATTAAATGTAAACTATGATGCCATTCGCATCTGTGTTCTGGTAATTTATTTGTTTGTTACAGGATAAATGCATGACTGCATTCTTCTTTCTGTGGACCTTGTGATTAAGAGGCATCCTAAAATAATGTCTTCAGTTGGCTTGCACTGCATCAGCAGGCACTGTGGTTGATCTTAAATCACCGCGGGTACTCTGAGTGACTCCATGAGAAATGGTCGCTCATCCTGCTGAGTCTACAGTTTGCCTGATAGATTGTGCTGCTTCAGATGCTATTGAATTGGTCTTGATAGAGCATCTGAATGGTCCGAGGAATATTGTAAGCCAAAAGCTGTGGGGTGAGTGGTAAGTGACCTTGGCACTCAGTGCTCTCTTATTTTGCGCTTATGATGGAGGATTTTTGCCCTGCGTTTTTTCTGCTGTCTCTGTGGCATTCTGTCCCGCCACTCTGCTGTCATTTTCATTTCTTCTGCATGACGAACATCTTTGCAGATGAACTTCATCATTCTGATCCCTGATACAAACCCTTGGATAACTTTTTATTTAAATGAATGACAATTGGTGCTAGGATTCAGAGAGAATGTTTGCATTTTATACCAGGTAAAACCTGATTAAATAAATTTAGTATTGATTTTAGTGACATAAAACTCAAGATCATAGTACAGCAGATGGGAGTATTACAGACTGGAGCCCCTTTGGGGGTGCTGCTGGTCTAATTCGACCCTCGCATCCAGATTTCCAGGAGGCATTAACTTTAAATAGCACAATGGAGAGTTACATTATATCCGCTTGACTGGTAGCTGGATAGCTCGCACAGCACCAGCAATACCAGTCCTGTTTTTTTTTTGTGTGTGTTTTTTTTAAACAATCAATGCTGGACAAAAGCACCATGCCAGTTATTACCTTCATGCTTGGTAATGGTTACAGAGGTCACAATTTCTGTTCTCATGACAACTATTAAGTACCTTCTCATCATTTAGTCACTCTAAGGAAGAGAATCATACCATCTTAAGTGTCAAAATATAGAAGCGTAAAGCTTAACGTACACAGTGAAAATCATAAAATAAATATGGTGTAGATTGTAATGATCCCTGAGCATTTGCCCACAAGGATACCATAGTGCTTCAACTTGAATGTTTTCATGTGGAACAGCTGTAGCAGTACAATATACAGTGGGCTGCTGATGTGTGTAATTGAGTTCTTGTGTGGCAAGTGTTGAATTTTTAACCATCCTGGAGCCGACTGAGTACACTTCAGTCAAGCATGAAGATAGATTACCTAAACTAAAGCTACTATTGCAATAGCATAACATAATAAGATGAAGCATGCTGCATAAAGGTACAGGGACAATGGAAGTTAAAGATGATGATAAGTGACAAAGGTGCACTGTAGCTGTCTCCAATGTTATTTTAGTGTCTTCATTGGACCCCACCTGGAAATAAAGTGAAGCTTTATCCAGTCAATCCAGTGACTGAAATCTACGTAGACGTGACACAAACTAGCACAATGTAAATGGAAAAGACAGAGGGGAAAAATAGAGACAGATTTAAATAATGAGCCATGGAAAATAAAGCTTTCACGTTCCGGTTATTCCAGATATTTAGGAATGAGATATTTGAAAATGAAAATATTTGAAAAATTTCTTAAAACCAAAAATACTGGAATTAAAAGAATACAGCAGCATTTGGTATAACCATAGACTAATAGTAAAACAGTAATAAAGCCATAATAGGCACCTATAGTCTTAATAAAAGGGAAATACAATGGTAGCACAATGGAGCAGTAATAGAGCAGCAGTGCCGTCCACTGTTCCTTCCCACTTTCCCATCCCTGCCTGACTTTTCTCTCTGTCTGATCTTCTCGGTCATACTGAAACCGCTCTACTGTCTGCTGCTTTTATGTGACAGAACTGTTGCCGAAGCGTTTCAGCGGGACGGACTGAACAGCAAATCCAGTCACCTCTGACTTCTTACTTCTAGATATCATGACCTTGGTGACTGAGCATCCTCATCAACATCTCTCAGCTTCACAGCTACTTTGCTCTGTGCATTCACACCATGAAGCTGCCCAATGCAACCTCTGTCTATCACTCCTGCAGCACTCGGCAGCTCCATTAGAGAAGCTGAGGTGTTTCATGTCTCGCTGTGCCTCAGCAGACACTGATGAAGAATCAGAGAGGACAGTGGTGACCTTCTTCTAAGTGAGATATCTCCTGGTGAATTACATTATAGTGGAAATAAAATAGGAAACAGCAGAGTTGTGCAGTAGGCGGGCTGGATTTATTGTGAGGAAACAAGTGTCAAAACACAAAATAATATGAATTTGGTGGCATGAGGGCCTGAAACACATCCAAACACATAGGTCCTAAAAAGATGGTGTCCAATGTAGGGACACTTTCAAATGTAAACCTCAATCTCATATTGGTATATTGATATTGGTTTATTGTTGCAGTATTCATCTGCAAAGTAATATAAGGACACAAAATTTGCTATTGACAAGTAAAGATGTGCTGTGTCATTTTATATCCAGTTGAGTTGTCAGTGTGTGTTTTATGGGGATCCTTCAGTGAGTGCTCTGATGAAATGTTACATTTTTGTGGCAATGATTAAGCAGCACAGGTAAAGTGATGATGTGGAGAAACACGTTGACGGAGAGGGGGTGGAACAGAGAGAGACACACAGAGATTACGCCTCCCCCGCCGTGTTTCGGTCTATAGGTGGGAGGAGGAGGAGGAGCGTCATAACACCGCCGCCTGAAGGACGCAGAGCTGCGGCTCGGAACCGGGCTGAGAAACCAAATCCAGTCGGTACCGGTCCTAGGTGGAGATATAACATCCCGGATGTGGGGAAGCAGCGTCTTGTAGTTCTACGTCGGGTATTAGAAGCCGTCATACATATACATGCGTAGCCTACGTATTTAAATATGATGTAGCCGATACGCACTGGCTGGACAGGCGGTGAAGAGAGGTCGCTGACGGACTGTGCGTAATGCTGAGTGGACAGCAGTATTTCTCGCTGTATGTTCCAGCCTAGATGGGCTATTGACAAGAGATTCGCACTTATTCTGCAGTGCACCTCGTCATTATTACCAGATGCTCTCGGCCGGACCGGACCCGTTCAGTTTCATGCCGTCCAACCCGACCGGAGCCTGAGCCGAAGGATGCAGGTTAAAAACCAGATCTGCACAGAGCGGAGCAGCACCGACGACCCGGAGCAGGATGACAGCCAGAAGAAGACCTCGTGTTTTTCCAACATTAAGATTTTCCTGGTGTCGGAATGTGCGCTCATGTTGGCACAGGGCACCGTGGGCGCCTATCTGGTGAGTTTCTACCGAACAGACACCATAGACACAATGTTGGTCTGAGGGAACGTCGTATCACATAATATCTCAGGTAGCATCGGGTTAACGCAGCGCCCTTCAAACCGGCACAGGCACAGTGAGTAACGATGCGGTGCTTCAGCTGATGCGGTTAATAATCATATTATTCTGATCACATTAGAATAATCACATCCTCCAGCGACCATGGGCCGCGGTGCTTTCACTGATTGATGACTTGCTGCGTATTATCCATCAGGCCTATGCACCATCTGCATGACACAAAGCGCGTCACAGCGGCCGTAGGCTCCACGTTGTTATTGGAGAATTTTATATGCGTATATGGATGGTCTGTTGGAGAGCACGTTACGAAACACTGGTCAGGAGCTCCATCCGACCTGCCGGCTCTGCTACATCCTGCACTCGTGTGCCTCAGTAACGCAGGAGGCCTTTGACACTGGAGGATATAGGCCTATAGATGACGTGATCGCCACAACAGAAGCGACAATAGCTTATATTGTATTATCAGAGAAGCGTCCTTTCATTTTTACTCTTTTGCACTGCTTTTACAGTGACAGCTCGATCAAAACAATGTGCTATTTTATGCATGGATAGCATTAGACTGATGTCAACATGAGAGATGCGCTCTATTCGGTAGATGAACAGATGGGTTAAAATGAGTTTAGGAGCCAAAAGAAAATAAAAATGATTAAAATAAAATAAAGATTTTGTTCACAATCACCGATGCAGACGTGAAAGAGAAGCATCTTCCCTAACATCAAACATATTCAAAAATCCTGTACTAAAAATGTAGATATCAATTTTTTTAATCAGTTGTGAAGTGCAAATGGGAGTAATGGTAGCTTTTTATGGTGTGGCATAAGCCAACCACAGCAGTTGTTAATGTCACAGTTGGCCCAACCACTTAATGTAAATCTGTATAAATATGAAGGATGCCACTTTAATCAGTATTACTATTTGCCTGATTAAAGCCAATTCCCCTGATAGCTGTCAGCACAGTCTTGATGCTATAAATAGTTGCAGGTTGGGGCTTAATTTTATTCTTCATGAGGGACGAACACTTAGCTGTCACAGTACCCATGTTCATTAACAGTCATGTCAGCACAGTCTGGGAAGGCATTTTAAAAAGAGGTATGGTCAAAGGTCAGCGGCTTGATTCTCAATAGATCTGGCCTTTATATTGGTGCAGCTTTTGCTTGCTGGTTCGAATGAGAAAAACAACAGGCCTAAATTTTATGGAAGTAAACTCTGTAGCAACATGAGCTGATGTCCAGGATCCAGTCATACTGCACACAGTCACACAGAGATGTTGAAAAGAAGGCCTGGTTTGGAAAAAGATGCAAGAACTTCTTCCGTGATGCTTTGGTGCTTGGTGAAGACTGCATCTTGGCAGAAACACAACAGAGTTGGTCACAAATTTAAAGTGCATTAGTGTTTACCTTGAAGACTGCAGTGGAACTTCCTCCTTTAAACCAGCATCCCAAACCAAAAGTGCACCTTTAGCAAATCCTGCTGCAGACAAAAGCACTGCCTATCCTCTCCTGTATAAAACATTGTTTGTCATCATCTTTTGTTCCCTGTCTCTTTTTAATTCAGCCACTTTCTTGGTTCGCAGTGTGCGTTTATTTTCTCCTCTTTTTTCAGTAGCCCTTTTTTTTTTTTAACAAATAAATCACAGTGAAACTTTTGAAGAGGACAAAGCTATAATGACTGAAGATCATCACTGTCGGCACAGCAGCACCTGCATAACAACTTTCCATGGCTTAGTCTACATTCATCAAACTGAAATGGGCAGGTTATCTAAAGCTCTAAAACAATTTGGATTGTTTGTAACCATTGGAGTGGGTTGGACTAAAATGTCTAAATCTGGAATATAAAAGGTGTAAAATGGCTGTTCTCCAAGTGCATCCAGTATGAGGCCATACATAAATATTTTAAGGCCACAAGAGTAAATCGTAACCCTGTCGTTTAGATTCTGTGACCTCTGAACTGTGTCCTCCCAGCTTGTAATGTCAGAGAACTATGAATTACATCTTTGTAATAATTCTAAGTGAACAGTGGACACAAGTGTGAGCTGAATGTTCAGTAATTGTAAAATAATTTTAATCGATTGTCAGGCTGTCAGCTGTAACGTCTTGTCTGTCAGTACTGTAATGGTGACAGAACGAGGTTACTGTTCCACAGTTGAAATAATAGACCGGTGACAGCCATCTTCCTATTTTATAAGTTATAAGCCAGTTGTCTTGCTGTTTGGACTGCTGTCCAGACACCTCTGGTGGTGTTTCATCAAGGACAGGCCCAGTACAGCACGACTGGATTGAGGGCGCATGGTACAGTTACATCTCCTTCAGCATAAATATAATCACTTTTTAATAAACATAGCATTTGTAGTACTGGTTTACCCAGAAGCAGAGCTCTTCTACCTGAATCCCCTTTGGAAGATAAGAATCATTTTTCATCTGGACCCCAACATGTTAGAAATGGTGCTCGGTCTTGTTTTACAAAGTATATAAACTTGGTGCTAGAGCTGAAACGATTAGTTGATCGACACATTTGTTATCAACTGTTTTGATAATTGACAAATTGTTCAAGTAATTTTTCAAACATTGCTTAGTTCCGAATGACGGCATATCACTGCCAAAATCCGCGCGTGCAAATGAGATCCTTGCGCGCGCAACTCAAACAGCCACGCACGCATATTATTTTTGCGGGCGCTTTCACAGCGCTCGCGCGCAGAATACTTTTGTGACCATTGTGACTGAGAGAAACGGTCCTGAATTATTACACTAACCTAGCGTTATCTGATTAGCTACGGTAGGTTAGTGTAATAATTCAGGACCGTTTCTCTCATAGTAAAATGTAAATGTAGCATTATGAAACTAGTAAAATGAATGGATGGATGGACTGTGACGAGGACTGTGACCAATTATATTTAGGGATACAATGGTGACTGGATCCGCCCACTTACTGCCAAAAAGAAAATCCACTCGCGAGCGAGCAGGAGAGCTGCGCGCGCTCAAAGCATTCTTTTCTCCTCGCAGGCTACAATATTGCTCGCGCGAGCAGAAGTATTCTGCGCAAAAATAATATGCGTGCGTGGCTGTTTGAGTTGCGCGCGCAAGGATCTCATTTGCACGCGCGGATTTTGGCAGTGATATGCCGTCATATTTCCAACCTCTGAATTGTGAGGATTTGAAGCTTTTCTTTGTTTTATGTGATAGTAAATTGAATATCCTTGGGGCTGTTTCTGGACTGTTGGAAAAAGGCTTTAGGTAATTGTGACAGGCACTTTGAACTATTTCTTTTTTGACATTTTATAGAACAAACAATTAATTGATTAATTGGTAGATTAATCGGTAATGAAAATAGTCGCTACTTAATTGCAGCCCTACCTGCTGACAAAGAAGATTATTTTGCAGTGGAGTTTGGTGTGACAGGATAAACAGGATAAGCAATATAGAAAAAAGATGAATCGAAATTACACATGATCCGTCTGACTTCACTTGCATAGTCATAGTTAAATTCTCCTTTTTATCTGAAATTGCTTCAAGAAGTCTTGGGGCTATATTTCACCTTTTGCTGTGGATGAATGATTAATAAAAGCTTAAAATAACTCATGACCGTCAGGCCTGTAGATGACCCAGCGTACATTTGATGCAAGGAGCCAGTTCATCACTCACACACCCAGCACACAGCTGGTAAAATGTGTTTGTGTCCGTTTCAAAATTAGAACAGCTGCATGAGGTTTCTTGCCTAAAGCCACACACACATGCACATATCCATTTTCTCAGGTTGCCATCAGGCTAGCCTCAGGGTTGTTTTGGGTGGAGGAGGAGGAGTGTGGGGATGAAGATGTTGGAAGCAGCCCAGACTCATCAACAGCTTGCTGTTAAAAAGTTAGTGGGTTGGCTATGATGTCATTGGCAGTCCAAATGGCTGCTAGTTGTAAAACACAGTTTAACACTTGCTCTCTCTCTCTCTCCGTATCTCTCTCTGTCTCTGCCAGGTAAGTGTTCTGACCACGCTGGAGAGACGCTTCAACCTCCAGAGTGCCGATGTGGGCGTCATTGCCAGCAGCTTCGAAATCGGCAACCTGGCCCTCATCCTGTTTGTCAGCTACTTTGGCGCCAAGGCCCACAGACCGCGCCTGATTGGCTGTGGCGGGATTGTCATGGCGTTGGGGGCATTGCTGTCAGCCCTGCCGGAGTTCCTGACTCATCAGTATGAGTATGAGGCCGGGGACTCGTGGCACGCTGAGGACGGCAGGGACGTCTGCTCCAACAACTCCAGGTCAGAAAACCGAGACTCTGGGTTTAAATGTGGCAACCGAGCCAACACCAACATGATGTACCTTCTGCTGATCGGAGCCCAGGTTCTGCTGGGCATCGGAGCCACACCTGTCCAGCCTCTGGGAGTGTCCTACATCGATGACCATGTTCACAGGAAGGACTCCTCGCTGTATATAGGTGAGTAGCACTGAGCTACTGTACAACTGAAACATATAAGCTTAGTGTCAAGTCTGTGTTTATGGTAGTTACTGTTTAGAAGTGTTCAGTACATGAACAAACACATTTTTAACACTGAATCCTCAACCTAAACAGAGCATACTGAATCACCAGGGTCAATGACCAAATCAAAAGCTTTTTGGTACTGTAGCAGTATGTTCCTTCCTAGTTAAAAGCTTAGTCAAACACCATGAAAGCCACAGAAACAATGTGATAAATATGTTGCAGCTAGGTGGTTATCGAGCTATTAACCTTTTCAACAATACATAGGACAGAAACATTGGAACAAGCAATAGGTTTAAACAAATTCAGAATCAGAAACTAAACTGAAGAACTGCAGCGGCTTCATTTCACGACGTCATAAACAATGACACAATTGCTAACTGATGTGCTTGAAGGAATAGTTCCACATTTTGGGAAATACACTTAATTGCTTTCTTGCTGAGAGTAGGATGAGGAGACTCTTATCTCTGTACACTAAATATGAAGCTAGAGCCTGCAGGCACTTAGCTTATCTTAGCATAAAGACTACAAGCAGGGGCAAACAGCTTAGCCTAGCTCCAGCACGTAACTCCCTGTAAAACCACAACTTGTCTTTTCTACATCTCTGTTTATGATTAAACAAAGAAGACATGATGTGTTAATTAGTAACATTTAGAGGTGCAGGTAGAACTAACTTTAACTTTGGATAGAGCCAGGCTAGCTCTTTCCCCCTGTTTCCAGTCTTTATGCTAAGTTAAGCTTATCGCCTGCTGGCTCTTGCTCCATATTTAGCGCATGGACACGGGAGTGGTATCAATCTTCTTGTCTAACTCTCGAAGAAAGTGAACAAGCGTATTCCCCAAAATGTCAAACTATTTCTTTAATGATGTGTGTTTGAACAGTGATAAGAAAGCTTGACCTAGCTACATAGTCAGTGACTACACATTTTTGAACCTACCTGAATGACACAACTCAGATCAGGAAAGTGGTTCCTAATTTCCACATCTACAATTCTTAAGTAGTAACAGTGGTTACATTTTAGCACAACTGAATCTTTGACAGGACGTGACTTTTGATGTACATATTTTTAAAGGGAATGGTCTCTTTAGTCTGAGCCACCCCCATAAGGCTCTAATATTCAGAACTGGGTGAAAATGCCAGTACACTCAATGACACCAGATGGCTATCCGTCCACACCAGAAGACTGAGTGTAAGAACTGATGCAGAAAATAATATTGGCTGTGACATCCAAAACAACCACAACACTGGCTCCGGCTAAGCTAAAATTTACAGCTAATAATCGATGAAGACGATGATTTAGAACCAGTCCTACTGTAGCAATAAAGAAGCATCACAAAACAGAAAAGAGTCCTTGATCGCTGGACTAAACAACAACTAGCAACAGCTTGATTCTTCATGCTCTTGCATTTGGCTGGCTTGCATTCCAGTTAGCTGGAAGTAATAAAAAACAAAGGCTAATGGCATAATAAAATCTGTACAATCACAATATCTATAAGTAAATGGTGATGATTATGTTGGCGTAATTGAAACATGACTGTGACAATCATTCACATGTGCACTAAATGATCAACTCTCCTATATGAACACAGAGGCTCATTTTAGAATGACAAGATTACCATATTATATAAAACAAAAAACATATTACTGATATAATCTTCACTGAATCATATTTAGTCACAATTAGTTAGACGAATGGTTAATGACAGGTGCACATGCAGCAAATTCAGTTCCTACATCAATGTGTTGAAATGGTTAGTGTTGGTTTCTGAGTGTGCAGGAATGCTCGGAAGGAGTAAAAAATTTAAAGGAAGAATTTTATTTGAAAATAATGCATCTGCCATTTTAGACGTACAACTCTATGCAATAATATTGACCCTGACTAAGCCTTCATGTCAGCAAGCATCTCTGCTTCTGATGTGCTCCTTAATCAGATACTAAATCCCTACCAGCCCCAAAGGTGTGTCGGGGGAGCAGGATCAGTGGGGACTATTATCTTAATCCTAAGTAGTATATAATTAATATATCTGTATTCTCTAAACTAACTGCTGGTGTTACCACAGTCAACTTCCCAGAGATCACGTGTCAGTCAGAGGATACGGTAATGTTGCTGCTCATGCCAACAACTCATAGATGATACATAGATGATTGATAGGACAAATTCCTTTCAAATTACAAATATTTTCTGAAATTACTTTAACTGAACGAAGTGGCCATTGTGGTCAGTGGTGTTGGTATACTGGAACCTAATAATAGTAATCTACACTTTCTGCTCAGCCTGCCCTCTCCTCTCCTCTTGCCCACATCAAGACCTACTGTGTGTCATGCAGTGTCAGTGTTTGTGTGTGTGTCCTTTTGCCATTGTCATGTTTAGTAAATCTAAAAAACTCACAGACTGAGGTTAGTTTTCTGTCCAGATCAAAATAAGAACATCTTTAACAGCTAGAATAAATATACATGAATGTGTCTTGGTATCACTGCAATGCACATGAACATCTCACATTACAAACTGTGTGTTAACATTTTTGCTGTTCTTATTTAGACAGAAAGCTTCGAACTGTCCAACTTCAAGTGCACACAGTTTTATGTGTTGATTTAAAATTGTTAGATTCTCTACTATTACTGTTTGTAATTTCCGGAAATGAGGCAGGTCCAGCTACATGTTTCTGTGATACTGCACTGCACGGTATTGACTTAGTTTTGCCCAGATAATGAGTCTGGCCAGTGGATGGAAATATACTGGCTAATAAACATGGTAGTTGTGTGGAGGGGGATGCATGAGTCCATCAATACTTGTGCTATTTTTTGTTGTTGAATGGTGTCATACACTACCATGTTGCTATGTATTCAGTGGCTAATTTATGCCAAAGGTATTGCGCAACAATAAATGAGAATCTTGACACTACATTCCTTGATTTTGTTATGACACCCAAATTGTCTCCCATCTCACTGTTGATATTTTAAAACAGCTCATTTGTGGAAATGTGTGGATTTTTGGGGCACAACGAAATCAAGGAGTGAAGGTTAGAGAAGCAGAAGAGAGAAGACGATTGTTGACTAATAATTTAAGACCCTATATTATTTCCTGTATTGTCGTCGACAGGGAAATGGCGGGTCTGAGCCTGCCCGCTCTCACATAAGTGCCCTTGAGCAAAACACTTTATTCCCAACTTCAGCAAATGTTCAGTGGCCAGCAGCAGAGGACTGCAGTTATACTTACAGCAGAAACCAAGAGGTCGACATAGCACACATTATGCCAAAGTTGCCAAGGCAACAGTACAGAGACAGGCACTGAGGCTACAGTATGTGCCATTCCTGTTCTTCTCACCACTCAGCGACCTGCAAGTAGCAGAGCTCCATCTGGGGAGATGGAGAGAACGAGACAGAGGACAAAGGAAAAAAGACACAGACTCCCATTATTATTAAAATAAGGAATGTCAATGTAAACATTTAATTTCTGTTATTCTTTCTATAATAGAATTTCAGCCAGTAATTAAATCTGATATGTGAAGTCTTTTCTGACCGAAGCTCTGGTTCTTCTGTGACTGTGAATGGTCACAGCAAGTAATACCATGTCACAGACAGATAGATGCTTGTCAGCATGTCAGACTGCCAAAACCTGCTAGTAACATGCAACTGTGGTGGGTTAGCTATGATTTATTTACAAAAAATGTACTGACAGTAGGAAAATACACTAGTCAATCTAATCTAAATGTATCCTATATTGTCCTCTTCATATTTTTGCAAATGCAAGAATAATGTTATTGGTATTGAAGTAATTAAATATTGGTCATTGTTATCGACCCTGAAAGTGCATCTCTTCTTATTGCGGTTGACACTCAATTGCAAATTTTACAGCTAGATATGACATTCAATTATTGTATGGTAATGTATACTAGTAAAATCACCATGACATTAAACCTTAAATAGCTGATGCAGCAATAAGTCAAAGCACTGCTGTTGTTTATGTTATTCTGTAAGAGTTCTTGTGCTGTCCTGAAGCTCTTCTTCTTGTGGATTCATCAGTTTGCCCCTATGGAAGGTACAAAGGCACTAAAGGATAATAAAAATACAGTATTGTTGGCTACCATGTGGCTAGTTGCGCCTCCTCACAGGCCTCTCTGCTAGTCCTTGGTTAGTTGCTGCTTGCGTTTCAGTGCAGACCTCTTGCAGGGTGAGAAGGCCTGCAGTTTGTTTCTGTGCATGCTTTGATCTGTACAGTCTCTGCCAGCAGCACTCAGAGTGGAGGAGATGAGGGAGGGAGGGATGGACAGAGGATGGGGGAGAGGAAGGAGGGCAAACAAGGCTAGCAGAGCACCCAGCAACCCACCCTACCCCTGCTTGGCTAGAGGCCAACTCATACCAGATGCCTGATGTTAGACATTACATCTGATATTTCTTTGCTATTTTAGAAAATTTAAAGGAAGTCACTGCACTTCACTGAATGTGACACACTAATCCTACATTGCCCCGTTATAATGTGATAAACCATCAGCACAACTGCACATTTAACATTTCTAAAATTCCCTATATGCAAAATAAGTAAAGTAATAATAATTTATTTTATTTTATTTTTATTTTTTGCTACAGCATATAGATCTGTTTATCTGTTTTGTAAATTACACATCCTGCTCTCTTTTGAGTAAAAAAAAAAAAAAAAATCAGATATATGGAAATTAATTTAAAATTGAGTCTACAGCCATGCTAGCTACTAAATGCTAACGTCAGCATGCTAACATGCTCACAATGATAATGCTAACATGCTGGTGTTTAGCAAGTATAATGTTTAGCCTACCATGTTCCCCATCTTAGTTTAGCATTTTACCATGCATAACATTTGCTAAATAGCGCTACACACAATGTCCAGCTGAGGTTCATGGTGATGTGATTCATTTTGCAGGTATTTAGTCATAAACCAAAGTACTGGATTAATTGAAATTTTGACCTCATGATGGCGCCAGATGAAAAGTAAGTGGATCACCAAAGTTATTAAAATTCATCCTGAGGGCAACATGAATGTCTGAACAAAATGCCATCCAACAGTTGTCGAGACATTTCACTCAAAACCACAAAGGTCAACCTCATGGTGGTGCAAGAGAAAAAAATCAAGTGATCACCAGACTCTGGAGGATTCATCCTCTCGGGACCATGAATGTCTGTACAAAATTTCATGCTAATCCATCTAATTGCGACTGACCGATATTGCCAAAATATGAACAATTTAAAAGTACCCTGGCATGATTTTTGACAGCAAAAAAGAATGACTAACTGTGATTTCAGTTGGACTTTAAGAGTCAGAACTGCCTGTAAGCAAGAATCAGATTGTGTTTGTCTGTTTATGTTAGCCCTGTGATGGACTGGATCTGACAGTCCAGACAGTCAACCAAGGACGTCTCTTAACTGCAATCTGTAAAAAAAGTACCATCATTTAGGGGTGCCCTGGTCGCTCACCTGGTCGAGTGCATAACATTAAGGCTGAGTCCTTACTGCTGCGGACTGGGTTGGATTCCAGCCCGGGCCCTTTGCTGCATGTCATCCCCTGTCTCTCTCTGCAGCTGTCACCATCCAATAAAGGCATAACGCCCCAAAAATAATCTTTACAAGAAAAAAAAGTACCATCATGTGTTACTCTTTTCTCACTCTTCACCTGTAAGTTAGTTTAGACATTTGCATACATTGCATTTTGCACTGAAATCTTGACTCTGATTTGGTATCATGGCCACTGTTTTATGCCTTGGCTCAGTGCACAGCGGCCTTTGCCAATCCATAAGGAACTGTTTCTTTCATAACATCCCCCAAGCTTCTTCCTTTGACACTTACAGATAGTCTATTATTCTTTTCTCTCCACCACCCCCTCTCTGGTCTCCGTCTTGTTTTTTGTTTTTTTTGACAATCCAGGCATATTGATTGCCATGGTTACCTCCTACAATGTGATTGCTGGGTCGTCTGTTGTGTCTCGGCAATTGCATGGAGCCCGGTCTTTATACAGCACATATGTGTTATATGCTGCTTAGTATTTCTGCTGCTTCCTTTTTCCAGTCTCAAGGCGGTGGCATTGTTTGACGAACTTGACATGTGAAGACACAGTAACATTGTAAGAAAACCCCTGAATAATGCAACATGACAGAGGAGCAGTTAGGAGTTGTTTAGCAAACATCAACCAAATGATTAAATATTAAAGCAGCAGCTCTCCGTGGGCTCGCTAACAAACCAGATGATAGAAGGAGAGGCTGCTCTGTTGTGGCCACATCTTCACCCTGCATGGATCAATACTGCCTGAATGAGAGATTCAGGACACTGGGGATACTCAAGAGCAAACCAGGAAACACTTCCCAGCGTGCACCTGTCCTGTATCTGTTATGTCAGCAGGCTGGTGGTAAAAAAGAAACGGACACAATTTTTTCAGTTGGCTGGCCATCAGACCATTGAGCCTTCTGGCAGATGAGAGGAAAACAAAATAGATTTAAAAAATGTAGTAATGCAGCAGTGACACACTGCAGCACAAGCAATAAAGAGTGTGCAGTCTATAGACCCGCTAACGGCTTTTTTTAAGCTTTACTCAGGCACAGCAGTGCTTTGAGCTAAATGCTAAAGTCAGCTGAGGTTGAAGGTTTGATCATTAACCAAACTATTGGACAAATTAAAATTCTGACCTAATGATGACACTACATGACAGTCAGGGGATCACCAAAGTTATTAGGATTCATCTTCAGGGCACTATGGATATGTGTACCAAATGTCATGGCAATCCAAACAATAGCTGTCTTGATATTTCAGTGAGGACAAAAGTGGCTGACTGACCAACCAACATTGCCATCCTTAGAGCTAAGCCACTCTTGTGTCTAATAAAAACTGCAGCATCTATAGGCCTAGTACATGCATGTGATGTTGAATATGTGTGTGTACATGTGCATAAAGTATATATCCATCCACATTAAAGTTACAGTATGTCTATTTTATATTTTAAGTCTTGACCTGTGGCTTACATGATCAGCTGTGATACACTCCTGATTGGATGAGAAGATGGCTTCCCACGGAAAGACTAACCTGCTCCTGAGCTCTGTTGACTACAGTATAATGTCCGAGCCGGAATGTAATTGATTATTGATTGCTGTCTACTGCTTGACTGATACCCCAGGGCGAAGGCAACTAACCCTCCTATCTATTGTATCGCTCACAGAGTCTCTAACAGAAAAGCAGCTATTTAATTAGAGTATTCATGCTCTGTGCCTCTTTTTTTTTTTTTTTTTTACAATAATGTAGCCCCAAATAGTTTATGCGTTACATCCTAATGGGGTTCAGTATGTGGTGCTGTGTAAATGTTTGTATCTCACTAATGGAAAATGTAAATCTTGTTATGCTATATGCAGTCAGGTCTATGTGAGCACCACAGCAACATTTTGTCTGTCATATCAGAAAAGCACAGTTTTCCTTTAAAATTGATCTTTGAAGTCAAAATAAAGCTTTACAAAAACACTTGAACACATTCATTTTTAGCAGCATGCCTCTAGCGATGGCATGTTGACCTATCTCATCAACTGATGGATTGCTATGACGTTTTGTACAGACACTCATGGTGCCCAGAGGATGAATCCTACTGACTTTGGTGATCCTGATGTTTCCTGTAGCACCACCAGGAGGTTCCCATTTGTGGTTTTGAGTCAAATGTAACAACAACTGTTAGACCGCCTTGACATTTGTACACAGATTCATGTTCCCCTCGGGATGAATCGTGAACTAGCGCCATCACTAGGTTTATTTTGTGCAATGCTTTGTTTTAAGACCATTAGGTTACTTCCAAATGACATTCCCATCAGACTCGGCTGTACTTTGTGTGCAAGTGCTAGTAAGGCTGGATAACAACAGGAATGATTAAGGTCTGTAGCAGAGTGCTAAATGGTAGCAACAATACAGTAGGTTGCAGTACAGGAGTGTAAAGTAACCTATAGTAACCTATAGTACACAACAGTGCAGTAAAGTAAAAGAGCAGTCGGAGCCCGAGGGGTCCAGTTCTGCAGCCGCTGGGTCAGCTTCTCTCTTCCTGCCTCATATCTTAGCCTCTATTCATCGCTGTAATGCGTGTAATGAAGCGCTGTGAGGCTGTAAGCTGAGAGTCCACTGCAGCAAAATGTTTTTACTCCAGTAGAGTTATTACTCTTCCACTGTAGGACAGAAGAGGAAGGAGTGGATGCTGACTCAGCACACACTGTCTGTTCAGACTGGCCCAGGTTGTTTTATATGTGCACCTTTTTTAGGAGCACCTTAGCCAAGATACAAAGTACCAGTGACTGAACCTTGCCATAATGTGAGTCTGAGTGAGAAATTATTCATGTGCTGGCGGTGTGGCCAGATAGAGGAGGCCTGCATCATACAGTGTGACCTTGCATCAGCTGCATTCATTACAGCTGGTTACAGAACACAGGTAATTACCTGTTTTTATTAGACCAAATGTAACAATATTAACAATAAATATGACCAGGTGACTACCGTTGATTTATATTGTTAGTCCAAAAGAACTCTATACAAATCAGTTTGGTACTGTTTGTCATAGTAAAAGTGGGTAAAATGAGCTACCCTCTATTACATTCCTGGTTTTAAATACATGCTCAGTCTTCAGTAAAGTATATTCATTTTTAATCAGGGCTGTAACTGCCAATTGAGTTCACTGAGGTCACGTCCTCAGTATTTTTTTATTTGAGGGTTTTAGCTCCCTGGGTGGAGTTTACTGTACGTTGTATAATTAAAAACATACACATGGTTGTTTTTTTATAGGCTGCAGTATTTTTAGACTTCTGCATATTTAAATGTAATGTTAAATGTACTTTTAGGTCAACGAATAAATTAGGTAAGATAAGATGAAACTTTATTGATCCCCAGGAGGAAATTTTAGCAAATTAGAATAATAAGTAAATAAAGAATTGACAAGAATATATTTTAGCCATGCAGCGAGAAGAAGGCTTTGAAAAAGTATTACAGCATTTAGACCTTCACACAGGGAAATACAATTTACAGAAAATATAACTGATCAAATAAATGAATAAAATAAAAAATCCAAATAATTAATAAAAAATGTATGGTGACCTTATTTTTGGTGTCTGGTGAAAATGTGCAGAGGGGGGTGCATTGGACTCATGACCTCAGTGTTTCTAAAACGCTGGCTACAGCCCTGATTGTAATGCAATCCAGTACAACAGTCCCGTAATAAATAGTACATTTGTGAAACCTTTACTTGTTTTTTTTTTGCACTGTGTCCAAGAGGTGTTGATTTAACTATAATGTTTTTGAGGCTGTAGTTTGTGCTGATGTTGCATATGATTGCGTTATATTGTAAGATGTTCTGGACTATTGTATTGGATTGCAATATATATTGCACATGTGTTTCTGGTAATTAGTTCTAGTTTAAAGAAAACTGGGCTCACAGAACATGCATTATACAGTATATTTATTATATTATTGTTATTTCTGATATTTTTAGATTTTTGTGTGTATAGTATCAGGTGATCTGTCACAGTAGACTTACACCAACAAACTGACTCACCATTTTAAACCATTGAGGAGTGTTAAACGTTCTCCCTGGCATTATTCACTTCTCATATTCTCCATAAATATCTAGCAACTGTTGGCTTGACATCACTTGTGTATGTAAGAATTGTAATTTTGATATTGAAAGAAATATATTCAGTACATTTAAAGTGTAACTCCACCCTCAAATTCAGCTAGAACCTGTTCTCCCAGCATATTCAAAAACATGTTTAAGTGTGCAGTACCTCTTTAATGTTTAATAGTAATACTAGTATTTTAGGAAAAAGTTGCAGACCTTATAATATATGTAGTATTAAACACATTTAGCTAGACAGTCTCACAGTAAGGAGGAGCTGTCAAATCCTCTACAAGCTCTCAGCTTAAGTGGAGTGCCTACCTGCCATTTCCAAATGGCTGGGTCACACAAGCTGCCTGTTTTTTACATGGATATCTAAGTCATCTCTAAACCTCTAAGATTCCCCAGAGTGTCTGTACTAATAAATGATCCTGTGAATTATACATTTCTCTTATAGTTAGTTTCAGTCATCCTGTTCACGTGACACAGAGGTACAAGTGTGAAAGGAATAAGTGTATCGGATAAAAATAAACTCATCTTCAATTAGTTTGTTGTGCAGCAGGACTGCATTACTGTACCTTGGCCTTTATCCCTAGCTGCTCTTGTGCATGTGTTCATTGTCACACGGCTCAGTCAGAGACACAGCAGGTATAAAATAGTGTCAAGAAGGATACAATAGCAGTCTCTTTTTTTCTATGCATAGAAACAATGGAAATCCATTAAGGTTCTCTCTGGAAATGTCTTATAGTGAAAATCATCTCCAGGGCGAAGCATGTACTGCTAAAACAGCCTACAGTGTGTGTTTGAGATGGGTGTCAGATTGAATTCCCCCACATCATCCAACTGTTTTCTCTGCCCATTTTTCTTGTGTTATATTGGCTATGATGATGTCACCTAAAAATCGCTCTGAACAAAAAATGTACATGGTTAATAAAACTTCTCAAATCCTATTTGCAACAGCCTACAAATCACAAATTAAAAAGTATCCAAATAAGACTACAATTGTTTGGGAAAACGTTTTAAAACTGACTGACAGCACTATATTTTAACTGGTGGAGGTAGTTTTAAAAAGATAATTAGAAACATAGGCAGGGTTTGTACAAAGTCTTGAAAGTTTGGAAAATGCTTAATTTTAACTGTTATGTTTTCAAGGTTAGGAATATGCTTTTATTCAAATATACTCCTTGAAAATGCTGAAAATTTTTAACATAATCTGGTGTTTTATCATCTACACAATCACTCATGTAAACCAAGAATCTTTTAATATTTAAAATGAAACGATCCCATCGTCATATTTGTTTGTTGTCTCCTGGTATTTATAGTTACAATTAAAGGCTTCGAGAGTCTGGAAATTTGTGGTTTAGGTACCTTGAAAGTGCTTGAAACGTGCTTGAATTTTACTCTAACCCTGCATAGGAGAAGTCCTTAAATAAGTTGTACAGACTAGACAAGAGTTATTTAATGATGAACTTAATGTAATCATGTTTATTTTTTCCAAAATGCACACTGTACTGTAGTTTATACTGTTTCAGAAATATGCAGGCATTCTATCTGCACCTTACTGCACAGGTGTTGCTGTTTTTCTACCCAAGGGTGCTTGCTGGAGTGTTTTAAGTGTAACACATAGTGTCATGAATAAGCTTTCTTGGGATGATCCCTCTCAAAGGCTAGTTTTTATGACCATTTTCCTGTGCCTTATTCTGCTGATTGCATGTTGCAAAGATATGTTCTGCCAGGCTGTAACTCAACTGAAGACACTGAAAGCATCTGCTGCTTTCATCCACATACACTGAGACAGAACTGCAATTATTGCAAAGTCAATAAATCCAGAGGGATTTACATTCTGCCTCTAATGAGCAATCAAAAAGGATTAAACCAATCCTCTGAAAATTAACCTCAGAGGCATTGATTTTTATAATTAATGTATTTAGAAAATGTGTGCACATCATAATTCCAAAATTGTTGCAGTGGTTTCTGTTTGCAAAATTTGTCAAACTACGATGCAGAAACTTTTATTTCAACAGTGCAATAACAATTGATTTTCTCCACACCAGTTTAAAGTCAATACGTCATAAAGTCAAACTTTGAGTGCTACAATTTTCTATAATTTTACAAGATTAGACAATTTGGTGGGGAAAAAATCACTGGGTTTTGGTCACACCTAAACTTACCATTGTAGAATCACACAAAAATATACTCAGTCTTCAGTCTCAAAAACAGTTCCTGAAGGTTACAATCTATAAATGTAATCACAATTTTAAGCAAAAATTCAACTCCAAGTCCTCGGCCGTATTATTTCTGAAACCACAAAATTACACAAATGATTATAACTTCACATTATTTTAAATATAGAAAGAGTATTCAATCTTTTTTTCAGCAGAAAGACACTTGCTTTCAGATATGTGAGTCAAGAATATACAATATTTGAATACTGTATATCATTTTTACTATACAGTAATAAAAGTTTTACTGTATGGTTAAAGCAGCAGTACCTCACTACATACATTCCTTTACTGCCATGAGCCTTTAGTGGTGTCTCCAAGGAAATGGCCTCAGATCTACCAACTGTTGTTGGTGTCCAACCAGCAGATTGGCATAAGTCCTGAATGCTTCTCCTGATGGCTGTCTAGCAGCTGTTGCTATAGGATTATGAGCTCTCTGTCTTTTCTCACGGCAGAGCAAAGCTCACCGGTAATTCTCCGTCATCATGCTTATTGCTGCTATTGTCATCAGCTGTTTCACTTTGAAGGCCACTCCAGGCTCTTATCTTATTCCAAAGTATGCGGGACACAGTAAAGCCGGATGTGCCCACAGTGAAGTTTGGAGAATATGTAGCTTTGGTGTATGGTAGATAAGATTGGCTGGGACCCAGTATTGTGTGTTTGTGTATTTGCCAGCCTCCCTGCATTACATACATTATAGATTAGTTGTGTTGTCCTGTGTTTTTTCTGGGATTTGATCCTAGAGGAAGGCAGAGCTGGAGATTGGAGGTTGTTCATTGGTTGGCTGTGGATTTGGCCCTGGTGTAACCCCAGACCTCCTCTGTCACCTGAATTCAGCCCAGCTGGCATCAGTGACTTTCAGCAGTGCTGAAATGAACATAATGCATCTAGCCGACAGAGAAAGTCAGAGGGAGAGAGAGAGAGAGAGGGTGACTTTTGGTCAGAGTGTAGCAGAGGCTGTCGTCACAGTGTATCTTAGTACAGCATAGCTTAATGGGAATGATATGTAAAGTATATTATTTAGTGTTTTTATTAAATTATTTTTTTATTTTGATCATCTTAGTAATTTTAAGAATTGTCTTTTCACCCTGCTGTATACAGTTTGTGTCAGTATCTACTACTATTGTAGACTATTGTCCTGGACAGGATGTCTTCTGTTATGAATTATATTGTGTCTGCTCTAAACAACCAATAACACTGAGTCATGCTCTTACCTTACACTTGCCAAGGTTTGTAATTATGATCTTTTTCAGATTTTGCAAAAACTGTCTTGACTGAGTTGTACATACTGTACATTTTTAGCCATGCTAACTAACGGCGTGGCTTTGGTGGCAATGGCAGTCGGTCGGTCCACCTCTTTGTTCAAGACTGCAATAACAACTATTGGATGAATTGCAGTGGAATTTTGTACAGACATTGGTAGTCCTCAGAGGATGAATTGCCATCACTAGCACCATTATCAGGTTCATTTTTTTATTTGTCCCATGCTTTATTTATGACCGAATACAAAATACAATACAATTATACTTATAATTGTGCAAAGCTAATGGCATTCCCATTAGCTTCAGCTGTACTTTGTGTTTAGTGCTAATTAGCCAATGTTAGCATGCTAACACGCTAAACTAAGATGGTGAACACAGTAAACATTACACCTGATAAACATTAGCATGTTAGCATTGTTATTGTGAGTCTTTTGGCTCAGTCTCATTGATAAAACATCAACGTGAAAACTGGACAATGTGGTATCTGGTTTTGTACTAGTAATATTCACTCTCTTAAGTGACGATATTGTGAAATCTTTACAAAACTGTTACGTCCACCTTTAGGCAAATTAATACAGACTGTGTGTCTCTTATAATGGAATAAAAATGCCCCAAAATGCTTTAAAAAGAATTACTGATAAAAATGTGTTTTTGTGCTGAAATGGGTTTTCAAATGGTGACCAGAAATCAAAAAGGCTGGTTGAAACAATTTTTCTTTCTAAATTATATTCTGGAGGTTATCTTTAGAAATGCATTGATAACACTATGAAAAATGAAGCCGCCATTCAGCTCTCAGATTTATCACTGGTGATAACCACAGCACTAACCATTACATCCCTCACAGAAAAATTCACTGGCCCTTTCATTCTGTCAGCGGGGAGCGGCCTCCTCCGCTCTGGGCTCTGCTATTAGCAGTCAGGCTACTGGAGCTCACTCCTATTGTTCCACTTACCACCAGCATGGATAACTGAGTTTGATTGCCACACACACACACACACACACACACACACACACACACACACACACACACACACACACACACACACACACACACACACACACAGAGAGAGAGTCTCGCACAGTCTGTTGCTTACTGGAAACCTCTCAGCCTCTGGGCCAAAGCAGGGCAGCTTTGCTTTTAAGAGAAAATCAACCAGAGCTACTGCATCAGTGGTTCCCCACTGCTCTTACATTAAGAACCCATTTCCTGCTTGGTTATTTATGATCCTGCTGGATAATCTAGTCTTAGATCAATTACGCTGTGCAACCTATGAGCTGCATATTACAGTCAATAAATCTGTCAGTGGGAGACATCTGATGAAAGTTAAAGTCCCTTGGCATGAATTCATTACTGAATCTTTCCTGACTGGAATATATTTTGTTCTCAGTCATACAGTGGATTGAACAACAGAAGCGTTCTCCGTGGTAGGAAGCTCCATGTTGCCACATATTGACTAAAAGGGCCTTAGTACTAGACACTTCACAGTCTTGATACAATGCTGCCCTCTGCTGAAAGATGATGTGAAATTCACTTACTGAATTCATTCTTTAGCTTATTTCTTGGCTTCTACCTTCTGGTTGATGGACAGTGGGTAGATTTTTCATTGTATTTTTGAAGTATTCTTACCACTGTATTCAACTAAGCTACACTAAAATAAACTCAATTAAAATACTGCAAAAATAAAAGTTTTATGACACTGACATTGAAATATTGCCGAGTTTTTGCTATTGCTGCTTCCATTTTAACTGACTGACGATTTATTTTATGCTCTCTTTTCTCTATCTCTCTCTCTCTGTCTTGCAGGTATTTTATTTTCAACGTTAGTGTTCGGCCCAGCCTGTGGCTTCATCTTAGGTTCTGTCTGTACCAAAGTCTATGTTGATGCTGTCTTCATCGACACCAGTGAGTTGGCAGTTTGTATTTCTTGAGATACATCCTTGAATGTTGTTCATTTTCAGTGCAATAATTAGATTTGTATTGACGTTACTGGGAAAATGAAGAATACCACAATATTATACCACAATAGAAACATTAAAAAATAATGAACAGGTGGTATTTACTTCTACTGGAACCCAATTTCTTCACATTTCATCATTCAGCATCCATCCATTGTGGTAAATCCCCCTACCTCCTGTCCAGGTAAGCTGGACATCACCCCAGATGACCCTCGCTGGATCGGGGCGTGGTGGAGCGGCTTCCTCCTCTGCGGTGCCTTACTCTTCCTGTCGGCCCTCTTCATGTTTGGCTTCCCCCAGGCGCTGGATGAGCAGGACATGGACGGTGGGGGGGAGAGTGAGCAGGCCATGCTGCCTTCTTCGCTGACCCTGGAGTACCAGGGGTCCAAACACAACGGGGCCATCCATGGCTTTGATATAAACAGCGGGCTCTCAGTTTGTGAGCACCTGAGAGGTAAGGAGGAGCATAGAAGGGAGGAGATACTGAGATAAAAAGGGCTAAAGAGAAGTGGGACATATCAAAATAAGATTTGGTTAGTGAAAAATCAAATAAAAATTTTCCTATCCCCTTATACTCTGTTCTTTTCTCTCTCTCTACCTGTTCTACCACTTATCGTGTCCTCTTTTTCTCCATTTTCTTCTCCCAGTAATCCCCCGGGTAACCAGGCACCTTCTCTCTAACCCGGTGTTCAGCTGCATCACGCTGGCAGCCTGCATGGAGATCGCTGTGGTCGCTGGCTTTGCTGCCTTCCTGGGGAAATACCTGGAGCAGCAGTTCAACCTTACCACCTCCTCAGCCAATCAACTGCTAGGTAGGTGGATCATAATCTTGTCTGAGTGGAGGGCCAAGCTTTTTTTGTTCCCAAAGTGTTTTACAATCAAAGTGTTTTACCGTTAAACCATCAGGGCAGACAAACAAAGAAAAGTAAGAACTCTAATGACAACATTTGTGCAGTGCAGAAACCTCTACTAAGAAAAATGCTAGTAAACATTTTTGGGAAACATCGGACATCCTTGTGTTTTCCTCCCCAGGTATGACGGCCATCCCCTGTGCCTGTCTGGGTATCTTCCTCGGGGGGCTGCTGGTGAAGAAGCTGAACCTTTCGGCTCTCGGTGCGGTCCGCATGGCCATGCTGGTCAACCTGGTGTCCACTGCCTGCTACGTCTCTTTTCTCTTCCTGGGCTGTGACACCGGACCTGTCGCCGGGGTTACGGTCGCCTACAGCAACGAGTAAGCAGGGAAACCTACTGTTGTGAATGAGGAGTCTTTTGCAGGCCTTGCTGGGGTTTTTTTCACGAGTTATTGAATACCTTCTATGCAGTTTTCAAGAAACATATTCTAGTTATGCATGACTTTACAAACATGCAAAATACTAAAAATAGCAACTGCTCTCACGTGGTCAAAAAAGGAAATTTACAAACAATACAATTTATTGCAGTTTTTCGGTTAGTTATCTAGCTATTACCACTTCTACCATTTCTTTTGACATTAATAGCTGGTGTATTAATGCAGCATTCATGGTAGACTTCCAAAAACTACCATTCTTGTCACTATGAGAGACAAGCTGGGAGATTTTGTTGCTGATTTATTGAGCTTCTCACCATAAATGTGCATTAACTGTAAAATACATGCAACGCTTTGTATCTTTAATGTGATGTCTCAAATGACAGATAACAGGCCTATGCATTCTCAGTGTTTACTGTGAGCACAGGACGGAAAATTGCTTCTGCACTGCACTCTGTGGGTTGAAGCATGTTGTAATTCTAGTGTCTCATATTTGTCAGAACCAGAAATATTTGTTTCTACACTGATTACATTGCACCGTTAGTGTACAGTGGTTGAATAGTCAGTTCATAGAGTGCAAGATGTAATCAAGTGCTGATTTACTCTTTAAAAGTTAAAGTGTAACTCTACCCTAAAATTCAGCTAGAACCCTCTCTCCCAGCAAATTTTAAAAAATGCAACAACTTTAGGAGGCGTGGCCTCGTGGCTATGTAGTGTGTGGGTCAGAGGACGCAGGGGAGACTGACTGACACTGATTAGACACAATTTCATGACATAGACAGGTCCCAATCGGTCCACTCTATGTCAACAGTAGCCTCGCAGGTTCAGGGCTGATTTGAAACAGTAGATGGTGTGTTGAGCCATTTTCAACTCATGAAATGCTGATTTTTATAAATTTAATAAGAAATGTCAATATTAACACCAGCATTGATGTGTTTCATCACAGTACAGTCATATCACTTAGTTTACAGCTCAAAAAACACGTTTAAGTGTGCAGTACCTCTTTAATGTCCATGCAGGGTCAAAATGATAGAAAAGTGAAAGTGATAGAAAAAACAAGCCTACAGAAAAAGTTTACTTTGACTGTCAAATTGTTCCTGTGGTTGTTTCCATTTGATGTGAACATCGTACATATGTGTACTACCTAACTTGACCTTTGACCTGCTCCATAGGACGTTGCAGTCCTGGCAGCGACCTGAGTCAGCGTGCATCAATAACTGTAACTGCTACACAGCATCAGTGAGCCCTGTCTGTGGTTCCAATGGAGTCACCTACCTCTCAGCCTGCTTCGCTGGCTGCACCAAACCAGTGAGTGAAGAAGTTCACACCGACTGAAACAAGCTGTATCATGACTACCTTGGACACTGGAGAGAACTAATGACAAACATATAGTGCAGCAGTCCTGCTTTAGATCAGTGGTTCTCAACCTTTTTGAGTCACAACCCCCCAGAAAAATGAGGTTGGTGTTTGCGACCTCCCCACCCCCACCCCCATAGCACTGGGACATTTAACTCACAATGTGATGTGTGATGTGTGAGACTGCTCAGGGATTACTGGAATATAATTATAACACATGAAAGCTACCAAACTCACACAGGAAGACCATTGCTTTGCCCACAGACCGAACAACAACTAATTAGATTTTGGCTTTAATTAGTGTTTGACTCTCACAAACACACTCAATAAAATGTATTCTAAGGCAAATTATATCACTGGTATAGGCGATATAATGTAAAAACCATTCCCCTGTCTAAAATATGTTCTTTTATTTTTTTCTCCACAACCATCTGGCAACCCCCGGGAATTATCTTGCGACCCTAAGGTTGAGAACCAGTGCTTTAGATCTTCATATTCAAAGTGGGATGACAACGCTTTGACCTCATTTCTTGTCTTTGTGTCAGAACCTGACCAGCTGTACGTGTATATCCAGCACCAGCGAAGACGCGGTGGCTTTACCAGGGAAGTGTCCCAGTCCAGGCTGTCAGCAGGCCTTCCTCACCTTCCTGTGTGTTATCTGTGTGTGCAGCATGATCGGAGCTATGGCCCAGACACCCTCCGTCATCATCCTTATCAGGTAAGGAGAACTGCTGATATACATAGACTGCCCACAAGGGGGAGCTGTTGACATGTATGGCTGATCAACAGCAAAAAAGGATGAAATCAGAGTCACTTCAGTCATCTGTTTTACAGAGAAATACTTACACACAGGCAACATTATGTTGTATACAGTGTCAAAGAACACTGTAGGGTACAGAACAGACAGATGAGCATGAATATCACTCTATTAAAGAATACTTTAGGTTTATTACAACTTGGGTCTTATTTTCATACATTTCAATATAAGTACATTATTATTACAGATAGAATGACATTGCAATAACCAGGTTAACTGCTGTGATCTGAGAACATGGCAACATTGCTAAAAAGAAGGCAGCAGGGGCAAGAACACGAGCAATGAGTTTTTAGAAAATAGTTCAACATTTTGGGAACATAAACTTAACTGCTTTCTTGCCATGAGTTAGATTTGAAGATTGATACCACTCTCATGTGTAAACACTAAA
Source organism: Macquaria australasica (assembly GCA_005408345.1). NCBI lineage: Eukaryota > Metazoa > Chordata > Actinopteri > Centrarchiformes > Percichthyidae > Macquaria > Macquaria australasica. The sequence continues at coordinate 123,536 of SEMN01000347.1, forward strand.
TATAAAGCTACAGTCAGCCACCGGTTAGCTTAGCTTAGCATAAGACTGGAAGTAGGTTGAAAATCAGGTCCAAAAATAACAAAATCCACCCACCAGCACCTCTAAAGCTCACCAATTAACACGTTATATTTTGTTTGTTTAATCTGAACCAAAAACTGAAGTGTAAAAATGACAAGTTTTCGGAGGAGGTATGTGCGGGAGTATTTGTTGGCAGGGTGCCAAGTCTTGTCTTCCCTGTGAGGTTGCAAGGAGTCTGGAAAGCTCTAGCTTCGTATTTATTGTACAGATATGAGAGTGATATCAATCTTTTCATCTAACTCTCGACAAGAAAGTGAATAAGCATATTTCCCAAAATGTCGAAGTATTCCGTTAAATTAACACCCAGGTTTCAAGCAAATGGTAAAGTTGCCAAACTGTCTGTTGTACACATCCATCACATTTCATACACCAATTACCACACCTGCTGTATTTTCTGCAGTTTTCCCATGCAATGAGGAAAAATTACCAATATTTTGGGTGTGCTCACTTTCTGTTTTACCTCCAAATAAAGTGGTAGATATTCTGGCTTGTTTACAATCTGTCTGATTTCAAACTTTGTTGGTGCATTGTCGCCATGTTCCCAGATCACAGCAGCTACTGTGGTGTGTTATCATAACATCAGACCCAAGTTTTAATAAACCTGATTTAGCCTTTAACCATAGGGTATGTAGCTCCGAGGTCTCCAGCTTGCTTGACCTCACTCGGAGTGAAACTCAGTATTCAGCTCAGTATTCAGCTCACCAGTACACACCATTTATGCCAATTCTGTCTTTGTTTTCAGAACTGTAAGTCCAGAGCTGAAATCTTACGCCCTTGGAGTTCTGTTCCTGCTCCTGAGACTGATAGGTAAGAAACTGAACATATTCACTCTGTTTACTTTCCTGCAATGCATTTATATTCACAGAAAAACTTTGTTTTTCATTTGTATTGGTTCACATTCTGTAATAAGTCTCACACTGCTGTGTTTGTCCTATCCGTCGTGTTCATGACATGTCCACTGTTGCCCTATAGTTTTGCTCTGTGATGCAGTTTTTCCCCTGGGTGAAATGAACTTCATCGGTCTGTCTGTGTGCATATAAAGGAAACCTGAACTCAAACTGGTACACTTTTTGACCTTTTGACCTGCTGTCTGTCCACAATCCCCTCCTGCTCCAGGCTTCATCCCTCCCCCTCTGATCTTCGGCATGGGCATCGACTCCACCTGTCTGTTCTGGAGCACCGTCTGTGGCGAGAAGGGAGCCTGCATGCTGTACGACAACGTGGCCTACAGGCATCTGTACGTCAGCATCGCCATTGTCCTCAAGACGTCAGCCTTCATCCTGTACACCACCACGTGGCAGTGTTTGAGAAAGAACTACAGGAAATACATCAAGAACAGCGAGGGTTACCTCACACCCACCGAACTCTTTGCCTCCAATGTGACTCTGGACAATTTGGGCAAGGAGATCACCCAGAACCCCGCCAACAGGACAAAGTTCATATACAACCTGGAGGACCACGAGATGTGCGACAACATGGAATCAGCTTTATAGTGGTGGTCTGCACTGGGACTGCAGACTGGAGCAGAGGCTGTGAAAGCGCAACTGATCTGATGCACGATGTTCCTTTGGTGTCGTATCAGTTTAGAAGAATGTTCTCAGTAAGGGTCTTATCTTCTTGTCACCCAAAACATCAAACATAATGGAAAAAGAATGAAGAGAGTTTCCCAAAATGCTCTATATCCACATTGCAATTTTTTTTTTCTAATATACAGATCATCTGGTCCATTTTTGTCAGACAAAATCACAAGCTGACTTTGTTTTGGGGCCTTTTTTCCTTAATTTGACAGCAGAACAAAGATTGACAGCACATATGGGGGAAGAAAGGAGGAATGGCGTGCAACAAATGTCCCCTGCCAAATTTGAACAAGGGCCGTTGCAGTTAATGCGTCATACCACTAATCCACCAGAACGCCCCTGAAATTATATTCTTTAGTTCAACATTAACAGTTAAAATTGCAGTCATATTAGGTTTAGATTTATTACGAGACCAGAGCTCTTTGAGAAGCAGAAATCTGAAATTTTGGTTATTCTTTAGCTTTATTAGACACTTTATTTTCCTTTAGAAGGAAGTACTTCTCAGGTCCAGATGTATGATAGTAAGGATGACAGTTAGCGGGGTTGTTCATCATTAAATGATGCATATATTTGCTCATGGTTGGAGCACTTTTCCAGACATTCAGAACATACAGTCATACCTACTAGGCAACCCTACTACAGACTGATGTGTTCCCTCACTCAATTTTCTAAGTTTAACAGAACAAATAGGAGGAAATGATGCATTGAAAAGAGATGCATATGTATGACTGCATGGGCCCATGTAGGCACATCACACAAGAAGCAAAGGAAAACCAATGAATCAGCAATCAAGGAGAAATAGGAGTGCAGGCCCAGGAACAGGCATAATGATAAAAAAAAAAGCAATGGGCAAAAAATGACATCGACACCAGAGAGGACTCTAGGCAGCCCTATTTCCTGGCTACATCGTTAAAGCCTCTGAGCATTACAGAGTCAAAATATAAAAGACAAAATATCGACCCCTGTACCGCAAAACCAAACCAATTTATTTGTAACCCATTATACAATAATAATATACAATGCACTTTTCTCTAATCTCAACCCCAGTGACCCAAACCCAGATACAGTAAGCAGCGGGAAATGAATGGAAGATGTAGTTTATTGTTCAATATCCTCTTTTCTTTTTGTGCTACCAGTCATTTTGCAAGAGTAGAGGTGACTGTGCCTCAAAGGGTGGATATCCCATTTTGGAACCAAACTCTTCAGTTTGAGTTGATGTTGCACATTTTGTTCAGATTTTAAAAAGAAATTTGGAACAGTCTTTCTCAATAGCTTTCAGTGTTATTCGCCCGTTCTTGTTCTAGAGGGCATTTTAGGACGGATGTGTTGAAGGTAGAGGAGTGTGGAGGCAGTATGTAATAATTATCCCTTTACTGTGTCATAGTGTGGAGTTTTGCTATGAATGCTGGACGAGATTCTGAGACTAATTTTCTGTTTCAGAGCCACAGAACTTTTTTTTTCTTCACACCATTTTGTTGATATTCAGTCTTTTCTCTTTGACATTTATAGAAATTAGGTGCAACTTCCAAAAGCAAACTTTAAAGATAATGTCCTTTTACGTGTTTAGCTGATGATCTTACCAAAAGCAACGGACTACATGAGAGGATATAGGAGTTAGATGGGTCCACCTACGAATGGTTGGACAAGACACACATGAGCAGATTCAGTAACTGAACCTGTGACATTTCAGTTACATAACTATCTCTCTAACCACTCATTTGACCGTACCACCATTATAATTCTGCCAGGAACACTCATGTCAATGGCAAATCGAGACAGAAATACAGTTTGACTTGGTGGTGTAATTCTACTCTTGGGGACGCCCCCTGCAGCAGTAATGCATGGAATACATAGCAACATGATAAATAACAAGCTGGGAACATTGCAAATAAGACTCTCCAGGGTACATGTGTGTAGTAGGGCCAAAGCAGGTGGAGGCTGTGGGGGAGGAGGCCTTCACTAATAGAATCAGTAACAGCAGAGAAGCTCAAATGAGCGTACAGACTGAGAGTGTGAAGGCATTTAAGTAGAACGCCAAGTCAAGGCAGTGAGACGTGATGATTGTGGTGGGCTAGCTGTCAGCAGACACAGCATAGCATGACGCACAGTGTCCAGCCAGAATTAGTTCATTTAAAAGCATGCTGGTAATGCATGCAATAATAAAAAAGAAATATTCAGTATGTCACTAAGCTGCACAGACTCTGTGGTTTGGTGGCCATGGTAATGGTTAAATACACATTTAACTCGAATGGCCTCCAAATTGTCTTTTAGACCATGGAAAAGCTTTATAATGCATACTGCATTGTGATGTTGACAATTTTTATCAAACCTCAGCTGACTCGTAATCGCTCACACTGCAGTGATTGTCTAAACACAGATTTATTTGTTTTTTCAAATAATTTTTTTTTCTTTCAGGAATTCTGTGGGATTCTGATTTCTGACATATCCAGTTTATATAGAGAATATATTGTTTTTCCTGGCTTACTTTGTAAGTATTTAATATGTTTTGCATCAAAAATATGGACTTTTTCCAGCCACTCATCATTGTAATATATTTAATTTCCAAAATGTGTAATCCCTTTGATGTTTGGACGTGGGGCTTAAAGGAGTAGTTCAACATTTTGTGAAATAAGCGTATTCATTTTCTTGCCGAGAGTTAGACGAGGAGATTGATACCCCTCATGTCTGTACGGTAAATATGGAGCTTCAACCAGCAGCCGTTTAGCTTAGCTTAGCTTACAGACTGGAAATAGAGGGAAACAACTAGCCTGGCTCTGACCAAGAGTAAAAAAAAATCCACCTACCAACACCTCTAAAGCTAACATGTTATATCTTGTTTAATTTGTTTAATCCACACCAAAACCGAAGTGTAAAAACAAGTTGTTGCCTGGCAACCTCACAGTGACGACAAGACTCCAGGAATTCACTGCGCCCCTCCAAGATATAGTCCTGCACATATGCCCCTGTAAAAACAAACTATTTTGCACCTGTTTTTTGTACGGGTTAAACAAATGAGATATAAGGTGTTAATAGGTTAGCTTTAGAGATGCTCATAGGTGGATTTTGTTACCAAAGCTGTTTTCTGTCTTTATGCTAAATTAAGCTAACCAAATGCTGGTTGTAGCTTCATATTTACCGTACGGACATGAGAGTGGTATCAATCTTCTCATCTAACTCTCTGCAAGAAAGCAAATAAGCTTATTCCTAAAATGTTTTAAGTTAGTTAAAGCCATCTACAATCCTTTGAAAAGTTCCATGATTCAGTTTCATTTTATGCTGCCACTCATGTTTTATGAGTACACTTTTTGGTGGACATTATTTTGGAACCACACTTAACGATGATGTATTTAGTTTAGCATGTCAATGAACGAATAGTATTAGATTTAAACTATACATTGACGGTGCTTCAGCATCATAAATGATAAAGAGAATATTATATCAAACGGGGAAAACAGACAGTTATTAGAGAATGTTGGAGATCAACAACGGACCTACATTCAACACAGAGCCGTGCCAAACCAGACCAGACTAAACTAATGTCTGCTCGGTTTGATGTGAACTAAGAGAGTATAAATACAGATTTTTAGCAACGCAGTGAGACTTGAATTCTTAAAATGGAAGAATATTTGGGCACTGATTCGGTAGTGTTTGAAAAAGTTTTTCTTCCTGATGGGGGGAATGGATCCTAGCAGGACATTCAGCACAGCCGGACATTATGCTAAGATGTACAAACAATTAAAAAGGAAGCTTCTATCGGGGAGGAGGGTGTAAACTACATTACCAGCTGGCCACCGTCTTCTCCTCAGCAACCCCCAACAGGTGGCGCTGTCTTTGATAACTGTAACGTCCAGTGTGTCATAGTGCTGACTCCTCTGTATATAATAGTGCCATACAAGTGCCAAAGTGACACCATAGAAGTGTTCTGTAATGTCCTGCAGAGAACTTTGTCTCACCACGCTGGAGCTCAGAGCAGATCCTCCAGCTGTATGTAGCCTTTCTGTGATATCCCTCCATTTACTTTCACCATATCATACAAAAGTGTCCCAAAAACATATTGCCTATAAAATATTGTATATGGGTCTAGAAAACAGTATTATTTAGGATGTAATAACTGTTAATATGTAGGACTTTTCTACTAGTGAAGGTATTGTCTAATTTAGATTAATCTCTCTTTCCATCAATGGCAAAGCTGATAACTGTTTGTTGCTTTGGTCCAAATAAAAACAATACTTTGCTTGAAATAAGTGGCACCAATGTTAAGCTATAGCCTGACATTGTACAGTAGATAAGGTTGACTGTAGAAAACCAGCCAAACTTCACTGATAGCAGTCCTGCACCTGTGCCTGGATATTAAGCTCTACTCTGATTGGAGTAGAGTAGACTATGTTGTGCCATATCAACCTGTGCACTGTAACATTCACCACTCGCGAAGAAGAAGCCAACATATTCTAGGTCTGTTTAATGCGCTGGCAAGTGTGACAGCGCTTGCTTGACCTTGTATTCACCTGCGGCGACAGGACTGTTTTGCCTTGTGATGAGAAAATAACTTTGGAGCATAAATGTTTTTTTACATCCTATTTTTCTCATTATTCTCTTTTGATGACCTTGCCTTGTGGTAACAGCAGGTTGACTTTTATAGCGGATCTTTAGTGACTGAAGTATTGACATATGAAGAGTTTACTGCCAAAATACGACATTTCTGAGCAAAAAAGTCTTAAGGCTTATCATTCAAGAGACATTTTGACACCAATGGACAGGTATCCTGTAAATAGGTCCATCATTTGTTTTTGTTGCTGTTAATTATTTCTTATGGATAGTCACTTTTTGTAAATGATGGACGTTATTTTGGAAGCAAACTCTTCGTATGCAGATAGTTAACCATTTGGTTTGAGCCTTTAGGCAGCATGTTGCCTTTGATGATTAAAGTGAAACCATGTGCTAACCATGTTAGTGACGGTTTTAGAGTGATGTGTTTGCTTATGTTGTGGGTGGTATTCAATGTGTGAATTTCATGGCTCTTTGCAGGGGGACCTTTGAAAAGAAAAGGGCATTGAAGTAAGAAAATATCACCTATATTTTCAAAGCATCACTAAAGATTTTTAGATATGCTCTTTTTGCTTCTTTGTATTTGTTTTCTTTTTTTCTTTAAATTATATGAATTTATATTTAAAAGCTTTATGTTCTGTATATTTCTTGGAAAAGATTACATGATTGTATGTTTATTGTAAATACATTAAATATACTATTTTTGTTTTTAATATGACCTTTTCTGCCTGACTATTATCGACAAACCTATGGTGATTTCCCGGTTAGATCTCATTGTCACTGTGAGGTGGTTTTCACACCACTGAAACATCAGTTTTCATATTCAGTATGCCAGAATCACATCAACTCATCCACCAAACACCTGCACCATTAAAACTGCCGGAAATATTTTTCACCAAAATGTTTACATGTCAAAATGGTTAGTTATGTAGAACAAGACTAGCTAACCATGCTAGCGGCTCTTTGAGGCTGTACTTAGGCACAGCTGGGCTTTCAGCTAAACGCTAACATCAGCATGCTAACATGCTCACAGTGACGAACATGCTGATGTTAAGCAGCTAATGTTTACCATGTTCACCATCATAGTTTAGTGTGTTAGCATGCTAACGCTTGCTAATTAGCACTAAACAGAAAGTACAGCTGAGGCTGACGGGGATGTCATTCGTTTTGCAGTTATTTGGTCATAAAGCGAAATATTGGACAAATTAAAATTTTGACCACATGATGGAGCCAGATGAAAAGCTAAGGGTTTACCAAAATTATAAAATTTCATCCTGAGGGGGGCATGAATGTTTCTACCAAATTCCATGACAATCCATCCAACAGTTGTTGAGACATTTGGCTGATAACCAGAAATGTCAACCTCATGGCGGCACGAGAGAAAAAGTTAGGGGATCCCGAAAGTCAGTAGGATTCATCCTCTGGGAAACGTATGTCTGTACAAAATTTCATGGCCATCCCTCTAGTAGGCCTAGTTGTTGAAATATTTCAATCTGGACCAAAGTGGTGGACCAACAGACAGACCAACTTTCCCGTTTAAATGCACTGACAGAAGAAGATTTATCCTGACATCAGTTTAATCGAAATGTGCTTGTGCTTTGCCATGATCTAATTTCCTGTCATCCAAGCCCTCTGGTTATCCCCAGGCCTCCCCACCGCAATACAACAGCCAGTGGAGATAATAGCCGGGGTTATGGATTGACCGGTGGATCACCTTGTACCGCTGCTTTGAGGGAGCGATGTACGTGTTCGGGGCCAGGTTGCAGCGTTGCTTTTATGCGAGAGCCGGGGCTGAGAGCTCTCCTGTTTCTCGAGTGCAGACGGGGTCTTGCCGGGGCCACGGTGCAGTGAAATGGAAAGCATGCCATTCCCTGTTCCGCTTGATGCCGAGTGACTGTGAGAGGTTGTGTCATGTTCCTTGGCTATTGACTCAATGACTTGGGACTTCACGACAAAAGCCTGAGCCCGTGCGGGCTCTCTGCGTGCTGACAGAGAAATGTGTCTTCCACTTGTCTTCACATTGACCCGAGGACTCTGCTGGACTGACGTGTCCACATCCCCAAAGTCTCACCTCCTGGACCCAGAAATAACCTTTCCACGACCTCGCCTGTCTTTCACGCTCTGTTAGCTGTGGGTCTGGCTGCTATCGAAACAATTCACTGAACTTGTGTTTTTTTTACTGATATAGCTATGGATTACCTGTCTGTGGCAGTCAACCTATTCAGCTTCCACTACATGGATGACATGGCTGAGAATTCAGCCTTATGTGCCGCATATTATTCACTGTCACAGTGGGTTGAAAAGTCAAGGCACAGAGTAAGCACAGACCATTAGCTGGTACTGAAATGACAACACAAAGAGCCAGACCTTCATGGCCGACTCTGCCCTCAGGTTCATCTAGAAGACAAAATCACCATATGCCCTTCATTTGTTGAGAAAATTAGGATATCTGGACTTGCCTCACTTCAAATAAATGATGATGTATTCCTCTTTACATTGTATGCAAAAGGATTATTTTGCATATTTGACTAATGCCTTGTCTTGTGACGTGGCTCCGACAGCTGACCTGATTTATTGCAAGGTTCCCCACATTGTTAAAAAAACAATCTCTGACTTAGTGACAACGGCCCAATTATCCCTTTCATGCAGAAATGGTCCATATACAAAAGATTCTGTGAATTGCAAATCCCGTTGCTGTTTGTCCTTGCTCTCCTCTAATCTAATAATGTGATCCATCATTTCAGCAGGGACGGCTCTCCACCCCAGGCATGGAAAAGAATCCCACAGAGGATCAGTATGAAAATGTTTGCATATATATGCAGTTCTGAGAAGCTGTGTGGAGAAAAAAAAAATCACAAAAACATATTTATAATGATGTGTCACGTCATTTCAATGCATTTCCTGTGTTCAGGCCTTAAATAAAAGACCTTCTTGATTACATATTTCAAGACTAAACTGTTATTGGTTGTCAGTAACCTTCCAAACATGCACTTGAGATCCATAACCAGCATAGATGCCTTCAGGAAAGTAGGAAGCGCTGTTTCGGGCAGGAAAGAAACCCTGTAAACCTCTGTGTTTCCTGCTCAGTAGTGGCGCTGTTCGTTGAGGGATGGTCCTGTTGTAGAATCATCCATTACCCTGATGAGCCCGCAGCCCCTGAGCTACGACAGCACAGCCACACGATGAGCGAGACAGGCGACTGCCACTATTTGTTCCGCTAAGGCATTCATCACACTAATTACCCATGGTGCCAAGCAGCTCCTGTAGCCCAGTAAAGCTTTGGCTGCTCATTTGGAGCCGAGGTGAGGCAGGAAAACCTCAGATGAGTCTAAACGGGTTGTCTCTGTTCTGGCTCTCCTGCACATAATTAACTCGGCACCCCAGCAACTTGACAAATTGGAATGATGAATCTGGCCTCTTTGAATAGATACAAATACATGATCAATCAAAATACCGGACAGTGTTCTCAGTCTGAGGAAATGTGCTGCTGTGAAGGACAAAAGAAATGTCTTTGCTTTGAATGACATTTGGTCCTGTGGTAGAAAAGTGACAGGGTTTGGGTTTGTGTCTTTGTCATGTTTTTGGCTGCGAAAATGGAGAAGCAAGTCAGTGCTAAGAGGGTGGGTGCAGAGAACAGTGGCTGCAAATTCATAATTTAAATTCCAAATTAAAACCATTATACAGTCTCCAATTTTCTATGCATAATGCCTAATGCATCATAAGGACTACACATCCTGCCTCCCATCCTCTTGGGAAACTATAACTGTTTCCCGAATGCAGACAGATGCAAAGGGACAGTCTCTCTGAATTACAGTCATGTATGCCACCTGACCTTGAAAAGCACCAAGAAAGACTGTATGTTTTTGAGTTTCTGTGTCGTTCAGACAAGCCTCCAACTGGCCGTGTCCCTTCTGGCCTTCACACAGCCGTCTGAACCAATGTAACATCCAGCACATCACAACTTCCCAGCATCACCTCCCTGCAGTGGCCACGGATCAACAGATCAAGGACGAGGAAACTTCCTGGAAACACCAAATCCTGCCCTCCTTACAGTCATGCTTTGAGAGTTTCACTGCTGCTCACCAACCAGGGCAAGAAAAACACACATTTAACCCTTAGATACATAGGTCATTGGAACCTCCACTCTCTTCAATAGGTGGGAAAAAATGACGCATATTAGAATAATATTTTTTGTTAAAAATAAATATATACTATCTTCACAGTTTTTCTCAAAATTATTTGACTTCCACACCAGCATTATTTAAAGTTTGCAATGTTTCCTTGTAATTTTTATCATCAAATGATCAGTCAAATATAAGAGTCTGTCTCTCTATGTGATGCTACTGAGCTACTAAGCCACTTAGTTGTGGCAACAGCTCATCAATATCTACAGTAATATCAGCCGTCAAGCTAATGTTTGCTAGCTGTAAGGGAGGGTAATTTGAATTTAACAGCAGATACTCGTTGACATAATTGTAAATGTAAAACAGCTATAAACTTGGTGATGTCAATTTTTCTGATGTAATATAGAGAACAATTTTTGTATCAAAAGCAACATTGGAAAAAACAAGACCAGCTGGGTAATTTCTATCCCACCTATTCATCTAAGGGTTAAAAAAGGTGCATTTTCCTCATTTAAAGCTGTTAATGTCTTTATCAGTCAGTCAAAGAGCACAAAATACAACACATTAGAGACAGAAGTCAGCAAAAAAATATATATATATAGTCTTTGTCATTTAAAAAAGAATTCTGGCTTATTTCACTGGAAAGATTGTGTTTCAATTCAAACTTGAGTTGTATGTATTTTGATTGACAGCTATGTGGGTTAATCTTGTGCCACATAGTGAGTTCTAGTCTGAGTGAGGTCAAAGCCTAAGTAGGGCTCTGTACAAGTCCTAATGAGGATCCCTGCATTGAGCCAGGATGTCTCTGACCACAGCTGGGAAGACTGTTAGTGGTGCGTTATCATTGCACACTGATCTGTAGCACAGTGTGTCTCACTATGGGGTTTTTTCCCCTATCTTTAATCAAGAGCGTGGTCTTTCAGTTTGAGAGCATGTTTTATTGATTTCATGTTCAGATTTTGTAATACTGTCTCTCAAAACCCTGCTCTCGCACTCAAACAGCCCCTGCTTGCGCTTGGATTTGCTCTGCTTCTACTCAAACTGGATGCTTGCACTCAGATATATTGTTGCTTGCACAGATTTCCTGCACTCTCCCTCAAAACCCTGCTCTCTGATTTCTGCTCTGCTCTCTGATTTTTTTGTGCAACAAGCCTGTTAAAATTCCCCAACCAATAGAATGACAGCTGCAATGGTAACCAGGAAATGATCGCTGAATCTTTGCGGGCGCGCTCGCTTTACTTCTTACAGCGTCCCGCACGGGCGGTTACTCTTTAACCACTCCCGCCCTCCACGGCTCTATTATATACACAGTTAATAAATAGCAGCGACCGTACCTTTTCTTTTACTATAATACTTAATACTATATACCATATACCAGCGCCCGTACTGTTTATTTAACTGAAACAGCTAGTAGCCGCATAGCACACCGACGGAAGGCCGGTGAGAGGAAACGACGTCACCTTCGTGACTCTGGAGCGAACCCTAATTTATATTAATCATTAATGAAACCAAACATCACATTGACACAATCTCCTGTTCATTCAGTATGAAGGCTGTGAAAATGATTGAATTTGTTAATGTTAAAATAAAAAGTACAGGTATTGGTATATATATTAACTGCAGTGCCAGCCCAAGCCTTCATGGGGACTAAGCAGAATTTGATTAGGGGCCCCCCACCGCCTCAGCGCTGCCAATGCTATTGGTTCTTTTCAATGCATGATCGTTGATTCATGTTATTACCCTTCTATGGTTTTTAATCTTAAAAGGTAGCAAACTCACAAGAGTGGTCTGGTGTAAATTTGCACTTCAGTATTCAAAGTGATACAGTGGCATACTGAACGTGGTGTACTGAAAAGTAACAAAATAAAACAGCAGACAATGCCTTTACTGTAAACAAGTTGCCCACTTGAATTGCTTTTGGTTTAAAACAATTTCAACATGCAAAAGTGCAGCAACAATAAACTACAATTTAAATAAAATAACTTAGATAAACAGTATACGCCTTAGAATCTGTGTTTCCTGGCTTTTCTGGAGGCAAAGTCCTTAATGACATCACTGTAAGAGATCTGACAGCCAACTTTGTTGTTGGTACTAATTAGTGCAGGTCCATTCAGTCTTTCTTGTGCCATGGAAGATCTCAAGTAGTTCTTGATCAATCTGAGCTTAGAAAAGCTCCGCCCTGCAGACGCAGCAGTCAGACTCTCCTGTGACTGTAGTCGGACAGCACAGATGACCACTCAGCTGGGTCACCTGGAGGAGCTGCTGATCCATGGTGCAGGCTGGAAGTTGCTGAGGGAGTAGATGTGACATCGATCTCAGGGACCACAGATGTAGAAGGACCTATAGGGAAATGAAATTAATAATTAAAATACAGAATTTTCATCTCAGGATATTCTACAGTAAACTGAGCAAATAAAAAGGCTGCTGTGCTGTTAACTTACCAGCTGAGGTTAAAACAGACACAGATATACCCATAAATGATCAGACTTTGATCCTTTGTCTGCCTGCCCATCCCTGGGTCCAAGGTGTAGGCTGTTCTAATGTTCTATATCATCACATTGTTAATTTCAGGGGGCGATTTTAATACAAAGTGGTATCCACTGCATGTGAATGCATGAATGGGCCAGATCTGCACTCCAAAGGACAGCTTTTATTAGGCTGTACAATATCACCCACCACTGGATCTGTATGAACTGCAGTAAACTTGAGCTTCTGTGCTTTGATTAGCTGCTATGAAACTAGTCGTACTTCTGCAGGTATTTTGGTGAAAGTAATGCAAAAGTAGTGTAACCAGTAACGCATATAACACACACAGTAATACTGTAAAGTAACTTAATACTGTCAAATGAAAGTAACTAGTAATATGTAATATATTGCATTTTGAAAGTGACTTGCCCAACACTGTACCCAGCTACAAGTTATTTTACACAGCAGCAAAACGTACTAAAAAACTAATCTATAACTAGTTAACTGAGATATTTTACGAATAATCACAAAATGCTCAGTAACGTTATACAAACAAGTTAGCTTGCTTTTATTTCAAACCAACTATGAATAACTATCTGTCTGCCAGTTAAAATCAATATGTGTCCAGCTAGCTCGTTAGCTACCTTGCTATTACACATACAGCTGGATTAAGATGTCAAGGCTGTTTAGGGACGTTTATTCAAACGTTAACTTTCCTAAAACAAGATATGATACTTAGGCTATGTTGTTAACTAACTAGCTAGCTAACGTCAGCATATCTTAGTAAAGTTAACGTTCCCTGGACGTCCCTAAATCTCCTGACGTCTTAATCCACCTGGTTGTTTTAGTCATGCAAACAAACCTCTGTTCTCATCTTCTGTTTTCTTTCTTTTCTCTGCTCCAGAAGGATTTGTCCCTTTTTGCACTTTACTTCTTTGCTGCTCTCTCCATCGACTAGGACAGGACAGTCTGACTGTCTGTCTGACTGACTGTCTGTCTGACTGACTGTCTGTCTGTCTGACTGACTGTCTGACTGACTGACTGTCTGTCTGTCTGACTGTCCGTCTGACTGACTGTCTGTCTGACTGTCCGACTGACTGACTGTCTGTCTGACTGACTGACTGTCTGTCTGTCTGACTGTCCGACTGACTGACTGTCTGTCCGTCTGACTGTCTGACTGACTGACTGTCTGACTGACTGACTGTCTGTCTGTCTTACTGTCTGTCTGTCTGACTGTCTGTCTGACTGTCCGTCTGACTGTCTGACTGACTGACTGTCTGCCTGACTGACTGTCTGTCTGTCTGACTGTCTGTCTGACTGACTGACTGTCTGACTAACTGACTGACTGTCTGTCTGACTGACTGACTGACTGTCTGTCTGTCTGACTGTCTGACTGACTGTCTGACTGACTGACTGACTGTCTGACTGACTGACTGTCTGTCTGACTGACTGTCTGCCTGACTGACTGTCTGTCTGTCTTACTGTCTGTCTGTCTGACTGTCTGTCTGACTGTCTGACTGACTGTCTGACTGACTGACTGACTGTCTGTCTGATTGACTGTCTGTCCGACTGACTGACTGACTGTCTGACTGACTGTCTGTCTGACTGACTGACTGACTGTCTGACTGTCTGTCTGACTGACTGTCTGTCTGTCTGTCTGACTGTCTGTCTGACTGACTGACTGACTGTCTTACTGTCTGTCTGTCTGACTGTCTGACTGTCTGTCTGACTGACTGACTGACTGACTGACTGTCTGTCTGACTGACTGTCTGCCTGACTGACTGTCTGTCTGTCTTACTGTCTGTCTGACTGACTGTCTGACACTGACTGACTGACTGACTGTCTGTCTGTCTGACATTGACTGACTGTCTGTCTGTCTGACATTGACTGACTGACTGTCTGTCTGACACTGACTGTCTGACTGTCTGTCTGTCTGACTGACTGTCTGTCTGACTGACTGACTGACTGTCTGACTGTCTGTCTGACTGACTGTCTGTCTGTCTGTCTGTCTGACTGACTGACTGTCTGACTGTCTGTCTGACTGACTGTCTGTCTGTCTGACTGTCTGACTGACTGTCTGTCTGACATTGACTGACTGTCTGTCTGTCTGACACTGACTGTCTGTCTGACTGACTGTCTGACTGACTGACTGACTGACTGTCTGTCTGACTGACTGTCTGTCTGACTGACTGTCTGTCTGTCTGTCTGTCTGACTGACTGACTGTCTGTCTGACTGTCTGTCTGTCTGACTGACTGTCTGACTGACTGTCCTGTACAGTGCGCCTGAACGTGACACCAGCTCAGACAGAGGCAGCAGGATTAAATCACTAGTATTTGCTAACCAGCCCGTTAACATAATATTGTGTTTTTGTATGATTACCATTGACATAACATAATATACCGGTATCACAAAAAAATCAAGCTCTCTTGTGGGACAACGGGGGCCCTAAACAGGCGCTTAGTTCGCTTATGCCTCGGTCCGGCTTTGATTAACTGTACATATAATAGAGCCGTGGAGGGCGGGAGTGGTTAAAGAGTAACTGCCCGTGCGGGACGCTGTAAGAAGTAAAGCGAGCGCGCCCGCAAAGAGGCAGCGATCATTTCCTGGTTACCATTGCAGCTGTCATTCTATTGGTTGGGGAATTTTAACAGGCTTGTTGCACAAAAAAATCAGAGAGCAGAGCAGAAATCAGAGAGCAGGGTTTTGAGGGAGAGTGCAGGAAATCTGTGCAAGCAACAATATATCTGAGTGCAAGCATCCAGTTTGAGTAGAAGCAGAGCAAATCCAAGCGCAAGCAGGGGCTGTTTGAGTGCGAGAGCAGGGTTTTGAGAGACAGTATTACAAAATCTGAACATGAAATCAATAAAACATGCTCTCAAACTGAAAGACCACGCTCTTGATTAAAGATAGGGGAAAAAAAACCCATACTCTCACAAGCAGGAAATTTACCTCATGGAGAATGCTGCAGCGGCTCCGAAGGAGTCAGAGGTCAGCAGTCTGGGGTTAATGAAAGGTTCGAGGTGGTCCAACGGTCACAGGTGAAGCAGTGGCTGAAGTGCGCTAATCTAACTGACAAGTTATTGTTGCTCAGGATTTGTCCCTCCTTGGCAGCCTAAGAGGTTCCAGCTTTGTTTCAGTGGCTACCAAGGTTAACAGCAAGGAGACAATCTACCTGATCTGTTTACACTGTCAGACGACAGCATCCGCTCGGTCAAAGTTTCAATAGAAGTGAATGGGAGACTGTGTGGGTGTCACATTTATATCATCTTAGCCCATAAAGAGAATGCCATAATTGTCAACTTCTTTAGAGGATTTAAATGTATGTCTGTTGGGTTAAATGGTTTATCTTTCTTAGACCCTCACCCCCCAGTTTAATGTCATATATGTATTAATGTCATTGGTGATAATTATGAGTGTAAATAATAATTACTTAATCTGGGCTGTAAAGCATTTTGATGTTTATGTGGCTTTAGTGTCCATATCAAAGATCTTGTGGATGAAGAAGACAACAGGTGACTCTGCGTGTTACAATTTAACATGGCCAATTATTATTTTATCTCATTTGATAAGCTTACCTTAAATAGGTTCTGGGGTTTCCCCTCCTGTTTTCAAGTGGGATGGCAGCCCCCTAGCTCTGCTCAGCCAGCTGGTTTCCGGGCGCTCAGGTCATAAGCTTGTGCGTCTGTCTCCCCTTTAGGTCCAGGCAGTTAAAGCGTTAGATCGTGCTACTGGCTGCACCTGGCCAGTCTCCCAGCATGCATTTAAGATCA
Source organism: Macquaria australasica (assembly GCA_005408345.1). Lineage (NCBI taxonomy): Eukaryota > Metazoa > Chordata > Actinopteri > Centrarchiformes > Percichthyidae > Macquaria > Macquaria australasica. The sequence continues at coordinate 140,097 of SEMN01000347.1, forward strand.
GCTGTCCTCGAGCTTTCTCTCTCTCACTCCCTTGCTGGCTCTCCCACATGCACTACACTGTTGTTCTGTTGGGTTTGGTTTTGTTCTGGTTATTTGTTTTACACCATACGACACAATTTATTCAGACATCTACTAACAAACACTACAATTAATAACCAGTACACATTAGTATATGCTGTTGTTTGATTTTCCCATGCAACCATGTGTTCCCTTTAGGTTGTTGTGGCCTGCAGACCGGACTGTGGCGTTCCTGGATCTGCATGCTCACTGAGGCTTTGCCAGACCACCAGCAGGAGACATCCACTGGAGGATATGAGACAGGCTGCAGTGTACTTTTAGATCACAACCATTAATCTCATTAACACAATGAGCTTACACCCACTTGCCCCGAATACCAAGAATACTACTGCATTTTCCTGGAAGACCATAATGTAAACAGTTCTAAAAACCCTCTCAGTAATACTTTCACTCTGAAGTGTTTTTTGAAGTATTGACTTACAGGATATTGGATTATTATTATCATTATTGTTTTATTTCAAGATTACAAAAGCACATTTTCAGCAAAGTGACATCATTCTGTGGTACTTTTCAACCCTCCTGTGTGTGTGTGCGTGTGTCCTCTTTAGGTTTCCTCCAGTGGACGAGCACAGAGGCTGTCATTGCCCCATCTCTCTCACCTTGAGCAGACCTGTGGTACTTTTACTGTATCTGTCCTAACACTGAACACTTGGTGGGTTTAACAGATAACCAGGTGGTGTCACTGCTTGGTTAGACGAGGGTAAAGAGCTTAGCGGGGAGCTGTAATTCAACGATATATTGTATGTTTATGGAGCCACCTTGAAGCCTAAAAAACATGCTGCAGATCTCTGAGCAGCAAGCCAGCGCTGCCTCCCACTGTGCTGTAAACAGTCACATCATGGTGGCCTTGCACACACAGTAGGCCTCTGCTGGCCATACACTCTCCCTCACTTTGTCCCAATTAGCTAGCTTTCAGCTCCCCACATGTGATAAGTCTTAAAGAGCAACAGATCACCAAAAACAGGGTGGATTTATCATCTTTAAACTCCCAAATCTGTGATTAATGTTAACTGGACTTGTCACTATAGAATGAATTAAACTGTGGAGGAATGCACTTTAGCCTTGACCTTCCCCTGTTGATTGGTCTTGGACGTCAGTCGTGTGTTTTGTTAGCAGGCAGAGCAGAGCTCGTTCTGTCTGTGAGCAGTCATTGGATGACTGCAAAGCTGGCCGTCTGGAAGAACGTGACGGCACCCTCAGCCTCAGGACTCGTGGAGCATGAGTCAACAGTGAAATGGCCATGCAGACATTTTCACATGGAGATGACTTGCTGGTAAGAGCCTCCATGAACATCAAGATAATTTCATCTCTGAATACAAAAATGGACAGGAATTAGACTTAGCGACACTGGTGCAGAAACACACCATGAGCTAAAAGTAGCACAGTATTTGGAGACACAGATGGCACAAAGGCATGAGGACAGTGTGATCCTATAAGTGCAAAAAAAGTGTTAAATTTCAATAAGCAATCATGCATTGTGACACGCAGTAGGTTGCAACTGTAAGTTAGTGCAGCTGTGTTATACTGTCTATATTATAAAGTATTACTTGTACTAATTAGGATCAGTGCAACTGAACATTGTTTCTCTTTCTATCTCTCTTTAGTTTTAAGTATATTTTTAAAAGATTTATATATTGTTGATGGTATTAGTGGATAAGATTAGACTAATACCTAGATTTCATATTGATTTTAAACATATGACACGTGGTTAAGCAAAACACAGATTATTTTTGATCTTCATGTTTGACATGTGAATCGAGTGTATTTGATGATTATTAAAATCTTCAATTAAAGCAATGAGCAGGGATATGAAAAAACAGTAACACAATATCCTAGACGTTTTCTCTTTTTGGTCAAATTATAATTAAGTAGATGTGACGTTAGTGTTAAAATCAGTTCAAGTCAAAGTAATAACTTTCTCATTTTCTAACATTTTTTTACATCTTTGTTAAGTATGATCTTTTTCATTCAAGTCAAAAAAGTGGACTATGTTTAGATTACATCCTTATAATTACATTAAAAAAAAACAACAACAAATGAATGAGACCATCAGAGAAAATTATATTATTCCTCCCCTCATACGCGACAGATCACTACATGTGAGTGATGGCTTCACATTTGGTCAGTTTGGTTCAACAGTTTCTTAAAAAACATACTGAAAAAAGTCTCAAAAAATGACACAAAATTAGTCATTGTTGATATACTGCAAAAGAAATGGGAGGGGAGAAATGAATTAAACATACTGACCATATTATGTCTGATGAACACTTCAAATAATATGCATGTTGAGGACAATTCATCAGAAATGTAGTAGATTAATCTCCTCAGAAGTCATAAGCCATCCTTCTGTGTAATTTACTGATGACACTAGGTGGCATCAAATTACAGCAGACAGTTAGGATCTGCTGCTTCTGTATCTGATGTACTCCTCATGTGAGACTAATGAAGTGTGAGCTCAAGTATGTGCTCTTGTTATATATATATATGAGTATATATGACAGAGGCAATGGTCCGACAGAATCACTGTGCAACACAAGCACACAAACAGAGGGGAGTCAACCAGAAAAGATCAAAGGAAAGTAAGAACACACTCCACACTCAGCAGTGTGTGTATCAACACATCCAAGTGGAGCCCCACACTGCTGCTCCCAGACCAGCTTCTGCTCCGCGTAAACCCCGCCCCAAACACAGACGTCACCGAGTCACAGCCCGTGACGTGTGCACGCACCACTCTCCTCCTCCGTCCCGGAGCGAAGCATCATCAAAATCATCGTCCATCACCCTCTCCCTCTCCCTCTCTCTCTCCCCTCCTTGTCTTTTTAATGTAACTTCTGACTGATCGGGAGAGCAGGGAGCGTCTGGAAAGCCTGGTCAAGCGACTATACATCTTTGATGAAGGATCTGTTTGCACAGTATTCTGTTTAAAGCTGGACATACAGGACAGAAAGGATCAGATTGTATATTCTGGGATAACGTCCTCTGGATTTTGGCTCAGTGCTCTCTTTATTTTTCCCCTCTGTGGATGTTATAGTGCATTATCTCGGTCTGAATGACGCTTTCTTTTTGGATTTCCACTGCGCTGAAGCTGTTTCTGGGTGACTGCCCGTTCTTTACTTGTGTAGTCGCGCGTTATAATTACATCGCCGTCATCTTACGAGCTCTATTCGTAATTTGAGGCTTAACTTGTATTTAATTTTGTAGTCAAATAATGCGGCTGTTTCCTTGAATGTGTGTTAGTAATTCATGCAGACAAATCGTGTGCGTTAATTAAAGCGTAAAAGGAAAGTTGGGCGCGCAAAGTTTTGGAGACGGTCGATATGGCTATGGTGGCGTGGAGAAACACCGAGGGGGTCGGGGACACTCAAGGGACCCTCTCCTCCCCGGTGTCCCAGGTCGCAGCTCTGTCTCTGCCCGGGGAGCTGACGAGACACGTAAACCCGGCGTCCTCTCTGGAAATACCCCCGGCAGCAGCAGCAGCACCCCAGGGCGCACCGCCGCCCAATCCGTCCAGCACCACCACCGCGACCACCACTACCAACAATAACAACAACACGTCCTCTTCCTCCTCCTCCTCCTCGTCCATGGACAAACACCAGAGCCAGCAGATCGAGTGCATCGTGTGCGGGGATAAGTCCAGCGGGAAGCACTACGGACAGTTCACGTGTGAGGGATGTAAGAGCTTCTTTAAACGCAGCGTCAGGAGGAACCTGTCCTACACCTGCAGGGCCAACAGGAACTGTCCCGTAGACCAGCACCACCGCAACCAGTGCCAGTACTGTCGCCTCAAGAAATGCCTCAAAGTCGGCATGAGGAGGGAAGGTACGGGCTGGCGTCCTCCTGTTGTTGCTATCGGTATTATCACATCATATTATCCAGCACTACACGGCTCAGGACACTGTTCAGCTTCACATAATGCTCTGTATTTATCGACATTATTTTCTTTGGCCACACGTCTGTCCTATAAACTGCTATAAATTTAGTGCGTGCTACATTTGTATAGCTAGTGTCTACATAATTTCTTCCTGAACACGGCCATATGTGTTGTCTTTGTCTAGTCCGTGATATTGTAGAGATGTTTCCTCCGCCTGTTCATATTTCTGTCTCAGATGCTAGTCTCTATGCTATCTTTACTGTCTAGCCTGTGATATTAGAGATTAGTGTGGTCCAGCTAGCATCTCGTAGCATGTTTACTAGGCTATATTATTGTTGCTATTCGCCCGCTTTATGTCCGTCCTACATGGCCATTGTGTGGCTGAAACAGCCCGAAGCTGCTTTAAATGTCACATGTCCAAATTCGACGGAAATTTTGCTACATTTTAGTTTAATTTCAATGTTTTTTCCTTTAAATTGTAGCCTTCAAGTGCGTGACGTTTTTGGTAGATAATGTTTGCGCATGTGAGAGTGTGTGAGTGTGAGTGTGTGAGTGTGTGTGTGTGTGAGAGTGTGTGTGTGTGTGTGTGTGCTTGTACTCATTATGCGTGCTGGTCGTACAGGCCCAACGTAGCCTACTGTAGACTACTATTACTGCTTCCAAAGGAGACCTAACTGACATTTGAGAGTTATAAGAGCAGTTATATTATAAATCTGAATAAAACTAAATACAGATTTCACCACCAAAAATTAAGGAAAAAAAACAGTCAACCCAGAGGCCTGGGGGGGGGGCTACTATCAAAGTGAGAGTTACTCGCCAGAAAACAGCTAATGTTAGAGGTAACGAGTTCGAGGCGCAAAAGCGACAGTTTGGGCCTTTAATTGAAACAAGTAGAAATAAAATAAGAGCCTTCAAAGACCCACAGACGAGCTGAAAAATCTCGCACGCCATTATCTGCAGGTCGTGTCCTAGAAATAGATTCCCGAGCATCGAGCTGAATGTGACATTTCTTTCCAGGAGCTGTCTAAAACAGTTACTCTTGTCTATTTCTGAAGAGCCCACCATAGGCTACCACTGGGCGTAGAAATGAACTCTAATGGCTAAAAGATTAGTAGGCCTATGCGCGTGTGAGTGTGTTTAGGATGTTCTGTTGTTTTAATTGACATCTCTGTTGCTTTACAAGACGTCCCCTCCATTTCACTGTTTTCCTTTAAATGCCATCTAGGTTGTAGGCTATTAATCGCCTTCTAACTTGATTTGACATTCCTGCTGTTTTTCGTTGCAGCTGTCCAGAGAGGCAGACTTCCTACCCAGTCTTATCACGGCCAGTTTGCGCTGACAAACGGAGACCCTCTACAGTGTCATTCCTACCTATCGGGGTACATCTCTCTCCTGCTGCGGGCCGAGCCCTACCCGACCTCCAGGTTCGGCTCTCAGTGCCTGCAGAGCAACAACCTCATGGGTATAGAGAACATCTGTGAGCTAGCGGCCCGGATGCTCTTCAGCGCGGTGGAGTGGGCCCGCAACATCCCTTTCTTCCCGGACCTGCAGGTAACGGACCAGGTAGCCCTGCTCCGCCTCACCTGGAGCGAACTGTTCGTCCTGAACGCCGCCCAGTGCTCCATGCCCGTCCACGTCGCCCCGCTGCTGGCCGCCGCCGGCCTCCACGCCTCCCCGATGTCCGCGGACCGGGTGGTGGCCTTCATGGACCACATCCGGGTCTTCCAGGAGCAGGTGGAGAAGCTCAAGGTGTTGCACGTGGATTCAGCAGAGTACAGCTGCATCAAAGCCATCGTGCTGTTCACCACAGGTAAACCCTCTTTCTCTACGTCCAAACATGGAGGCCGGTGTGTGTGTTTCATCTCTGTACTCTGAAGTGTGGACAGTGATGTAGGAAATAAAATGATGTCCAGTCAAACAACCACCAGTATGAACTAAATAAGAACCCGTTTAAATGAAACATCACTCTTTAGTAGACTGCATCGTGGAAAATAAAAGGTGGATGAACTATGACCAATTAGATCTTTAAGAAAAGCGTTACTTATTGTAACGGAAACGACCATCAATTAGGCCTAAATAGGCAAAAAATATATATATATTCAGAAAACGAATGTCTGACGATGACAGTCTGAATATTGGTGGGAAATAAAAAGCTGGTTTAAACACTTAAAAATACTTTCACAGAAATGTGTTGTTTTCTAGGAAAAAAAATTGTATTTTCGCAAAATGCGCATTTTTGGGGTTAATGGTTATGTTCCGTTAAAGCTAGGATAAGGGTCCGCTTATGGTCTAACTTATTTAACTGATCACAAAAAACAAAAAACGTATTTGATGCAAAACAAATTTTAATTTGATCAGAACTTTTTTAAAAAAATTTAAATTAAAGCCTAAAAAGAAAGAAGAGAAAAGAAAAAACGAAAAAAGATCTTGTGACCTTGTCTTAATATAACATATAATTTCTGGGATCTACAATGAACTTACATGACCTCATGCAGTTTGCCAGCCCTTAAAGGAACATAGTAAAGTTGATCAGTGTTTTGAAGTTTATTATTATAGTTATAACATTTAAGAGGTGGTGAGTGCGTTTAGGTGGGTTTACAAACTGCAGCCCCTAAAATATAAAACACTTTGCATGAATCATACAGTAGCTTATGCAAATTAAAACAGGGCTGGCCATTTAACATTTGACAGCATCTAATATTTTTATTCCATTGTTGCTTCACATAAAAGACGCATCAGCAAAGTACTTTATTAAATAGACTGTTTTATCTTATTGGCCAATTTATTTTAACCCCAAAACAGAAATCAGTTAAATTAACTGAAGTTAATTTGTAGGCTTTAAATTTTACATGTATTTATTTATCAAATAATACATTAAAATAATTAAATAGGAGAAATGGTTTTTTTTTAAATCTAATTCTTTCAATTTCTTTAAACATGAATTACCAACCAATTTAAATGCAAATAGATGCATTTATTTTTGTAATATCTTTATTTGTCACACCTTTATTTGGCTTACAACTAATTCTTTCACAGAAGACCTTTACTGAAATAAGTGTGGGTCCACACTACATTGCAAAAATGCACACTAGTTATTTCAGAGTCTTTTAATAACAGTCAGAATAATGTCTGCTGGCTGCATTGTGGACAGGATCAAAAGGAGGAGTAGCAGCAGAGTAAAAAAATAAATTAAAAAAAGCTCTCCTATGTAGGTCTATTTTAGTCCCCATGAGCACATCTGAACACGTGTCTTTAAACTGGGACACAGAGACCGTTCTTTAACCCCTGCTGCCATCCAGCCTGCAGCGTTACAGTGCAAACAGGGGTCTGCCACACGTACAGTATGTAAAGGTCTTATACAGTAAAGCAATGACACTCTACCTGACCTGTGCTCTCTGATACTGTTTCCTTATTTCTTGTTCTGAACATCATTTTTTAGATATGATGGCATGAGATTGATGAGATATCAATTTATTTCAACGACAGGGCTATATGGTGATTTTTTCCCCTTCATGCTGTTGTTTTCACCAAATGCCAGCCAGCCACAAATGCTTTAACGCCTTGAACAGTGATGTAGTTTCATGTAAAAACAATAACTTTCAAGAGCAAAACCGTAATGTTTTTTTTATCTGGAATAATACATTTTGTTTGATTGTTTCTGGTGGTTTTTTGCCTTGTGATGATCATAGTTCACCTTTACACTTCATCAACCACTGACTTGTTCTTGTCTTCCCTATGCTGCCATGTGTTGTAGTCACCCTCTGCTAAAATGAAACCATTCCTCATTTTGCTGGCATTCCTTTCGATGCCTGGCTGAACCACTGGTCTTGACTGCTTCTTCTCCTGCTTTTTTGTCTCCCCGTCCTTCTCTCTGTCTGTAGATGCTTGTGGTCTGTCGGACATGGCCCACGTGGAGGGTCTGCAGGAGAAGTCCCAGTGTGCTTTGGAGGAGTACGTGAGGAGCCAGTATCCCAACCAGCCCAACAGGTTTGGGAAGCTGCTGCTCCGCTTGCCTTCCCTCCGCACCGTCTCATCTTCTGTCATAGAGCAGCTTTTCTTCGTCCGTCTGGTGGGGAAAACTCCCATAGAAACTCTGATAAGGGACATGCTGCTGTCCGGAAGCAGCTTCAACTGGCCTTACATGCCTATTCAATAGAGGAAAAAGCTACAGTGGTGCTACTAAGGTCAGGAAAGGTCCCACACCTCAAATAAAGTCATTTCAGTGCTGCGTAAAAAATCTGTTTCTGCGAACAAGGAAAAACACTGCCAGTGGAGTGAGATAATCACAGGCATTTCAAATGTAAAAAAAAATAAGATCTTAGTTCACAATTTTTCTTATACCAACCACCATTTTCTTGATACCAGAGGAGAGATCTGCCTTATTCTGCGTTGCGTCCCTATGTGTCTAGAAAAGTCCCTGAAATAAATTAACCATTTTGCCGACGCTAAACGATTTGACCCCACTGGCAGGGTTTTTTCACCTGTTCAAAGAGAAACAAGGTTTCATGAGATGAAATGATTTGGTTATGATGGACATGTTTTTGTTGCAGTGTGGTAACCGCTCACAGTCTATGATTTTTTGGGATAACAAACAATATTTATTGGACCCTGTGTGTATATTTATCGTGCTTGTAAATTATGTTTTGGCTCCTTTTTTAAATGTTTTACGTATTTTTGACCCGGCCAGTTAGAAAACGGCAGGGATTGTCTCATGTCGATCTATTTTTTTGTTTGTTTTTGTTTCATACCTATCCAGACATGGCACTTTGGACTAAAGGAACATTTCAGAAAGATTTAACACAGGTGTTTGAAACCCAACATCATCTGACTTTTGACCTATTTGCTCAATTGTGTACAGACAGAATGGTGAGATTAACGCTCTGTTTTAGTTACTTTGGATTCTTATTCTATTTGCATTATTGACATACAAAGAATGAGAAGAAAAAGAGCAAAGAAAAGGTTTGGAAAATGCACTTCTCACCAAGTAATGCATTACTTTCTTACATTACCATCTCCTTAAATATTTTAGTTCATACTTCCTGGCAGATGTAATTCTTTCCTCTTGCCATAATGCTTCATTTCAACTCTTTTTGCCTTCTAAGAACAATATTTAAAAACATTTTTTTCTATTTTTGAATGATCAGAAACTTAAGAACATCATGTTTTTTTCTCATCAAATTACTGAATTTTTCCACTAAGAGAAATTCAGCTTTTTTCATCTAAACTGGGAGATGATGACAAGGCTAATTCTGGCAAAAAAATAGGAGGCTGAATGTTAGATAGCTGTACGTTAATTGGATATTTATGTATTTTGTATGTAAGTTAAAATGGAATTCTTTTGGCTGGTGACTTGTTACAGGGAAAAGTAATGGCATTACTTTACTGGATTAATGATGAGTGCATTACCAAACACTTCTGTTTCATGTATGTTTCCAGGTCTTTTACACTGAGAGATTTTAAGAGCACTGGGCCTGATGTATACTGTTACTGCAGTTTCTTAATGGGATAAATTAACTGTACACACCTTCCCAGGTCAAGTAACAATTCTATTCTTCGTTATAAGTCATGCATTTATGAGCCCAGGCCGCTTAATGGCACAATAGACCACTGCAGGGTATTGCTGAACTGAAAGAGTGTGTGTATGTGCGTGCGTGTATGCATCTGTGCGTGTGTGTGTGTGTGTGTGTGCGTGCGTATATTTGTGTTTACTTCTTTTTGACAACCACTCTGATGTACTGTGAAAGCATATTGGTTAACATATTGGTACCGTATTAAATTATAACTCAAGATTTATAAATAAAAGTGTATTTGGTTTATTTTGCCATTTCAACTCTATGTTGTTTATGAGTAACCCCCCCCCCCAACCTCGCAATAGAAGAAAAGAAAAATATGTGTGTTCGTGTGTGTGTGTGTGTGCGCGCGCGCGAGCATACTGAAACTGAGTAGGTCTGGTGTTCATGGAGCCAGTTTCTGACTGTAATATTGTCACTAATCAGACATTTTATTCAAACTAATTGCTTCCCATTGACAGACCTCGTGTATGTCAAGGTTTATTGGACTTTGCCTTATTTGAGGACCCGCTGCAGGAAAACATGTAGCTTTTCTCCTGCAGTTTTGCTACACTGGGCTTAACCAACTGAAACATATTTAAAACATTGACAAAACAAACAGCACACACACCGCTGACCCTGCATGCCAGATGTATTTATTTTCATTTTAAAGCAGATGCTGGTTTTGGATTTTGTGTTGGAGTGTGACATATCTTACTCTTTTAACAATTATTTGAACCAATTAATAATTTGCATATTATCCTAATCACTCTTCAAAAAGAGTGAAACAACCACCAAAACACACAAAATGAATATGTTCTTATAGGGAGTGGACCAGAAATACACAAATAGTCATAAATACAATAGTCATGTATAACCCCCAGTTATACAGTGCCCTTAGGTTAAACCAGTTTTTACTACTTGACCATAACTTTACACCTCTTTACAAACGTGCTTTTAGCTATGAAGGATCCTATTAATTCATAAAGGTGGAGTCTGAAAGTCTGCATAAGACAAGAATGGAATTATAATCGGGTCTGTGTTACCAGATTGAGGAGGACAGAGAGGATTAAAGCAGCTTCTTTGCTTCTCAGTGGACAGAGAGCTAATGAGGGGCCCCCGAGTGCTCTGTCACAACAATTTACCCTGAGGAGGATGAAGCTGGGCGCTCGACGGCCCCTGGGTGTTCTGGCCAAAAGGGCCAACATAAAACAATGGAGCATTTTCCCACACACACGTACGGGTCCAGAAGAAGAAAATGCCAAGGAGTATGAAGGGTGCCATGGGGGAGGAAATTCCGTTCAGACTGAGATCTGTAGGCAGGAGAATTACCAGCACTGTTGCTCTAATGGATTTCCATTTGCTTCCGTACTTACGTCAGTTTTCTCAGATTGGTCCGCGCCGCGTCTCTGCCGTTTGTTGGGGATTGAAGCGAGGATCAGTCATTACGTAGCGCGGTTTGGACTTAGCCAATCAGCTTTCAGGAATAAAAGTGTGTAGCCAATCAGATCACTCTTAAGATTTTTTTTTAAATATTAATATTCATCATGTCAAATGAAGACTAACTATTGAACCCGGAGGCTCAAGCCCACAGGAAGCTTTAATATCAGAATGTTTACAGATTTTCAAGTAATAGGCCTACTCTTAATGGCAAATTATAATTATCAAATTAAATATTTATCTGATAATGCCCCAGCCAACTATTCTTCTTCTGTGGTTTCTTTTCTTTCTTTTTTTTTGTGGGGTGATGAAATGTGTCTTGTTTACGATGCAAGTTAACCTTTTGTGTGAACGTAACAGTCACTCATATTGAATATAAAATTATTTTAAACTTGTTTTAGGATGCGCACGCTTCTGAAAAAAAATCCTGAAAACGATTAAACGAAAAAATTTATATATATTGTAAGACATTATATGACATCAAATTTGTTTTGTGGCATCACATCCGCACGTTTTCCAGCTGTTAACTGGCCCACATGTAGGCTAAGCAGGGGCCAAATTGGAGCCACGTAGCTATTTGTGCTATTTCATCCTTTTTTTTTATTTTTTTATTTTTTAAAGTTTTAGCTTTTACAGCAGAGTTGTGAAATAAATCAGTCATTCAATATAATTATGACAATTACAACTGAATGTTAATAAATGAAATGGTTGCTGGGACGTGGCTGTCCTACTGTAGTTTATTTGTGATGTGAAATAACAGCTGGCTGCAGATTTTGAAGCCGTTTCAATGACATGCTTTAAACCCATAATTATCACTCTCAAATCTACAATGATGTCGAACTGGTTCATAACCCCCCTCCACCAAAATCTGATTTCAACACCATTACGTTGCCTGGATGTATTTTTAGAAATAAAATATAATTTTACTGTAGGCTAATAAATAAATTCGCGGTTTTATAAATCCAGAAGATTTTCAAAGAGGTTTGGGTTGGTTCTTGAAGTAAAGGGGGCAACAGAAAGCGACTCATTTTTCCTCTCGAATATAGGTCGAGTCTCTTCAGTCCATCCTTTAAAAAAGAAATTTAAAAAAGTCACTTTTATTAAGTTATTCTTTTGCAAAGCTATCGTTGCCTCTTGTATAGCGAGGATGCAGCTTCACAGTCTGAAAAGACTGAAAAAACATCCTGAATAGAGTTTGTTGTCGCAGTTTGACTTTTCCTTGAAAAGCAGTCGGTAGATGATGAAAATCCACCTTAATTTTCTCTCGTGCTCCTGTTTTTTTAAATTTTTTTTTTTTTTAATATGCTTCACTGGTTTGGTTGAGTTGAAGGGCTTATGGTGGGTTTCATGTCTGTTAATAAGTCTGACGGGAAAAGTATATAATAAATAAGTAATTATCTCAGAGAAACTCCCGCTCCTGAATGAACTGTGATGAGAGCTGTGGCTGAAATATATATTTATTTTATAACCGAATATATTGATAAAAATATTGCACTATGGACTCAGTCACTTCTAGATTATTACATTTCTTTCGAGATGTCAGTGGAAACCATAGTGTAACACATCTCCAGTTCCGATATGTTACAGATAAACAGCGTCATCCCTCCCTGAGCAGCGCTTTGCCGGCTCTGCTGCAATTGTTTGGCATCCAAAAACCCAGCACTTTTATTTCCTTACATTTTATTTTATTTTTTAAATTTCATGACTTTTTCTGTAGTTATTTTTACAGATTTTTTGTTTTTGAAAATGATTTTTACACGTTTGTCTCGAGTTTCTATTGTGAAAAGCAGGCCTGAATGAAAAAACAATTTTATTTTTAGAATGATACATTCAAAAGCACAATAGTAGGCTGGATATGTAGGCTGGATATGTTTTCACTGACTGTTAACAACACAGCGCAATGCTGAGAATGAATGATTATATTAAAAAAGGAGCATTAGATTCAGAGTAGGAAATCAACAAGCCAATAAAATATTACAATAAATATTCAAAACAGTGACGCAGGGTATGTGTGAGCGTTTGGGCCGAAAGAAAAATCATCTTAATTAATGCTATTTTATCTCCATAAATCCTTTGATAGGCCTATTTACAGCGAAATTATAGGCGGTTTGATCAGGCCTACGCATCGTTTTAACGTGTCAGTTAGATTTTCATTTGCCTGGATCTCTTCGCATGTATTTATCTATTTATGTACTGACTGACTGACTGGCTTACTTAGGTAGCCTATTTGTTTGTTATTTTGCGCTTTTATTGTGATGAATGTAGCCTATAGGTTATAAAGCGCCGCAGTCCTGAACTTAGTCATTTTCAGGAAATTTGCACACAGTGATACATACTGTACAGTGGCTTATAACTTAACGCCTTTAATGAGACTTACCATAAAGGGTTTTACTACCAAACGTCATAGCACGTCTCTATCAGCTACATAAGCTTACAGAACAACCATATTAAACATCGTACAAGTCGACGGAAGTCAGTTGCTCTGATGTCCCTGGGTGATTTGAAAGTGGTGTTATATTGTGAGATAGCCTGCTGGAGAATTAAACGCACTTTAATTGCTGAAATGAAGCTCCGTCTGTGTGGATGCTGGCATTAAACGGACCTGCAGGCTAAAACATCTGAGAACCAATTTCACATTTTGTGCGGAAAGCCTGTTCAAAAGCAGCATGTCTGGGACGAGTTTAACATGGTCTCCTTCATCAGATCAAAGACAAATCGTCTTTAATATTTTACAGGTGATCAATAGCTCCACTTGACAATTAGTAAATACACTTATTGTCTATCTAGCTATCTGTCTATCTATCTATCTATCTATCTATCTATGGGAACAAGTTCTTTCCTTCTTCCTTTATATGTCTTCCTTGTCCCCAAACTGCCCCTTTAATCCTGTTCTATGACTGACACCATGCCACTCTGGCTCCCTGCTCTGATGTCTTCAAGCTGATGGTGTGAATCAAGAGGTTCCCCTGGCTCCTTCCAGTGGCCTTTGACCCTGGGCTGCCCTTTCCCTGACGCTGGCTGAAGTGAAGGGGGATATGATAGAGGTGAGATGGTCAGGGGTGATGAGCCTGCAACATCAAGCCACCAAACTCTGACACAGTCACTTGATTAAATGTCATTTATCCCAACTTCAAAACCTAAAGACTGAAGATATGATTATTTATCATAGGGCAATCATCTTTAGAGAAAGATCCATCTCAATTTTTTGTTTTATTTTGTTTTAAATGTGGCTTTTTTCCCCTTCAATTTTGTCATTTTCCCCCTCATGTGAATAATGCACATTTACACTCATGGAGGCGAAACTATGGTGAGTGCCACGCCTCAGCGAGCCCATCTGATGCTCATGGAAACACATTCTTAAAAGCAGTGAATATGGGAGGAAGCCTGTCTGTGCCGAGGAGCCCCCTCGCGAAACATTTCAGCGACCAAGGAGGGGGGAAAAAATGCACCAATCAACTCAAGGACTGTACAAAGAGCGGTCTGTCGTTGCTAAGAGACAGATGCAGAATAACCTCCATGAGAAACCTGACCATGACCCTTCCTCCTCCTCCTCCTCCCAAACAGACTCTCCCTCTCCTACCCAATTACTACTGAACATTAAAGCCCACCTCTGTCACATTAAAGCTTGAAAGGCAGGGAGGTGGAGGGAGGGTGGGGTTTGTTTAGGAGCAGCAAGAAGCAGCACAGAAGATTTTGGATTATTCCTTAAAGCAACAACAAACCAATTTTCGCCTCTTTTATACACAAGAGAATCTGGTTCAGGTGTAGCAGACATGGAGCGTCGACGTTGGTAGCCTTCTATGCAGACTGGTGGATGGGCGGAGTTTGGGACGGATAAGAAGAAGGCGGGGGGGGGGGCAGAGGGAATCTGTCAGAGGAATGAGAAGATGAAGATTTGACAGAGAGGTGACAGAGAGTTCAGCTTATATGAGGCCTGTCGATTAGTGCGTTTGTGGCTGACAGGTGGAATCCCAGGGGCGCGTCCGTCACTGTGTCTGCTGCCAGGCACCACCACCACCACCACCACTACCACTCATGGGCGGCGATATGCTACAGACACAGAGGCACCTCATTGGCTCGGCACAGCAGCCCAGCCTCCCAGTCAGAGCCCAGATTAAAGCTTTATTGTGCACAGAAGCAGGGCAAAAGTCATGTTAATCCCCCACTAATACACTGCTATCAGTGATCTGTTTTTACAACACGCTCGAAACAAGCTTCCTGGAATGGGTATTAATCTGACATGTGAAATAGTATTTTTTGTTTGTTTGTTTATTTGTTTGTTTGTTAATGCGTACTGTCGCAGCAGTGCATGTGACTCTGAATAGCACAGTGCCGAGAGGGCCTCTGCTGTTGCTAACATTCATTAAGATGCAAATCTTCCTTTTTGAAAAGTTAGTTGTTGTTTTTTTTTGTTTTGTTTTGTTTTGTTTTTTTAACTGAAAAGGCAACTGGGGCAAAAGAAAAAATCATACTGGGATGAAGAAAATCATGCCAACACTTAAATCAGACTTTATTGCAAAGTCAGATGAGACCAGAAACAAAAGTAGGCCACAGTAAACTCCCTGTGGATGTAGTAAATATCAAAGTATCAAATGAAATGTCAGCTTCTCAGAATGTCCAAGATACAGTCAGGTTGTCATCAGTGTTGTTTCATGTGAGTCATCAGAGGCAGCTCGCTGATTAGAAAGAAATACCTGGAATATCAGTATCACTCTGTGGTTTTGTTGTTGATACTTTCTTCCAGTGGTGAAAAGTAACAAAGTGCATGTATTTACGTAATACATATAGTACAATATATTTTGAGGTACTTGTATTTGACTTGAGTTATATCTGTTCTTTGTTATTTCATATTTCTTTTTTACTCCACTACATTAATCTGACAGCTGTAGCTACTAGTTGCTTTTCAAATGAAGATTTTACATAAAAACATACAATAAGCGTTTGAAATAGAATGTATTGTTAAAGACTAAACCAGTGGTTTCCAATCTTTTCGGCTTGTGACTCCTTACAAAAAAAGCCTACAGTGCCTGTAGGCGAGGGCCTCTTGTCACGTTTCAGAGTTGTTGTCTGTGAGTTGTTAGCAGTTCCCCTCTAAACCTCTCACATGGTGAGATCCAATATTTCACAAAAAAAGATTAGAGAAAAGTAAGGCTTCGGTATTAAAAATATAAAAAATGTAATATACATATATAATAATTCTTCAGTCACAGGGGTCATTTTTCTGCAGAATGGAGATTCAGCATACTATGTGGTATATTCATGTTAACTGTCAATACACTCATGCTAAAACATAATAACTCTTAAATTTAACTTAAAACAGCCTTATCATGAACAAAAATATACAGTACGTGCTACATAGGCCAGTGCCACAGGGGCTGGTATTTCTCTGATGGCACTATATTAAAAGGTCAAAAAGCTTCCAAAATGTTGACCCTTTGCATATCAAGCAGATTTAAGGCTGCCTAGTGCTGCTCATGGTGGGAAGTGTTGGGTCTCTGTAAATATAAAGAGTCGGTCTAGACCTCCTCTATATGAAAAAGTGCCCTGAGATAACTTTGTTATGATATGGCGCTATATAAATAAAACTGAATTGAATTGAATTGAAATAAAAGCCAATATCTGATCTTTACAGTATCAGCTTTATCTATGTAACTGAACAGAGAAGTGTATTGTAGGCTGCCATTTTGACAAAATACAGCATTCATTCAGATTCCATCAAAATGGTGAAATTAAGAACAGCAGAAGAAACTCATTAAGTCTCCAACAAGTCATACTGAACATTGAAAAAAAAAAAAAACTATGTTCCAAGTACAAGTTTGTAACAAAGTTCTGTGTTTCAACCATACAGTACACTCAGTTGCCAGTTTATTACGTACACCTAGCTAAAACTTATGCCGTCTAATACAACAGTCCTGCAATAAATCCTCCCTTCATCAAGGTTATAATGTTCAGTTTATGTTGAAATTTTAGGAATATCTTTCAGTACGACATAACAGTACATCCTCCAAAATGAGCACTATAATAAATAAATAAATGCTCTTTTCTACCGCTTTACCCATCCATTGTACTTTCTTGCAGTTTGAATGACTTCTTTCATTATGCTTTAATGTACTTTAAGTATAATATTATTTTAAAAAGTCAAGAAAAAAACAAAAAAATAGGTTGCAGCATTTCTTTTCTTTTTATGTCTTAGGGACCTATGAAGACACACAGAAGTCAACTGATGTTATGAGAAAAACTTAAACATTTCCAATATCTGGGGGGAATGTTGAACATGAAGCTATAAAATAAACGTCTCATTGACAGGGAACAGTGATACGTGTGGACATTTGTGGGCATAAATACGAGGTAACATCGCCCAAAGAGACGTGTCAGCTCTCTGATAACACAGAGGATTTCTAGTGTACATTATCCTCCTGTGTTTGCTGTTGCCTATAGCGTAGCATTGTTCCTAACAAAGACGGAAAGACTTTTATTTCTTTCTTAATCATCAATGATCATTCATGGATCACAGGAATATTGGCAGTGTGCTGTGACCTTTGACCTCTTGATCTCCTGACTATAATTATATTAGTTTACATACATTACATTAGCTTTGTAGGCTTTATTTATAGTGCTGTGGGGGGAACTTTACTGTAATAACAGATTTAACAGCATGTATTTTACATAAAGCAAAGGACATATGGAAAGCTTTCCTTTTACATGTGGAAAAGCCAGCAGAGGTCGGGGTTATTGTCTGTCTTTCTGCAAAATGTGTCAATAGATTGTGTTTAAAGTGCATCTGGATTTTGAGTTTCTGTGCGACCATGGCCCACTTTCTATGTCTCAGGAGGTGGTATGTCTACATGCTGTGAGATGTGGGTCACAATGGTTGTTTATTTGGACATAATTCTCACAGTGTTGTTGCTATCAAATAAAGATTAAATTAAAAATCATAATAAAAAGACAAAAATAATCTTGGGGAAATCCAGTGTTCTCTGCTCTATAGACTTTCACATACCTTGTTCTTGTACAACAGAATGTGACCTGGTTGGCCCAATATAGTTAGGGAATGTGGTTTGGGTTGAGCACACTGATTAACTAATTAATTAAACTAATTAGTCGATCATCAAAATTGTTGTTCGATTAATTTTGTCGATCCATTAATCAACTAATTGTTTTTGCTGTATTCTGATACCACACACAAGCTTTTAAAGAAAATTGAAAAACTTTCATGATCTGTAAAAAATCTGTCTATTATGTTATGCACTGTTAATCAGCACTAGAGTTTAGCAAACGTTTAGTTTAATATTGTTATACATGAAAGTTGCAGATCATTACTAGAATCCCTTTGTATGAATTACTGTAATTATATGTGAAACCCCTCATTAAACAGTTCAACAAAACGAATGCTTTTTTTGTATTACGTTCAGTTAGTTTGCAAAATGAAGATGGAGCGAGCTGGAAAGAGAGTCATGATTTTGTGTATTACACAAGAGGGGAAAAAAAGGAGGTGAGAGGAGAAGGAAGGGAAGATCTCACTCTGCAGATGGTCTGTCAGCTCCATTCAAACAACAAAATACAAACCGGTGCTTTTCTTTTACCTGCATGTTGCTCTGATGATGAAATTTTGACTTCATCAGCAAGAGAAATAATGAATAAATACTTCTTTTCACACTGAGTCAGTGGTGAGAGGTCATTTCATCCTCCTCAGACTGAATCACATTCTGTCATAAATGGTTTGAACTGCTTAGTGTACTCGCTATTTGTCTCTGCTGAGGGTATTTTTGGCTCTCCAATGTGGCAAACACAGAGATGCACAGAGAAAAAGAGCGAGGGAGAGAGAGTGATGGCTGTCAGAGGGAGAGAGAGGCTCACAGAACTCCCCCGGCAGGCAGTGTGTGAGATCTGGGGCCCTGGGGCCCTTTGGATGGCTCACGCTGAATGGGTGCCCTGGCAAGGTGACCAGGCTCATTGAGAACAGGTTACGAGGGGAAGGGAATGCTTTTGCTCTGCATTTGGCCCCCTGACCCACTGTCCAACGTCTGCCTTGGCAGCTTTGAAACCCAACATATTTATTTGCAACGCTCTGAAGAGAGAGGGTGGAGCGGCTGTCAGAATAAAGTCATCGTCCTGCTGACAGCTTCATCTGCTGTTGAAGGGCAGCTATGACAGGCGCACAATGTCGCTGTGTCGGCCAGCCCTGGGCGGAGGACTGTCATATGCGGACATGCTGAGAATCTAGCAACCATCTCCCCTCCCTTCCGTCTCCCAAGCTCTCTTGATACGCCAGAATTATTTCTTTGGCCCTGTTAGAAATGTTTTTCATCTCAGTGTACAAGGATGTCAACTGGGTAACGTGGGAACTCTCCATTGCTTAGCATTAGCGCGTCCATGCTTTGTTTTTATCGTTTTGTGAGAGAGAAAAGGTTAAGCAGAAATGTATATCTAAGCTATATCTAAATATACATACAAATATACGTATAAATAAATATAAAAAATAAATATATATCTGTTGCAGATTCACCAGTGTTCCCTTTAAGCTGATAGTTGTTTTGTGAGCCTTGTCTGATAATTCAGTAATAATTAAATTCATGTTACTGTAACACTAACCACATGACAGCATCTTGTCAGTCTACAGACAGGTGGATTGGCAGGTTTGTAAATTCTGGCTGCACACTGCTGAGGCACTGGCTGTAAAGTGTTTGCATGATGTCTCCTATGCATATACCAAAAACATCATAGAATCTCATCTAAAGTCGTCTAAAATCTAGACTACTATTTGCTATGCTAACCATCTCCTTCAATTAAAGATATTTTACATTTTGGTGGCAAATAAGATTAGATGCACTTTGCTTTTGCCTTAGAGTATATATAATATAATATTTTATAAAGGTAACACTTTATAATACAGCCGGCGGATAATTTCGTTGAGGTATAGATAAAATACTTACCAGCTCATACTGGTACTTAAATGTAGGTAGAGTGGAAGAAAACTATAAAAAAGACTACACAAAATTCTATTACAAAAATGCTTAGAGCATAATTTGCTCTAAAATGCCCAGTTGTTACTCCCTTGTTCCCCATAGTCTAGTTTTCTTCCACTCTACCTACATTTAAGTACCAGTATGAGCTGGTAAATATTCTATTGGTACCTGATTCATACCACAAAATGACATCGTAAATCATGGGCTGTATTTTATTATAAATATTATTTTAAAAAACCCAGGCTGCTTTGTGGCTTGACTAAACTGACCAAACTACTGCATGGCAAGATGAAGACGTATAAACAGAAATATAAAATGACAGCAGAGGGACCTCTGTGTACAGGCCCTGTACATGTAATTGCATTAGCAATGCTCTGGATGGTGAAGCAGCGGCACTGCGACAAGCTGGCGTCGTGCTAATATTCACGGGGCACCCAGCATCCTTTCCTATCAATAAGTCATTATCTGAGCCATGCCACTGATGGGCATCCTGCAGCCCTCTCTGCAGCTCAGACAAAGAGGATGGAGCAGGTTGCAGTGCTGGAATGCTGCCCATGTATGAAGTGTTATTCATGCCACAGAGAAGCAGGAGCACCATTGCCACCATAAATCTATGTGTTCAGACTGAAATTAGCATTGTATTGAAAAAACAACAACGTATTATTACTACTTGGGATTGAGGGGGACTTTCAAAATCCTGAATTTTGACACACTCAATTATTACTGTGGCCTCAAAGCAATCAAGCTTCATGAGTGTTTTGCTGACTGTCTTTTTCCCCAGGTTTTCCCTCTCTGGCTTCCCTATCCTCTTGGTGGAGGTTGTTGGGGCCATATGCAGAAACTACCCCTCTGCATGTTTTTCGGCTACGAGAAGTAATTTGTTATTATTTATTTTTTAACAGTTAATATTCTTCTAAAATGATTTATGTTTTATCCTCCATCTCTACGGTAAACAGTAGAATTACAACGTTATCTAGCAAGAATAGGGCTTAAATGTATTTGATTGGCCAATGCAGTGTGTTGCCGGTTGACACTGCATTGCTTTGTGACAAAAGTTAAGCCAGGGTCAATGTCTTTGCTGGACAGCCCTGTGTATTGTTGACAGTGTCCTCTGCATTGCTGTGCCAATGCGGTGGTGTAATTGAAATAAATAAGGAACTCTTTAGACTGACACACTGCTTATCGGTCTGGCGTAAGAGAGGAAGAACATATAGAGTTATGTTGCTTCACTCCACATGCTGCCACAAAATAGCTGGAGAATAAAAAAAGACTGAAAGAAAGGCTAGAGTCAACAGTGTCCAACTTCTTTGTGGCATTAATCGCCCCCCATATACCCCACAACATCGCTAAATCTCTCAGCACCGTCTCCACCATCAGCTCAAATTACCGTCCACCTCTAATTGATATGAACAATAACAGAAGAAAGCTTGTTAATGGTGAACATAATTGTCTCAGACAAAAAGCCAAACACAGCGAATCACACTTCACAGCAGGAGTGAGCAGAAGGCGACGTCTGGGCTGCAGCCAGTGAGCTGGGAGAGATATTTCACTGCAGATATCCATCTACCACCTGAATCACATTTCATTACCGGGTCACCCATTAAACAGAACACCAGACTCCAAAAGCTCCACTTTTACAGCCTAATACACAACATAGCATTCTGTTAGTAGACTGAATACTTATGAAAGTACATGACATGGGCAACATAGTGACCGTGTATGTGTGTGTATGTGTATTAGGAAAGCAAGACAGTGTGTTTAAGCAATTACTTAATGAAATATATTCAAATTCCAGATATAGATGTTAAGCAAATTAGTCAGAAAGGAAGTATACAAGAAAGATCCATTGTTGTCCTAAAATTAAATTTCACTTATTTGTAAGGATCTCCCGTCCAGTGTGTGTACTAGTGTTTTTCATTAGGTACATTGCATTCGGCGCTACAAGAAAAAACTCCAGCCTGATGGAGATGTTAAATGAGGTAGACAAGGCTTAAATCCTCCACTGCGTTGATAACTGGTTCACCACTCTCTCTCTTTCTAACACACTGCTGAGAGGAGGAGGGTTAACTATCAGCTATAATGTGTAACTGAAGAGCAGCTTCCCCCTCCGGCTTCACTCCTCACACCACCCCTCCCACCGTACCCTCCACCCCCATCCCATCCCAGCCCTCCCTCCCCTCCCAGCATCCCCTGCTGCTGTTGTTGGGGTGGTCTCTGCTTCTGCTGTCACCAAGCCGCTGGTCTTTCAGCCGTCCTGCTCCCTCCCTGCTTTTTTTTTTTTTGCCGCTCTCTTAGGCGTCACAAGATTACTGAAGCAGTGCTGACATCTCTATCAGCCTGACCTAACACTCTGCCCTTTTCCTCCCTCCCTCCCTTCCTCCCTCCATCTCCTCTCCTCCTCCTCCTGCACTCCAGGATCCATCACACTCTGGCCTGAGCTGCTCACTATTACACATAAAAAAAATTAAAAGGGGACAACGAAAGAAAAATACAAACTGTTTTTCCTCTCCAGCAGACAGCACATGAAATAAACATTTTACTGCCTCCAGCACTTGACAGTAATTTAGATGAGACTGCTCTTTCTCAGCTCAGAGAAACATTTCCAGGAGGTATTTCCAGGACACCCCAGTGGTTTAGTTGTTACCTATTATTATCTACTATGTAGCTATGATGTTTTTAAATCTAGACCTTTAACTCATATCATGCTCATTCCCACCCATTCCTCCATTTTTTTACTGTCAGTTGTGCAGTATAATTGAAATGAAAATATCCTTCTAAAGAACAATTCCAAAGACTTAATTTTTCAAAATGTGTTTTTAGCTATGCTAGCACTGTTTCTCTATGGATGACAAAGTTGTTAAGACATTCATGGTCCCAAGAGGATGAACCCTACTGACTTTGGTGATCTCCCGATTTTTCCTGTAGTGCCACCACAAGGTTGATATTTTTGGTTTTGTGTGAATTTGGAACACACATTCAGGATGAATTGTAATAACGTTGCTGATCCACTGACTTTTCATCTTGTGCCATTATCAAGTTTAGTGCTAATTAGCAAATGTTAGCATGCTAACACGCTAAACTCTGACGGTGAACATGGTAAACATTATACCTGCTAAACACTAGAACATTCACATTGTTATTAGCAGAGTTTTGCACAATTGCATGTTCTGTACATATTCTGACTTTTCACTGATCCTAACAATGCAATACAAATGTAACAACTTTGAAATATGATCATATTGATCAATCTGTAAAGTAGTTCGGATAGTAGTTTCCATTTTAGTCTTTTAGAGAGTTTTCAATCCACTTACAAGAAAATTAAATTATAATATAAATAGAAAGTTAAGGGCCAAAGCACAACTGTTTTTGGGGTCTGCAGGCATTAAATGGCATGTTGTATGAGGCTTCAAAAAGAGAAGAGGAATTGTGAGAATTACCTTTGGGAGTTGTACACACATTTTGGAAATATGACTTACTTTTAGACCACCAGTGTGACAAAGTCAAATAGATATAGGGACAGATGTAAAATTGTTTACAGAGCAGATTTTCTGCTCAGAGCAGAGACATGGAGGAAAATCAAACAGCATGCCTTGTGATTTCATGCAGAAGATGGAAACATTCATGTAGCCTTGTCACTGATGAGAAACCACAAACATTATTGGCTATTATCTTACAATGTTACAACCAATGCTTAATGCAATATGTCTGAAAAATAATATGCTGACGTTGATTGCAAAACTTTGACTGGAGTGTGGCTGTTTTCTGTTTTATTGGGATTTTGGCTGCATACAATAGAAATGATGCCACATATTTGCCCTTCAGACTTGTGTGTCCTTTTCAGCTCACAGCCCCTCAGTGTTAATGATGAACAGTCTGAAAAGCGCACCAAGGACAACAACCACACCAGTGTTTGTATCCCTCACAGTGGCTTTAATAGCATTAAAAGTGCACTTGTGTGGTCAAAGTGATCATGAAAAACAATATGAAATTTACACAATTGTGTATAGTATATGTACATTCACTGGGACAGCATGTCCTTAATCCCTATGGGAACCGAGAGCATCCGTCAGAGAGACGACGGCTGTTCCAGCATGTCTAACATTGATCGGACTCATGCTAAACACAAGGTCTGCATTTACAACTGCTATATGTGCTGAACATGCAATTGCAGAGTGATATGTAGAGTCTTTTCTTCCTGATGTCTTTCATTGGCCTGCACCTTGTATGTCAGCATGTACGGCACCATTATTAATTGTCAGTATGTCTCTGCTCTGGTTTAAGAAAAACAAATGCCTGTGATTATATTGTTCCAGCTGAATGAAGTGATTCTAATTCTGGTCTTTTCAGACACATGACCAGTTTCTCTTTTCATAAGTTATATTGAATTTCCCCCGCTTAATGCTGTCTTTGCTTTGCTTGCCGGCTGCATTCATCCAATCACCCCCCAGTGTTAGCTTTTGAGATTTGTGAGGGGAATGATTTTCATCTGCAAACAAACTGCTGTTCTTGATAGAATTCCTCAGCCGGTCCAGCCTGAGTGTTGTTATTAAGCAACCTAAAATGACACAGTCTACAGGGGGGCCTGCCAGTGGAAAGATGCTGTCCATTAGCTGTCAACAATGACCACTGGGTCTACCCTCCCATGGGACTGGCAAGCAAGGCATCGTCTCATTCTGAGTCTGGCTGAGAGATCACACAGGCCCCATTGTCTCAAGCAGCCTGGGGTCTTATTGTAGCAGCATCTCTGGGAAAGGACGAGCCTTCACGTCCGTGGCCTGTTAAAGAATGGGCTTTCTCCAGGCTAAGGCCATGAAAACTGTAAGGGATGAATCTAGGGGAGCACAGAGAGGCTACGGAGTAGATTTGGAATAGGGGCACCCCTCCTTAGACAAGCTTGGAGTCCCCATCCAGACCTCCCTCTCCCTCTCCCAGTGCTGACCTCCCTTCTCCACCTCTGTTTAATAATGCCTAGGCCTTGGTCATTATTTTGGGCAGATGGAGACGGGGGCAGGCAGTGAAAGGAGCTGGTGTCACTCCTGAGGAGAGGATGGTAGGGATGACAGAGAAGAAAAAGCGAATCAGAGAAAAGATCAAAAGCAGAAGCTCGCCTTTCACTCGCCTGAAAGCGCTAAAGAGGATAAGGAACGATCGGGCCTGGGGTCTCCTGTCCTCTCTGGCAATTAGACTCAGCTGATGAAGAGAAAGGCGTGAATGGCAGGGTTCAAGGCCCTCTCTAGGACTCACACAACGGGAAGGAGTTTTTTCCCTGACGCCTCCTTTATCTTCCTCTCCTTTCAGAGTGTCAGAAATGCAGCTGAAATATCTCTAAAAAAGACAGCACAATCACCAATGCCAAACCTTAATCACGGTGGCTGATGAGATTGGGGGGTGGGGGGTGTTTGAGAGAAAACACACATTCTTTTCACAATTCATCTTTACACTTTATATGAGGCCAGGATTCAAGGTAGATGTAATAGGTTTATATGTGATAATTCAATTCAATTCAAGTCTCATATTTTCATGAGACAAGACGACATATTACATCCTGGGTACACAGATAAATACCACTATACAACGATATCTCATTGTTTTAAAATGTATTATAGAATGAAGCTGTTTTCAAGGGCGGAGATATCGGAACTGAAATGAAAACCATTTATTTGACTTTGCCCATTCGTTTTTAAATGGAGAAAACACGAAGAAAAGTAGAAAACTAGAAAAATGAAAGGGGCTGAAGTTGCATCAAACTAATAGAAAACTAATTCAATGAAAATACATAATAAATTAGCATGCATGCATCAGTAAACAAATG
The DNA here is from genome assembly GCA_005408345.1 of Macquaria australasica. Classification (NCBI taxonomy): domain Eukaryota; kingdom Metazoa; phylum Chordata; class Actinopteri; order Centrarchiformes; family Percichthyidae; genus Macquaria; species Macquaria australasica. The sequence continues at coordinate 165,813 of SEMN01000347.1, forward strand.
TCACTGGCATACCCTCTGAGTGTCTCCGATGGACAGGCAGCAATGATGGTTTTGTACAATAGCTTGGACTGTTTCATGCAATTTAGTATTCTTTTTTTTTTTGACTAGAGAGCTGTCTCGGGTGCAGCCACAGCAACATGTCCCACAGGAACCTATTAACATCCTCTACATATGCAAGAGTTTCAATAGGCTGTCTATCATCCTCACAGAGGGACATGCAGCTTTGCTACAACTTTAACAGCTTGTCATAAAAGGCGCACAGGGGATTTCAATTACGCAGGTCATCAGAGAGTGAAGAAACTGTATTTGGGTCACACACATTTAATTTTAACATATATACTTTAGTAAAGATTGCTAAAAAGCCAAAGACAAAATGGACAAAGAGATTTTTGGGGGATTAGATGCTATGTTTAAAAAGTAGGTTTGTCTGTGGAGTCCTCCCCTCAGAGGTTTATTTAGGCCTAGCAGTGTGGACCCCAACCCATAATCCTCCTGCGGACACACCTGTAGAGGAGAGTATAAAGAGCCTGGACTGAACTGAGTCCAACATCAAGCTTCAAGGAGTCTCTCCACAGCAGCTCTCCACAGAAACTCCACAGCCTCCAGACCGACCCTGAAGATGACTCCCTCTGCCAGCCTGCTGCTGCTGCTCCTGCTCGGCCTCTCTCAGGCACATCCTCATCCTCACATCCATCAGGAAGGTAGCGGAGAAGAAGTCCCAGACACAGTCGACATCACCACCAGGATTCTGACCTCCAACAGAGCCAGCAATGAGATCCTGCTGGAAGGAGACCTGCTGGCTCCCAGAACCAGAAACGCCATCATATGCTCCCAGAACTCCCAGAACTGCCTGTGGAAGAAAGCTTCTAACGGCTTGGTGATGATCCCCTTCACCGTGAGCAGTGACTTCACCAGGGGGGACACGCAGGAGATCAACTACGCCATGCAGGAGTTCCACAACAGAACCTGCATCCGCTTCGTCCCCCGTCAGAACGAGCCTGACTACGTCAGCATTGAGAACCAAACCGGATGTTACTCCGCTCTGGGCAGACAGGGAGGCAGCCAGGTGCTCTCTCTCAACACACAGGGCTGTCTTTACTACGGCGTCATCCAGCACGAGCTCAACCACGCTCTGGGCTTCCAGCACGAACATGTCAGGAGCGACCGCGACAACTACGTCAGGATCAACTGGGAGAACATCAAACCGCAGATGGCCTACAACTTCTACAAGAAGGTCACCAACAACCTGAACACTCCCTACGACTACTCCTCCATCATGCACTACGGAAAAACAGCCTTCTCCATCCAGAGTGGGAAGGATTCCATCACCCCCATCCCCAACCCCAACGTCCAGATCGGCCAGACGCAGGGCTTGTCCTACTGGGACATCACGAGGATCAATGAGCTCTACAGCTGCTAACAACAATAATGATCAAAGTTATCATAGTTATCATTTAGGAAAACAGGTTTCTGTTATAATATCTGTGAAACATTTGATGATACTGAAAGTAATAAAAATTAAAGCATTCATTCAGTTTTTGTTTCTGTTCCTCATTTATCTATTTCTACTTATAAAACGTGCATTATGTAAATCAGGTCACACATATATTGGAAAAAATGTAAACTTGCATACTGTAACACTCTGATGCACAAACTAAAACCTCCACAATCTAATCTCACCAAGTTTGGCCTAAAGGATGAGTCTGGTACTATTCTATAGTTTTCTTATTGTCAACAAATCCCATGAAAAGACCAAAAACAACAATGAATTGATCCTACCAACAAGTAGGCCTATTGTGTATCCAAAACCTTATGTGGCTAATTTCTCTGTGTCATAGAGCTCCATTGTTGACCAAAAACGATTAAAAACACATCAGTAAGCCACTACTGGGTTCCTTCATTACCATGAACATGGACATTGTAATTTATTCTAAATCAGTCCCACATACATCGCCCTGCTGCCGTGAATACTAGATCAGTGATTCCCAAACAAGTGTATCTGTACCCCAGGGGGTAGCCTACTTCTGCAGTCACCAGGGGGGTAGCGTATGTGGAAAGATTATTTGACAAAATAGAAATAACGATTTGATTAAAGAAATATATCCACATACAGTGTCAGCTATAACACCTGAACGTCACAAGTTGCAAGAGTGTGCGAAAACAGTTGGCCAAAAGTAACAAAGTAACATTGGCCAAAAGTAACATTTGGCTAAATGTTTGAAACTATTTATCCATTACTTTTAGCTATAGCTACAAGTAATGGATAAATAGTTGAAATAGTTAGTTAAAAGTAATGGATAAAATGGTTGAAACATACAGCTTCGGCCACTCCACTGGTAGTTGTACAAATGCAAACTTAACCAAACTGAAGCACTGACAATTCAATTTACTAAAATAAATATTGCAACAATGTCACTTTTATCATCAATAGTATAATAGTATAATAATATCCAGTTTATTATTCAAATGAACATATTCGGAACACGTTGATGAATGGGTAGGCCTACTTAAGTTCATCTGATAGGGCTGTGGGGTTACGTCTGACAAAAAAAGGTTGGGAACCACTGCATTAGAGGACCAAATGCGTATTTATCCACAGCTGTAAATACTCCCCAACAAATGTGTAATATTTACTCCTTTTGTAATGTTTGCTACAAGCTAGTGCCCAGCTGTTTTAGGAAATTCTTTTTTTTTTTAAAGCTTAAACTATAGCCTATATTTAAGATCAGCTTTCAAAAATGTACATCTTCAGTAGGAACAAGTTAGTTTTGGGCTGGGAACCACAGACAGGGTGGGGAAGTCCAAAAGTATTGTGAGAAGGCTTTGGTATTTTCAGGAGATTTGTTGACAATAACCAAAATATACTTTTTTGCCAGCCCTAATCTTAAAGATAAAACAAGAAAAACATATTTCAGCTTTTCTATAAGTTAAATTTTTCCAACTACAATATTCTAATGCTGTATATTTAAACAGATAGGTAAACAAAACACCAACAAAAGGCTGACTTATATCAGTGCATTGGTGTCTCTCACAAAATCATTTTGCGTCTCCTCTGTCAATCAGAGCAGTCAGCTGTTCGTAGCCTCGGGCTCTTTTGGATCAAGGGCTTTGATGTTGGCCTGCTCTGGGACAACACAGTCACTACACAGCCTCTGGGCAGCAGCCCAGCTAGTACACACTGTGCCTGTGATTTACCTGGACCCAGACTCCCTGAAGGATTGTTAACACTATGGGGAGTGGTGGGGGGCATGTGAGCTGTCCACATGGTCAAAATCAAGCTCATTACTGAAAGTAATGATTGTTGAACGAGGATTAAACAATTGTGAGAAGTCAAACATTTTCAAAAATTGAAACTTAGGACAAAATGGTTGACTACTGATAAGTTGAAACAGTTCTGGGTGCTGGAGGACAGTAGACAACACATTTAGTTGTTGTTAGGTGTCCACATACTGATGTTTTAAAGGGATGGTCAGAAATAGTCTTATTCGCTTTCTTGCCGAGAGAAGGAAGGAGAAGGTCATTCTCATTCATTTCTCATACTTTATTAGCAGTTTAACAGTTGCTGGTGAGAGGTCAACAGCAATGATGGTAATGATAATGATTCCCATTATCAGAACAATTTCATGATAATTATACATCGCTTATTAGTGGTGATGTTTGGAAACAGAAAGACGTGACAGAAAGAATGAACAGATATGATCCTGACATTCTGCAAGCAAGTGAATACCTGCTGTACTGCTCGTGATCTGAACAGTGCTTTGACTGGAACCAAGCAGCTTTCAGTGTGAAGGTTAGCCGTATTTGTGCTTTTATGCCATGCTCTACGCATTTTTTTTCATGAAAATGAGTATATAAAATTATAATTGGAATTCAATGCCCATACAGTTTCCACCAGCAGCCAGAGTTTGAAGGTGAAGTGTCATAGAAACAGAGACAAAGTGAGCCACCAGCTTCCTGCTGCTCTGCAGTTTGCTCACTGGCAATGTTTTATGTTGGGAACCAGTTAAACACTATGCTGCCCATTAGATACCCCCCCCCCCCCCAACCACACAGAAATGATCCATGCTGGATGTAGTTATTAATGCGTTACTAAAGACTGTTGTATATGGATAATAATGGACATTCACACCCTCTACAGAGCTTTCACAGCACCTCTGTCTGCACACACACACACACACTGAGACACAGCTGAGCATTCTCAGGTCCGATATTGAGTTATAACAAGTCTTTTGAGACCGATCAGCTGCTGTATTTGTGGCTCATCAGAATGCATGTGCCACATCACATTAGTCCCCACGTGTGAACCGCGATTTCACTTGGTAATTCTGAGGCGTCTCGCTGCCTATACATATTCATGCTGAGCCTATAAGTGTCAAATTGAGATGTCCTTCCAGTGTCCTTGACAGTGGGTTATTAATATTGAATAACTAAGTCAACATTATAACTAGATGAAGAGATATACAGGTCATCATCTGCTACATTCTCCACATCCTCTGTCCTCAAGACAATTGGACAAATCATCAAAATATTTGATATGGTGTTGCACTGTGTAGGATATGTGTATATTAGTATATTTAGTTTATTTCTCCAAAGGAGGTGTTATTTCATGTATTTCCCAAACAATCCAGTGTTAATAGGCATCAATTATATTCAAAATGCTGACATCTTAAGTATCTAATGAGTTCAATCATCAAATACTTTCATATACAATACATTTGTATAGCATTTGATACAGAAATTACAGGATTCTTATTGTATTTCATGAGATCAGCTTTCCTTTAATTTTACTCATTTCTCATTTAAGAGGCTTCTGACTGAGAGCCCACGCGCTCTGACTTAAAAGCCATAAATCCCAGGGTATTACTCCGAACGCCAACATCTTAACTATTCCAGTTCTCCAATCCCTAAATTGGTGCGGCTGTTGTTGCTTGTGGCTGGTTTTAAAATCCTCCTCCTGCTGCTCCTGAGCGGTGTGCAGCCCAGTACCAGAGGTTTTGTCTGGCTGCTGTGCTTGATAGGATGCTGGCTGCGGGCATCTCGTCACAGCAGCTGAGAGGAGGTCACAGAGATCCTCCTGCTCGTGGCGACGCCCAAGGGCCATCAACACAGCAGGGAGCCAAGGGTGCCGGCGAGGTCTCTCACACAGCCTTCCCTCGCTTCATGAAAGCCTAATGAAGAGAGGGGGCTCGGAAAAAAATGTGCTGTTAGACGCCCACAATCCTGCAGCACGGGAGCACGGAGAGGATGAATACAGCGTGCAGAGGAATTCAAGGAGAGCTGAGGCAGAGAGGCAGAAAATATACTGAAGGGTGTGACTGTGTGCATTTATTGCTGTTAGAAATGAGAGACACAAAGCCTTCATCAGTGATTGCCATTAATAAATAAAGTTACATGTGTACAGATCTGGCCCCAACACAAGCAAAGAGTAAAATACAACATAGAGTACAGTGCATCCTCTATGTAGGATGAATGAAAATCTAAAGCTAAACGTAGGCACTTATCTTTGCGTGTAAAAAATAAGTCGATATTGTCACGTTGAAGTAAAATCAGTCAGTCAACACTGTATGCACACAGCTCTTTATCCATTTTCAAGGGTAAATGTAAAATGTAATATCTGACTTTTGATATGTTGCTGTACATGGACATATGAAAGGCTCAATTTGGAAAAGTAATTGTTACCTGAAATTCATTAATATTTAAAACCACAAAGATCTTGTACTTAAAAATAGAACTATTTTCTAAGAAAACGCCTTATGACGACTCCTATTTTTTAAAGCAGCCCTTACTTACTTAATTGTGTAAAAGTAAACCCACAAATGTTACATACCAAATACATACATTCAGTATAATACAAATTGATCAGCTGGTTTCAGAAAGACACAACCGGGGGCCAGGAATATAAAATAAAGCAGCTTCTGATTCGTTATCTTAAAGAATAAACTGTACATACAATAAAACACCTACAATCTTTGGAAATAATATTACAATTTGCTCCAGAAATGCACAAAATGTGGTAAAGTAATCTCTGCAGGGTCCTCAGTATGGACTTCTTTGGCTGAAAGGTATTTCGGTGCTGTTCGATGAGCGGTGCTGAGCTGCGTATCACCACAGTGAATAAAGATTCAAATCTACCAGCACTGACAAAAGGTGAGATTCTGCAGACCTCCGGCAGATCCTCTGGAAACAGTTTTTAAGGCAGGAAGCCCACAAACAGTGGCATCAGGTCCCGGTTACATACTGCCCTCCTTTTACATTCTACGAGATTTTCTTCTTCCTGCTGCCTCTCATCTCGCTGTACTGAACCTGCAGGAAATAGAACCAGTGTCACTTTACTCACACAGCAACACAAGCGTGAAGCTATCAGTCTTTTTACCACTGATGCATTACTTTTTGCTCATCTTGTAGTGCTTTTATTCAATTACTATTGCCAAACAATTAACATTTTCACTGAGGCAGTGTATGATGAAGTACTACCACTACAGAGCAGGATGACCATGGTCTTTGTATAGACAGAATAACAGCGGTCAGCGGAGAAACTGGAGAGAGTCACCGTCACTAAACCCAGAGGCCCAAGGGCATTGAGGAAGGAGAGGGAGGAGAGGGAGGAGGCAAATGGGGTTAACAGCTTAGAGAGAGGACGGAGACAGAGAGGGTGAGGAGGAGAGACAGAGAGGGAATAAAGGAAGAAGAGAGGTCAGCACAGCAGAACACGAATGGAAGAGGAGAGATAGGGAAAAAGTCAGAAGCCAAAAGATTTCTTGTGAATAGTTCATACAAAAAGGTGTCTGGTTTATGAAAATCCTGCAACCTTGATGATGACTTCAGTAGAAAAATTGTGGTTATTTCTACTATTAATGTGCCATCAATTACTCTACAAAACCAGCTAAATTTCCTAACTTATTTTGGCTCCTTTCGGCAGATGTGAGTTGGAGCAGATACAGTGTGTTGATGGATATTTTGCTCCTGCTGAGGCTGGTGAGTTCATACAGGAGACACCAGCAGCAGCAGCGTCTCCTGTCTCAGCCTGGGAACAGCCTGCGCTGCAAAGCTGCTAAGCAGCAGACCTCCACCAGGGATGTATCATGACCAAAACACAACAGAAATTATACAGGGCTACATAATTATACAGATGAAGCTAATTATACAGACGAGAGTGATGAATGCCTGGGAGATTTTTTAGTAAAATGCAAAGCTAGCGGGCTCTGGGATTTTGGGCTTCCTGGCCGGCTGATCCAGCGGGGCTTACCTTCTGCACATCTGAAGGCACCCTTGTCAGGAAATCAAGCACTTCATTGTTGTCAATGCTGTATGGGTTCCGTAATTTCTTGGTGAATTTATTGATGCCTAAAACAGAAATTCACACCAACATATCATTAACACTAGTCTCTTGTGGCTGCGCCCTTTGTTTCCACACAAACAAATACCTGCAGAGGAGACTCGTGCTGTCCAAGGAATAGATTGCTCTGAGTGCTACAGTTTGTGCCTTTTTCTTGTTTTACTTTCACTTTTTAAGCTGGAAGAGCTGTAAAATTTGACACTCTAGTCATTCAGACAATAATAAGACTTTTAACGATAAGTTACGCTTCAGTTCATACATCTCTAACATTATAAGCAGCTAATATTAAAGAGATAAAGCTGCAGCCATTAAATATATATACCGTATATATATATATATATATATATCATGAAAAATATAAATATATTGGGAGAAGGAATAAAAATAGAGAGAGCACTAAATGGAGGCAAACAAACACAGAAACACAAAAGAGATGACAGAACAAACAGTGTTTGAGACTCACCCCATATTAAAACTATGTAGCGCACAGGGATGTAGTATGTTAGGATTGTTGCAGTGACAAAGATCAGAAAAGCCAGGCCGGACAGGAACGGCACCGACCAGTTGAAAGTGCTGATAAATTAAGATCAGAGACATCAGTGAGTGTCGAGGAAGAATTTTTGTTCCAGCTGAATACGCTCAGTACATTATTACTCTAATTAAAATGTAACTCTGATGCAGACATTTTTCTTTTATAATGGATAATTACAGGACAGGACAATTAAAATACTACCTTAAAATATTAAGGACATTTCAAGAAAATGTAATAATTACAATCCATTTCACACTGTGATCCTAAACATTTGATATCCCCTTTAGCTGAAATACAAATAAACGCTCAGTCGTAATGAGCTGTGATTTACGATGGATCTTTAATTCTTACTTTTTAATCCTCTCCCCCAAACAGGCGATCTCATCCAGCAGGTTCTGAAGGGTGATGATGGTGTCTTGGACCATGTGGATTTTCTCTATTAGCCCTCTTCTCTCCGACTCCTTCGGCACGAAATAAATAAATAAACAAAATGGAAAGAAGAATTGGAAGACAGAAGGTATTCATACAGTCCACGACAGAAAGGGTGTGTTAACGTCTCTTATTTGCTATTTTGTTATGTATTGGTGGGAAAAGTAGATCCTTTTTTTTCAGCAGCTAACTGTATTAGAATTTCAACAAAAGTACAAATTTAAAAAATAAAAGACTGTGCCTTCATGAATCTAATAAAAGGTTTTTGTTGGTTGAAAAAAGAGAGTTATATCTATAATACCTAGCTATAATATAGCTATAATACCTAGTGACAGATTGGCAGACATACAGCTTATTGAATTACTCTTAACTCTTAAAAGTACTATTAGTACCAAATAATACAGATTAAATACATGACTGGAAAGGAGGTGAAACTCTAATACAAGTACAAACAATTACAAACTTGTACTGTTATTACTTTACATTAAATGTAGTTATTTTACAAAAGGTGTTTTAGTCATAGTTTATTGTGCTATATATGTGTGTGTGTGTGTGTGTGTGTGTGTGTGTGTGTGTGTGTGTGTGTTCTCATGCGGCTTTGTGCATCACAAAATACTTCCTGGTTAAAGAAAGGTTAAATAAATTTAAAAAATTAAACCTTTGTAAATAAAAAGGTTAAATTACTTATTATACTGGTTAATTAGTACAGAGCTATTCAGAAGTAGATGAAATGTGAATATCTTAAGTTTCTCCATTGTAGTTTGGTCTGCAAACTAAAAAGCCTTTAAAAAAAAAAAATCAAAAATTTGTCAGCTCAACTATACAATTACAGAGCTTTTACAGCTTTATCTGGTCAGACATATCTGAGACATTCTCAAGGCCACAGGCTTGATACCTTCAATGCTTAATAATAATAATACCTATCTAAGTGTCTCTGAGAAAGACACCAAAACACAGAAACAGACTCATTCAACGCCACTCTGGTTAAGAGCGTCTGCAGGATGGGAATGTAAAGGCAAGTTTGAAAGTGTTTTTTCTTTTTTTGAAGGGAAAGCTCTTCAGAATGGGACTGGACTTCACATTATGAAAGAGACGACGTTCTCAGGCTCGTCCGGAATCCCAGGAGGGATGGATGGCTTTAAAGTAAACAGAGGAGACCAGACTCTCTGAAGATCTCAGGAGCGAGAGCCAGACTTCAGACAGAGACGGGGCCACATGTCCACATCAAACACAGGGAGAGCGAAGGAGGGTTAGAGGACTACAGAGAGGAGGTTGAGTCGGTGGGGTGGCAGTGGTGGTTATTGCGGGACTGTTTACTGGCCAAAGCCATGCTCTTTGTCACTATGTGATCTCTGTGATATATGTTAGCTTCTGCTCCGAAACACTGTGAATGATTGCTGGCTCAATGCCACCCAGACGTTGGGGATGAGCCTGGGAAAGAAGCCGTAGAGGGGATCGAACCTGGAATACTCCAGATGCACAGTGACTATCAATCTCAAAAAACCACATGTAAGACAATTTACTTTCACCTCAGTCAAATATCCATCAAACCCACTCACTGCACTAAACCACTTCAGCCATTTCAGGGTCATTGTCCCACTGAAACCAGTATGAGAACCACTTTACATCAGGCCGACGCAGGCCATTCAAAACGTCTACAATAAACTCCTGTCGTTCTGAAGAAATATTTCACTGCCTAAAAGCTTTGTAACACTTTCAGCACAAACTTTCAAAATGAGGCTTGATAAAGCATGTCCAAGTGCTGTCATTAGTTCCATATTGGTGGTATTATATGGTGTGTTAAGCTCAGGGACTTTCCCAAATGCAGCAGAACCTTTCCCCCTGCCCCTCTATTAGCATCTGAATGTGAATGTGACATGTGGAAACGGGTTGGTGAGGTCTTCATTAAGCCCAAATGTCTTTTGGTAACCACAAGTTTACAAAAAAAAAGACAACTAGCAGTTGGCAGGAATCAAAATGCATCAGACGATTTAGTACTGAATCAGAGCTTACCTTTGACATGTAAAAATAAAGCTAACTTCTTTTCTATTCATCAGCATTTGGAAATACAGATACTTAGTCAACAAAGAACTAAAAAAAAAAAAAAAAAGAAAACAGCCACCACAGGTACATACCTTCTCATCATCCTCTTCCTCATCCCCTAAATCCATATTGTCCTGGAAAAAAACGAAAGAAAATTATTATAGAGGTGTGATTCTAGTGATTCCGACATTTTCTACATAATACACTTAGTGTCATTTTGACACTGGGACTCTCTGTATTAACTCCAGTGTGCTCATGAGGTCGTCATCTGACAAAGTGCAGGGATCAGCGGTGACCCTGATGTCAGCCTCCAAAAACACTCAGCACTGCAGGACAGCTGACTGACAGGCCATGATGGCTTTTCTTCACAGCAAGCCAAGGCAACTGAAAGTGAGACCACTCACACTTCTATACCAGAATATGTTAAAGCAGCAGTTGTCAATTTTTTTATATTAACAGTGGATCACATGATTACTTCTATGTGAAAGAAGTTCCCCTCAGCTCTGTTGTGTTTTAGCATCTTTCAGCTCATTGTTTTGGTTTTCCAGCCCACAACTTTACTGTTCTGGTTCACTCTCACCGCTCTCATAGTGTTGTTTTTGGCCGCAGCAGGCAGCTGTTTTCTGCTCTGTACACTACCTGCTCAGCACCAAACAGCTGACAGACACAGTTAGCAACTAGCTGCTGAACATAGAGGATCATTTAGCGGCTAAAGGGCCAGATGTGTTTTTTCAGAAGTTGGTTGACACCAAAAACAGAGCTAAAAGGAGAGTGAATATTGAATTTACATTTGCCAGGTAGCCAGAAACACGACTCCAAATGAATGCTAATGTTGCTCTGATACACAATGATGTGTAAATAGGCAACTGTTTTCCGACAAGTTCATCATATTAACTTAAAAGGTGATGATATGTCAATGTTGTGTTCATAGCTTGTTTCTGCTTCCCACAGGTAGCCCCAAAAAAAAAATCAGTTATTGTAAGTTTAAAACTTATTGTGATGTGTCCTATTGTTGAACTAATGTATGCAAGTAAAACCAAAATGAAAGGCCCTGAAAACCCTTTTTTCTCTTATCTGATTCGGATGATGAGTAATTGGATCCTACATGAACACACTATTTTCTGTCAAAGTTCAAACAGTTTTGTTTTTTCATCATATGAGAGATTTTCTATATTTTTTTGCTTTGTCTGGTTTGAAGTGGGTAGGACGTGTGGGAAAAATGGTGATGTCACGCATTTTCTGTGTACCAATCAGGACTGAGCAACAACTGAATTAAAAATCTGACGACACTTGTGAGGTTGTTTGCAGGTGTTGCCATCACTGTGAATCAAACTTGATCAAACAGCACCCACACAGTCCTGATGATGCAGATTAGCAGAGTTTTTGAGTCTTAAACTCTTAATAAATAATACCTAACAATTTTTTCCCCCTACTTTACTCTGATTGTTGCTCATTTAGTTATTCTCCGTTTATCTGTCATGCAAGTGAAATGATTTCAATATCTCATGATGGGATAGTGTACATCAGGATCTGTCTGTTATTTTAAATGGATTGGTGCAATATTGTGTAGTAATGCCTATACAGTATATTCATTAACAGGGCTGTAGAGCTGAAACGATTAGTCAATTAATGGTGCAGTTGACTGACAAAACTAATTTGATAATTGTTCAGTTGTTTAACCTATTTATCATTGTTTCATATCATTATAAATTTAATATATTTGTGTTCTGGGCTGTTGGTCAGATAAAAATATATATATATACAATTTGGGCTCTGGGAACTAGTGATTGGCTGTTTTTCACAATTTTCAGACATGTAGAGACAAAAGAAATTAAATTAATGGAAAAAATAATCGACAGATTAATCAATAATGAAAATAATCGTGGTCGTAAAAAAAGATGGTTGTAAATCAGCACATATTTAACAGATTTCACAATATAATAAAGTGCATTGTTGTCTGAACAGTGTTGTGTGTATGTAATTTGCTATAACCTATAGTCTGTGCTGAACTACCATTGCTGTATACAGTAAATACAGCTGCTACTCCACACTGAGCACAGACCAGATACAACATCTTTTTTTTCTGTGAAACTGAGTGTGCCAAAAAAAAAACAAAAGAAAAGAAAAAAAGCACTGTGAATTGTGACCTTTTCAAAGCAGAGTGCTAAAACCTTTTTCTAATTTGACCAGTCACAACAAGAAGAGGGCAACAGACCAATTACAGTGAAGAAGAGGCTAACTAGAAGCGAACTGAAAAAAAAGAAGTAAGTGTTAGTAAGGGACAAGCACTGCAAATTAGCTTAGGCTATAATGATATGTTGCATTAGTCTATTCAGTGAGTTTTCTATGCTTATGTATTATGTTATTTTATTATTATGTAGCTAGGTGCAGCTGGTTGCCATGGAAACAAACCAGCTTTTAATTACGAGAACAAAATGTGGTTGAGGTAGCTGTTCTTTATTCTACAAAATAAATAAAGGAGTGTGAACAGGAGCCGGCAGGTCATTGGACTGAAGGAGAAGAAGATGGGACGAGGCTGGCGAGGCCGCTCTGGACTCACCAGGTCCTGACTGACTCGACCGGAGCGGATCTGGAGGTAGTTCCACGAGATGAGCAGGACCAGGAAGAAGGGCAGCATGTAAAACTCCCAGTACCACACAGTCACCACAAACACCTGCAGGCAGAGGGCCACAGAGGTCAGACATTAGTGAGGTCAGACACAAGGGGGTGGGGAGGATAAAACAAACTGCTCTTCATTAAGACACATCCAAAGACATTTTCATCAGTTCCTGAATCCCCTGCTAGCTAAAGGTTGATCCGATCCACTATTGATTACAAAAGCACTGGTCAAGCTGATGAAGGCTACCCTGCCACTATCAAAGCCTTGCTTCCTACGTACAGTTATTCTGCATACGCTGTGCAGGGCGACCACTCTGCTCAGCTGGACTGACTCTCCCTCCACCCCCTGCATATGCATTGACATTAACCACACAAGTCTAATTGCTCTGCCTCGCTCATCTCGCGTACATTAAAGCCGACCGTGCGATTCACTGCAGCCACGGGGAGCCTGTGTGCGAATGTGTCATTAACATCCATAACGGCACTTGTGATGCACATTCCACCACCCTGTGCGTGGCCCAGGTAAAATGGGTAAGAGGATAAAGAAAATATGGCTCGTGATGTCTCAATGGCACAGCTAAATGGAACTATAAAATAATCCTGTCAGAGAGGCAGCGCTGGCCAAGATGGCAGCGAGCCACGAGGCGTGGGGAAGGGTGTACAGGTTTTTATATGCTAATAAAAATAAAAGTGAACATCTGGTAAAGACATCAGTCTCCTCTGAGGCACCAACTGACATAAAAGATGGCAGGCCCCCACCGCCATCAGCTTTAATGCGCAAAAAGCCAAGCATGCTCTTGTCTGTGTTATCACAAGCCAAAACAGGGCCTGGGAGAGGAGATGAAACCAATTCCTCACTGAAAGGGTTATGTTTTATTAGGGAGGACTTTGTAATGACTGGGAGAGCTGGGACAGGGGGAAAGCCAAGTCACGCTTTGGTGGAAATGTATACTCAGCCCATAAAGATTGTGATAATTGCAGCCCATTTCAGCTTGAGAGGCATTACACCGTCTTCGACAGCAAAAGGGGCTCTGGAAATACAATCCAGATCAGAGAGAAAGAAAAAAAAAATGAAAGGCTACCTAATGTTAGGAGAGCTACTGGACTGGAGGGCGGCACAGGATTTCCACACTAATGCTCGGGAAGGGTTTGAATGGCACAGCGGTAATCCAAGAGCACAGAAATCACTGACACCATTTACTCCATTCATTGTTTTAAAGCTAGGCTACGTAGATTTTGTAGCTAACTTGTGGAACTGTGGCCACAAGTAACAATTATTGCATAATGCTAAATGCTAAAATGTAGTGCAACAGTAAGAGGAGAAGAGTCATAAAGTCAGTTTGCTATCATTAGCAAACATTAGCCACCATAAGCTACTGGTCATATCAGACCAAGTAAGGCTGTAGCAGCAAAACCCCTGAGTGTATTAAATGGAGCTTTTTATTGCTTATGAATTCATCTTTTTGGCTTTAAGAGGAAGAATGTGTGAGCTCTCTAAAGAGGTCAACGTCTAAAAACGTCTTAGTCTTAATGCAAACATACTGTATGTGAGCAGTGTGATCAATGAAAAGTTCTTATTCGGAAAAAGCAAAATGCAAGTCCTCCTGTTTCTTAGGAGCATAACAATTTAATTAGATTTTTTATTTTCTAATTATTTGAAAAGTTACACAGCAGTCATACAATCTAAAATTCGACATAATTACTACTGGATCCCCAGTAGGTTGTATAGACTCTAACAGATATTGTATTCTTCTAGAAATGTAGGGGTGATGATGAGGGTACACTGGTGCATGCACTGTGGACATGTAATGGACATCCATTACTTTTTGCTGAAGATCCACCGTTACGTTGCTAACATCACATGTGCACAGTTTGTATTCTGCACAAAACTTTATATTTTAGGAGGTGTTGTCTGATTTTCCACAATCACCGAAGGGTTGGCAGTAAGGATTGGATGGCAAATTATTCTCAGGAGCCTCTTTTTAAGGACCAGGTGACAGAGTTTGGAAAGGTCTTATAGATGTGCAACATGAAAGAAAAATAATTTCCTCAAGTGGGGAATCTATATTTCTTTTATAAAGTGGAAGGATGAGGTAGAAGCACATTGATTTCCACGCGGGAGTTATGCTTTTGTACTTTCTCTCAGAATTGTGTTTTCATTTTTATTATTTCACTTTATTTCTAAGAAAACCACTGTGTATTTTTGGTGACCCCTCTTGTTTCTATGTTTGGGTGGGGTGGGAATTGGAAATTTAGGAAGTTCTGTTTGGAAAAAGGCTGTATCTTTTTTTCCTGATTCACAGTGCTGATGATATATTTCCAAATAAACATTGCAATAAACAGCAAGTCCCACCACCTTTTACAAAGTAAAGTAATGACGGGCCACAGTATATGATCTATTATAGTTCAATAAGTAAAGCAAGGCACTAACAGTGCCAGCATTGAGGCTTCTTGCTGAGTACATTTAAAGTATCCTGCACTGACTAAAGCGCTCTGCACGAAAGCGTTTGACAATCTGCAGATTTTGCAGGTAGTTCGTCACTCTGTCTGTCATGTAGAGTGAAGCTTTGATTCATTACTCTCATGTGGCGGTATTAAGCGGGCATTTATTTCTTCTCACTGAGGCTTGAAAAGGCAGGGAGCGTTAGTGTGAAAACACGAGTACAGATGGTACTGTCTTTCAAACACTGAGATGCAGTGGGAGGATGTGTGTGTGTGTTCTGTGCTTGTTCATGCTTATATGATTTGTGCTTGAGTGTGTGTCTGAACTGTCAGGCAAAACAACAATATTATCTCTAATAATTAACACTATATGGGGGGGGGGTTCTTCTGAATTACATTATTAAGTAGTATAAAGCAGTGTTCCATTGCGAGTATCTTTGCATTAACTATGGTTTAAATATTGTCATTGCACAACTAAGAGCTAAAGAGTGGCTTCTGTTCAGATATCAGCTCTGTGCTGCAGCTCCCATTTTCACGGCAAATTGAACAAACTGTACTATTGGCTGGCGTACAGTATCTCTTCAGCAGTCCTAGGGTGCAGATCAAAGCTTTAGTGCCATCTAAAGGACGGCAGCTACAAAAACAAAAGGAACTTTCCACGACCTCGATTACCTGCATAGTTAATGCACAACCTGCTGTATGCCATTTCAAATCGGGCAAGATCTGGGAGAGAATAAGGTCAAAAAGATCAGCACCCGCTCTACTTTGTGGTTTAAAGACAAATGCTGAGAGGCTTCTCCTGTGTTTCTGTCTTCACACTTGTATTCAACAATGGCAGGACGGAGAATAAGCCTTATCTCTGAAGAGCCTTTTAATTGGACTTCTGTCTGCATAATGGGGTCTAAATCAAACCGAACACAGATTGGACAGAGGGTTAATGAGTTGTCAGGGAAGTAGAACAAAAATAGACTCTGTCTCAACTCCACTGGGACTCTACCCGCTCCAGCTGAGGCTTAACTCTGCATCCGCGAGACACGCAACACTGAAAGCGTCCACTCCAACACAGAGCCAGGGCCAAGCCTGCGTTTCTGCTGAGCCCAACACTGCATTGATTAAGATTCTCGCTGGGAGAGTTCAAGTAGGGGCTGGCCAGACTGCGGTTGTCTTCCGCAGCTTGGAGGGAAAACAGAGGGAAATACAGATACAGTGTGTTGATAAGCAGTTAAAGCACTTCACCAGGAAGGCTAGCAGGCTCCTCTGAACGCTCTCCCACTGGAAGCAGCTTTTGATGTACTGCAGCGTCGACATGATAGCCCTGTACAGTGTCTGAACACGCAGCACGTTCCTGGCCAGAACCTGAAAGACACAGATTATAAACATGCAAAACATAAATATTTACCTTATGTTTAAAATATGGATAAAAGTGCTCTTAATGATGTTTTCATAGTGCATAGGTTACAATTTTGTAAGAAGTTTAAAACAGGAAACGTCCAGTCAGCTAGCGAATTAGTGAGAGTAGCAGGTATGTTTTGGAATGGGCCGTTGTGGTGAGGGGGCAAAAAATGTCCGTAATCTGACCTGATTTTGTCAACCAAGACTTTTAGCATTAAAACAGAAGGAAAACCTGCACGTTGCGATCCGAGTCCTCAGTGCGTAAGCCAATTTTGGCGTTAG
Organism: Macquaria australasica; assembly: GCA_005408345.1. NCBI lineage: Eukaryota > Metazoa > Chordata > Actinopteri > Centrarchiformes > Percichthyidae > Macquaria > Macquaria australasica. Next base: position 182,888 of record SEMN01000347.1, read on the forward strand.
TGAGTATGTATTGTCTGACAACAATGAGTCTTTGTGGAAAGTACAGACAGTCAGGCACCCTGTCTCGCACCCTGTCCTGTACACTGTATATCAAACTAATGTAGCAGAACAGTGGACAAAAACTCAGTCACAGTTGGGGTCAATTAAAGCTCAATTCAACTAATTCAGGCAGAGGAAAGTCTTTGCTTTTGCAGTCATTGAAGAAAAGAGAATGAAATGATTGTTCATTTTCAGTTCATAAAGAGTTAACTGATAATAAAAACGGGGACATTTGTACAACTTGTCTCCTCCCCCTCTTTCTTTTGCTTAGCTCCTATTTTTCTATTGAAATTTCAGTTATCCAGGCATCACAGGAATATTGTCAAAAGTGCAATGACCTCTGACCCTTGCCCTCTTTAATGTTAATTCAATTCAATTTTATTTATATAGCACAAAATCATAACAGAACTTATCTCAGGGCACTTTTTATACAGAGCAGGTCTAGACCGTACTCTATATAGTATTATTTACAGAGACCCAACAATTCCAACCATGAGCAAGCACTAGGCGACAGTGGCGAGGAAAAACTCCCTTTTATGGAGTTTTCTCATGGAGTTTAGGGCTGCAACTAACTATCAATGTAATTATTGATTAATCTTTTCTTGATTTTCTTGATAAAATAATTCATTATTATTAAAAGTTTTTTTTAAATTGTAACTTTTCACAGTCACAATTTCCTAAAACTTCTTCAAAACCCCTGTTTTGAAAAGACCTTTATTTAACCGGGCACAATTCTATGCAGCAAAATAGGAGAGTGGGCTCTCTCTATCCCGCACTGACTGGTTTCACTGGGCTTTTTCACCATCCCACCTTGCCAAAATGAATCTTCCTCAGGATAGGGTCCCTTCTTGGGTTAAAATTGAAAACAAAGTGACACATCCCTGGAGGCCTTCCTGACTCAACAAGGTAGACTAGTTCCGTTTCATAACCCTGTGCTGACCTTCACTCAAGAAACATGGAGGGTGATACATCAAACAACAAGCTCCAATCCATCCGTCCACACCAAGAGCCTCTGTATGGTACAACAAGAAGCTATCAATAGATGGGAAATCTGTCTTTTGGGTAAGATGGGTCAACTCAGGCATACAGATTCTTGATGACCTTGCGGAGGATGGAGGAGTTAGATCTTTTGAGCATCATCTGCCTTCCTCAGACTTCTGGAGATTCTTACAAATTAGACATTGTATACTTTTTGATATAAAATCTATACTTGGTGGTTTTGTTTTGTTTTATGAATTGGTTTTATATTGTCTTGTGTCTTGTGAGCCACTGTCGTTGTTGATATTGGTTACATTACTTGATTTATATTTATTAAGGATATAAATGATGTCTGGTCATGTGAGGTTAATACCAGACAAAATAACACTTTGTAAAAAAAAAAAAAAAAGAAACTGTATGGTGGTTGTACATGTCAAAAATATCAAAAAATAAAACATCCCTTGTTTTGTCATACCAACAGTCTAAAATTCAAAGATATTCAGTTTACTATCACATAAGACAAAGTCAAGCAGCAAATCTGCAGATTCATTTTCCATTGATCAACTAAAATTTGACTCAATGCAAAATGATGATTCCCCAACCCTGGATTTTACACTAAGTTAATCAAAGCTGTGTCAAACCTTTTTGGAAAATTTGGGATTATCCTCCATGAATCTTCTCTCCCGTGGTTGGAAGGTTCTGATACCTGCTCTGACCTGATGAAAAAAAAAAAAAAGTCATGAAGCAACGAGAAGCAGGCAGAATCAGGCCCATCGTTCATAGCCATCATGCGCACATGTGCTCTTTGCAGGCTGAACTTTTACTTACGGGGTTAAAAATAACCTCCAGCTCCAGAGTGATGCTCCCCTTCGACAGCCCACCTAAGTCCTCTTTCTTCAGCGGGAAGGCGATCTGTTGTCCCCTGCGGATCTGCAGGACAGAAAGGGCATCAGGTGCTGAACTCAGCCATGAACCTGGAGATCAGTCATGCTGGATTACATCTTAGCAAGTCTTCAACCCACCGGAGTGCTATCGCCCTCTTCACTTTAATTTAGACACAGAGTGTAAATAGATAGGTCTATTGTCTGCATGACAGACTCTTAGTGAGGTAGTGTGTACCGAGAGCAGAGGAATGGCAGCTTTTCCCAGGAAGTCTGGCGCCTTGTCTCCATCCTCATCAAAGATAGTCACCACCAGAACATCATGAATGTCTTTGATGGGGCTGCGGGGACAAACAGGGAGGTCAGATACTCCTCACAAACCAGCACACACAATAGCATTATGTCCCAGCTTTTCAGTTTGTTGTGGTTCAGACTACATACATCATGTAGTATTACTGAGGAACTGTGGTTGGAAAAAAAGAGACTCAAACTGACAATGTGAAGACTTTATTCCACTCTGGGTGGAGGCTCTTGTAGACCGTGTGGGTCTGCAGTCTGTCGTTCCCCAGTTCCAGCACACAGAAGGGATCGCTCTTGCCTGCAGAACACAACTAACACTTTCATACACACACACACACTGGGCTCCCTCCCTCGTCCTTTTAAATGTAACAACAGAACAAAGAAAGAACTTAAATCCAAATGTGTGACGTACCGTTTAAATCAGCAGCCATCAGATCTGAAGCCTTGATAACTTTGACTTGAAGGAAACCGACATCACGGAGGTTATTCAGGGACCTTTTCAAACTCTGTGCGGACAGTAAGCAGACAGGAAGTATGAGGGTTTGGATTCAAATTAGTAAAACACTCAGAGAGTACCTACTGCCACCAAGACTGCACAATCCTACGAAGAAAAATGCAAAAATGTTCCCAACATGTCCTGTCTTACAATGTTAAGAAAATCCAAAAACCCAGATCAAAATATTTGCACCAAAAATGAATCATGTCTTTTGGCCCAGCGTTCCATTAGATTTCATATTAATTAAATGTCAAATTCACATCATAAAGAAAACATGTTTCTCTTTTAAGAAAATTATAAATGTGTATAAACTAGCCAGGTCTGCTATATTATTTGCACATGAGAAAACAAATAAATCCACAGCATGTACCTGACCTGTGCTAATCTGTGTATGCAGATGTTCCTCACCTCAGTGCCATATAGGCTGTGCACTTTGCCACTTTTGACAAAATAAATGAGTTTCAAGGAATTACGGTAAATATAGTAGGAGCATTCTTGGAAGAACCTTATAGCTTCTTGGCATACTCATTCACATGAAGCGCAATCTCAAATAATACTTTATAAAAGAATCAATAGAAGTTACTGGGCCCCCTGTAAACTGGTAAAACTAAAACTAAAGGACAATGACTGGAGATGTGGTAAGGAGGCTTTTTGTGAAAAAGCAGAAAATATGTGGAAAGATACTGTATCTTTCTTGAATAAGAAGTTAGCAACACACTCAAGCAAATCCCCCACCTTGTGTATATTTGGATTATTACCAAGTTGTATTAAATTGTCAAAAAAATAAAATTGAAAATAAAAAAATTACTTTGACTAGACAAGAAATGACTATTGCAGTGCACACAATACCTTCTTTCTTGCAATAGTCTTAATCAGCAAACAGCATTTTGGTCCATGGAGCATGGAGGGATTCAGGTCATTTCTTTCATTCTGCATTAGAAAGCTTCCTCTTCCACAACTCAAATCTCATATGTCAGTATTTTCTTCAAGAACTTAAAAACACCAAAAAGGTGTGTTCTCAAAACACAACTAATTTAATCCAGTTAATCAAACAAAACATCCACCATGATGGATTGCCCATTTTAAATTTCAAGTTGCTGCAAGTTTATTTTCATACCTTTGTGGCATGACCTGCAACCAGTGGCTGCAAGACAGGTACGATTTAACAGGATACAACATCTAAAAACTTGTGTTTCACTACATGGTCGCCTAGTTGATGTCAAAAACTTCAGCTCATTGATGCAGCAGAAATCTGTGTTACTGACTCTCAGCACATTAGCAGGCAGATACTGCCATCTCTTGGCCTTTCAACGCAGAAAATACTGCAGGAACAGATTAGACTTAAACAACCTAAAAGTGACTCAAGATTTGAACCCATAATTGCCACTTAAATCTATGCATGTTTTTTCAGCTTCAGACTATAACTAAGTTTGGATTGAATGTTCACTTTATAATCAGTTTTTTATGTTCATATAAAGAATCTCATTTGTCCCAGTTAAGGCCTATATTTAAAATGAGCACACAGTCAATTGATACACCACAAAAAAAAAAAAAAAAAAAATGTTTGGTTATCTAACATGCATAATATTTTAAAGAGCATTATTCAACAGGCAGCACTCTCAGCACCTCAAATATCCCGCCCTGCCCTGCCAAAAATCTACTGTAGCCTATGGCCCTGCAGTTGTATAGACAGAGCTTCTAATGCTGCGCATTTGCTTTTTGGATTTCTCCCTACAGAGTTAAATTACCTGTTAATGTATCATGATGGTTTCTTTCCTGTGACATCTTTAAAGTGAATGTTTTGGCTATTCCTTCAGCTTTTCAGAACGGCTTTTGGGACTCTGTTATTGACACGAATGACTAAGCCCTTTGACTATGCGACAGAAAATGCAAAGTTAATAACAGCGACTTCACGCAAAGGCTGTGAGTTAGGGGCCCCCTGAGCCCTTGAGCGCCTGGGCCTGGGTCCGGTAGGCCCGTTCAGTAATCCACCCATGTGTAGGTGGTGCAACCATAGAGTACAGACAGAATATATACAGCAGTACAGGTACTGACATAGTTGTCCAGCTGGTTCTGTCGCTCATGAGGTTCGTCAAGTGGTGCGGCACAGAGGTCAGAGATGGAGACGCCACTGCATGTGCTCAGTGTGAGCAGGAAGACCAAGCTCCCTCCCCGCCCGTCTAGGGTGTGTGTGAACAACTGCCTCTGATTGAAAGGGATCCTGGACAGGGCAACTTCACACCTGTACACACAAACACACACACGCATACACAGGACAAACACACTGTCAAATCTCTTCTTAAAGTTCTGAGTTTGCTCCCATACAGGCTTTGTAGGCCGAGTACACAGACATGCAAACACACAGGTTCTGATCAATGCATGACTCACGTTCCCAAACACTCCTCAGTCCTCCGTCCTTCCTTGGACCAGAGCTCCACCTCCAGGATGTCTGGACTGTCCAAGAACTGGTTAAAAGTGAACCTCTCTCTCCACTGAGGGTTAGGCACTTTGCAGTGATTCTGAACCAGAAATGAGGTTAGAGCATGAAACATAAAATCCTTAAAAATTCACATGTATGTACACTGAACTCTGAGAACAGCCATTCAAATTCAGTCAGAAAACGCTGATACCCTCATTTTCTTGTTGTGTTATAATGAACTTTTTCAAATGTCGAGTCAAATGTCAGAAAACATGGACAGGTTTGTAATTATCTAGATGAACCTTCACAGCTAATATTTTGAAAATTAACCAGTTGCAGTGTGACCAGATTTTTTAATTTGTTTCTGAATTTGATTTGATTTTCCAACAGACTAGTGTGTGAATGCGTTATTGTTTAGCAGCTTCAGAAATCAGCATCAGAAATTCCCATCGCACGTGAAGGCATCAAAAGTAATTACTGTCACTTTGAACCTGCGTACAAGAAAAGAAAAAGAAAAGGAGCAATGCTGCTCATTAGCATGTGGCTTCGATGTGCAATGGGTGACGTTGCAGAATAGCGAGATAATCATCAGTGACAGCAGCTGTAGAGCCAGCAGCACAAGAAAGTGAGCATCACCGCTAGACGTCATCCAGCTGCCAGGATGAGCAGTGATTAGAGATTGGGCATTTCATGTCACACACCCCAAAATCCATTTCATCTTATTCCATTTGCTTTTTCCAGCACTTCTCTTTTATATGAGCGGTGATCCCATCAGAGATTATAAGGGCATTAAGACACTAACATTTGCACTTATGAACAGATTACTGTACTTTTTATCATCTTCTCATTGCTTTTGTTTTTTTTTCTTTTATTTCTTTTTATCTTTTTAAAGCTGCTATTTAAATAAAGTTATTATTATTATTATTATTATTATTATTAGTCACTCTGGACACAGTACCAGTTATAGCAAATGTGAATGCTAAATTAAATAGTATATACTCAGAGATATGCTGCATAAAATACATTCTAAAGTATAATGCCAATCTCTAGCTAAACATACCATAATACTCATAAATACATAAATCAAACATGTCTGGTTTCAAAGAAACATTTCCAATATTTTATTGCAAACACCTCAATCATTTTGCATGTAGTAACCAAATGCATTACCAGATAATAAAGATAAAAACCAGCATAATTTTACTTGCGAAAGGAGAGGACATGAAAAGAATAGGGGAGAAAAATATGAGTTCTAAGAAAGGATGGAAACAAAGAAAAGTGTTTAGGACTGAAGGAGAAGATGAGAAAAGGAGCAGAGGAAGGGGAGTGTGAGGAGGAAAAAAAGGAGAAGAGGGGGTTTAAGAATAACAAGGACAATTCGAGAGGAGGAGGGGAGCAGAGGAGATGAAAAAACATTAGTCCTCCATCCAGTACCTTGCTTTTGTATCTCTGCTCTCCCAGTCTGAAGCGAACAAAGAGTTGACCTCCCTGAGTGTCCAGCAGCAGCTCCTGACCCTTGACCAGAGTCACTGACACAACCGAAGTCCACAGCTGACTCTTCCTCGGTGTCTCTGACAGGCGAAAGCTCTGAGAGGTGCCTCCCGACTGCAGGACAAAGGAGAGCAGGGGAAAGGGGGAAAGAAGGAGGGGAAAAAAGGGGTTCAGAATACAAATGCATGCAACTTCAGAATATCTAATAAATCTAATATCTAATAAATTCCTTTACATTACATTTTTACCAATAATATCTCTTTTCTAACAATGCACACATGCATCAAAGACTGCAAAGGAAGGAAACAAAACACTAACCAGTCCAGTGAACAGAGGGGAGATTCTACTTTGATACTATATAAAGCTTAAATCAGATGGCAACATGCTCCAAATCAGTGCTTTGGACATTACAGCAAGCACCCTGAATGAGACAGCATTACCTCTCTTCTCCAGTGAAAAGAGAATTAAACTGTTCATTTCATTTCACTGAGAGATTAGGTAAAGCCTGCAGTAGCTACAATGCAGTGCAGCGTCTCTCTTCCATATATAATAATAGGGAGCCATATTCTAAGATAATTAGCCGAGGGTACATGAAGACAGAGCACTGTGGGGAGATAACTTTAACCCAGATTCAATTAATGCAGATCAAGCTGACACTGACGTCCTGTCCGAATGCGTTCTACCATATGCACAGGCAGAAAGTCACGTTTTAATTAACAGACCGCACTGAACGCACTTGACAGAGTACGATAAGCATCTGAAGTAGCAGAGGAACATGCACATATATTAGGTACACCTGTTCAGTAATGCAAACAATTTCCAAACACAGAATCATTCAACTGTAACTCAATCTATAAACATGCAGACACGGTCAAAGGTTTTTGGATAAATCCTAGGAATGAGCAAAAAGACGCCAGATGTGGTGGTTCAAGCTTCTCAGAAAGAGCTGCCCCACTCCAATTCACAGATTCATGCAGCACAGAGGATAGTGTACGTAAAAAAAAGCGTGCATTCAGCAGCTGCTCTGTGGGTGAAAACACCTCGTCAGTGAGAAGTCAAAGCACAACGGCCAGACTCATTTAATGTATAAGGCTGGTGATATTCTACTTCCCAACTTCCCTACCCTGTCTGTGGCACTCCGCCCCGAGACCATTGGTTCCTACTGACAACGTAAATCGTTAAAAAAGGGATCACAAATATGTTTTCATTTTTTTAAAAGGGAAACTATGTAACTTTTGAAAAAAGAACACATTCTTCTTCTTATAAATGAAAAGTTGAATTCATAATAAAATCATTTTAAAAAGCAGCAATACACTTGCTGCTGCAGCCTTACTAGGTCTGGTATGACCAGTGGCTTGTGGTGGCTAATGTTAGCAAACTGTAGATAAATATTGCTGTAGCTGATATTACTGACTTGCGCTCCACTTACACCATGTTTTAGTTTTTACTATTATCCCATAAATGACACTTTTTAGCAATAGCTACTTAGTCTCCCTTTAAAAGGTGAAATCTCTTCCTACAAAAGTATTTGAGTCAGCTGTGTATTCAAAATAAACTACAGTGCCCATGTTCATTGTGTTTATCGTTTTTAGACAACAATGGAGTTCTATGGCACAGAGGAATCAGATATATCAAGCTTTTGATACACAGACAATACTTGTTAGTAGGATCACTTCATTGTTGGTTAAGGTCTTTGGGATTTGCTGACAATCAGAAAAATGTAGAATATCAGCAGACTTATCCTGTATGTTAACAGTAGCACTTAACAACTACACAAATACTGTTGCTAAGTTCAGCAGTGCTGTGCAGAAGGGAGACTGTAAACGCACAACAAATTGAGTTGTGTATTGAGTCGGCATTGAAAAAAAGTACTTAAATACCTCAAAAATTTGATGCTGTTTTGGAGTCAAGACGTGGTTCTACTCTGTATTAGGTAGGTATACCTAATGCCTCAGTGACCACTGACTGTTAATGACTCTTAATGTTTCATCTTAGAATTACTAAAGACATCCCACACATTTGTCAGATTTTATTTCCTACAAAAGACACATTTTTTTGTTTTTAAAGAATGTGGTGATTTGCTGCCCTCTTGTGCAAAGAGACAAAAAGGGAGAAAGAGGGAGGCCATATCCTGAGCATGATGGACACTGATTCATTATTTTAGACCTGAGTGGAAGCTCTATATTCCTCTTTCTATGTTTCACTACAGTTTTTATCCTTGATGTAATGAAGTATCTCTTTTATATTTGGCAGATATCTGCAGGATGCTAACCAAAGTAAATGTCACTTAATGTCTGCCCAGTGTGTTCCCTCCATCATGCCTTACCCTAATACTTCGTTTTCGTTTTTGGGGCCACCGCTGCCAACCGGAGCATGCATGTTAGGTACAAAACAAAATGACACTGTGGTTAGTAGGAAATACACAGAAATACTGGGTAAAAAACATAAACATGCATAAACATGTCCTTGGATGCCCTCTGGACCCAATGGAGGTGGTGGGAGGCAGGAGAATGGTGGCCAAGCTATCATCACTACTGGAGAACACTTCCCACCCCCTACATGTCACTCTATCAGAACTGGGCAGCTCCTTCAGCCAATCGGCTGCTCCACCCGCGGTGTCTGAAGGAGAGGTACCGTAGGTCCTTCCTGCCTGCTGCTGTCAGACTCTATAATCAGTACAACTCCCGGTAATCTACACTTGACTGTCAGTGTGCAGACTATTCACTACTATACTTCATCTACTGCTGTGCATTATCTTCATACATATATTGTATTCATGATGTTATCTACTTCATATGTTGCTGTGAAATATTTTTCATATACATGTATATTATATATGTGCAATATTTTTATCTTATCTATTTGTTCATACTTACAACTGCACTCAGTCACTCTATTATTTATTTCTGTCTATACTGTGTATAGGACTATTTTTCTATTTATTTTTATTGTATTTCTATATATGACACTTTTGCTGGCTGCTGCAACGCTAAAAATTTCCCCGCTGTGGGACAATAAAGGCTTATCTTATCTTATCTTAAATACAATGCACATATATATGGGAGGTTGCCATACATGGCCTCTTTTGCTGCCTCCATCTCTTAGTGACAGACTCATGTCCATCAGCACAACCCCCATGTCCTCCTCCAGGCTGTTGGGGTCATCCAAGGGCAGAGACATCTCGTTAACCCTGGGGAAAAATAAGCGAATTTCAGGTTCAGTTAAAGTTAAACAGATCTGGATCAGAGACAAGCAGTCAGGTGCCATGGAGGCCGCAATGCATTCAGACCCAAAATCCAACACTTTGTGGTTTCACCAGTCATCAAACAGAGAGAGGAAACTAACCAGCAGTCTTCTATTTCTGGACACTGAGCAGCTGCAGTGGTGCAGATGTGGCTAATGTGGTTATTAATATGGGCTGCAGAAGCACTTAAACAGACACTGAGTAACCAGTTTAAGTACACTCCTATAGTGTCATGCAATCCTATACAACAGCCCTGTTTCAGAGAGGTGTTAAATCTAATCTAAGGTCTTTTTTAAGGCAGCAGTTAGTGATAATTTTGTATTAGCTTGCAATAGAGAAGTCACCGTAATTACCACAGAGCTGAATTAAAAACACAAAAATGCTAAATAAGCTTTACAAAGATAGCATTTACTGCAGGGCTGTTTTATTAGACTGTGCATCTGTACTGTACACAGTAACGTGGTAATTTAGTGTATGGACTTGAGTGTAGGTGGAGGTGCTCGAATAGGCTGGACTTTTAAAAAGTAGTAGTAAAGGTGGGACATTGTGTATTGTATGACGTATGTTTATTTTTTAATTATAATTATGGTTAGAAAAGCGAAGTTTCTAAATGAAAATAAATGTGGGAAACCATTCATACTACAGCCCCTAACAGTTTATGCAATACTCACTATTAGCACATGCTCAGTACTGAGAGCGACTGATAGTACAGCGGTTCCCAAGCTGAGGTCACAAGATTAGTCTGACTTTTTTCTAATCTTTGTTTTTTGCTTGTGAAATACTTACATCTTGAGGCAAAAATAAAACAATTTGAATCTTAGATCGAAATGGCCACTAAACATAGACACAACGCAATCTGTGACAAGGGGTCACAAGTAGACAAAGTGTCGTTTTAAGGGGTAACTAACCAAAAGGGCTGGGAACCGGGATGATATATCGGCCAATAATAGCTTATTGCAGAAATATAGTTATTAGCATATATGTCAGCCAATAAGTAACAGACATTGCAGTATAGAAATGCCAAAGATATGTCCCACTCAGTACATATCATGGTCACAAATTACTTGAAAAAACAAAAACATACTTATCAAAAATGTTTGTGTATGTAAAAAAAAAAAAACACTATAGGCTGCTATACTGTCATCAGATTTGTTTTACTCTCAAATATCGACATCGGTATCGGCCTCAAAAATCCAGTATCAGTTTATAAGCTGCACTCCAACTGCTTCCAACACATCCTACACTCACTCAGAGGCACTCACTTGTCAATCTCCAGATCACTGAGGGTGACGCTGGTGGAGCCCATGAAGTCATCAGTTGTCAGATCACGGTCGTATACCTGTGTCATGTCAATCACCAAAGAGACTATTAATACAGAGAGCATCCATGGAGGCAATTACTGTAACAGTGAGTGGCTGATTGTATGACTCCTCATACAACATGATCACAGTTATTTGTTACTGCAATGTGCAGATACTGACCCGGTGTGGAATGTGAAAATAACACTACCACACAATTTTCCATAGTTCATTTAATCCACTGATGAAATGTGGGAAGGTAGAAAACCTGCACTAGCATGTTCCAAGGCTTCAGCTTGAGGGGTGGGAGGCTAAAACAGCAGTTCACTTGAGGTGAAGTGAAAAATTCTCGCTTTAAGGAGTTGTTGAATAAAACATTTCATTCATGTTTTGACGTATCCCATACAGCTGTGAATTAGACTTCCCTCATGCGTGGCTCTGGGGCTGCAACACCTGAGGTGCAATCGTGGAAATTCCCCCAAAAAGCCCTGTGCACTGCAAAAAACCTCATCAACCAGTGAAACACCAAACACATTGAGCATTATAAAGAAGTTCTGACAAATCCAACACATTTAACACCTTTACTGCAGCGCCCTTCCTGTGTCTAACACAGCAGTAACACTGTCCTGTGGTAAAATACCTTTTCCCACAGAAAAATGCATTGAACTCATCAAGTTACCTTGATGTAAAGTTTCTGGTTCAGATCCTTCACAGGTAGGGAGAAGGTCTCGTTCCATTTGGGGTTGAGGTCTTTGTAAATCACTTTACTTTTGTAGAATGTTTTCCCATCCAATTTGAATTTCACATAAGGGTCGCTGGTACCTGAAAAGGATAATTACAAAAAAAAAACAATGCAGTTTGGATTATTTACTGATACTTCTTGCGGATGTTCCTTACACTGATCAGACTGGTAGGGGTGTTCGGTGTCTTGCTAAATGACACCTCACAAGGACACATAGCTGTTGATGGAGGGGATTAAACATTAACTAACAGACCACAGCTGTTAATTTAGCCTTAAAATAAAGATTAAGGATTTTATAAGCTGGACTGATTAATCAGACCTAAATTTAAAAAAAGGTTTCAATTTATAGGCCACAAAATGTTCCTCCTGAGCTGTGAAAGGACATTGGTTTGATTTCTGAAATGTATAGTTTGACAGAATTTTCACTCCCATCTTTCAAAAGCAGGGTTGACTTGTCTTCGTGACTGACTGTAATAAAAACCAATGAAATAACCGTGCTTCTAATTTCCAAACTGGGTTTGTAAATAGCCATTTACCCTTGTTTCTTAACGTCTAGGGAAATGTACTGATTTCCAGTAAAAGGGAGGACCAGCCTGCTCATGGTGTCATCTCTCATGTGTCTGCATGGAGGATGTGGTTTTTTTTCCACCCCCCTCCCCGGCCGATTGGACCACAACTTCCTGAATCAAAAGCCAATCAGATTTCAGCTTCCACTGTGAAACGTGACGGCAGCTGCACACTTTATTTATGGGTGACGGTGATTGTACCCGATTCAGAATACAGCATTAATTTTCTTCATTATTAGCTTTCCTGAAAGTTTTTTTATACTTTTATATGTCACATTTGTTGCTGCTCTGTCAAATAATTTTCCCTCCAAGGTAAAAGGAAGTACAACCTGTGACCAGCTGAGGGCAGCAACACAGTTTGTGGACCGTCAGCTTATACATGTCTCCTCTGCAGTCACATCCTGTGTGATCATGCCTGGCTGTGTACACTTCTGCTGTTACAATATAAGCATTACATTACAAATGTATTACACAACAAACCAATGCTGTCCATCAGCAAAAAGCTGTCTGCACATGCTACGCGTGCAGTGTATATAATCTGATCAAACAGAAAAAATTTAAGATCAAGACCATTCTTGATTGTTTTTTTGTCTTATTCCTTGTTTTAAATCCTTTGTTTCGTCTACATGCTTGATTAGTTCTACTTGTCGTTTTTTGTATTATCATTGTCTTTATTATTGTCCATGTTACTGTTACGGTGTGCTAAAAAATCAATAAATATGTTGTGCAAAAAAAATAAATAAAAGACCATATGGTCTTAACAATAATGCGGTTAAATCAAACCCTCCTGTCCCTTGATCCTCCCCTTCGTTCTCTGCATTAACTTTACCCAGAGTGTAGTTGTGTAAACATGTAGCCACATGAGAAAGTGCAATCCGAATGCCTGCCCAGAGTGAAAGGCCCGGTGTAATGAATGCTGGGTGTGGCTCAGACAGGTTCTAATATGCTGAGTGGAATCCTGCCCTGGTTGTTAGAGGACCTTCACAGCTAACCCGACACTCAGCTGTCTTGGGTGTCCCTGGAGTCAATAGTAGCATAGTCTGTATCATCATTAACGAGCCAAGGCTAAACACACAAACAGGGGCCAGTGCGAGTGAAAAACACACACGGGTAAGACTACACAGGTTCAAACATCAGACACTCTTCTGGGTACCAATAACTTCAAACGTTTGGTAAGTTTAGGAAAGTAAACCGAGATAAGGAAAGATGAAATTTGATAGGACTTCAATGATCTCTGTGTGTTTCAGAAAGTTGATACAGGACACAAAAACATTTAAATGAAAAGAAAAAGAACAACACATTCAAGGGCCAGTTGCAACACAGCAGAAAGAACAAATGAATAACAGTAGTAGCACGTACTCACTGGGACAGCGATGCACATGTGATAAATGATGACATAGGTGACAAACTGTGGAAGCATATGTCAGAAGTAACAGGAATATAAAACCAATGTGAAAAACACAGCACACAGTATATGCTATACTTGTTGTCATGTAGCATTGGATATAGTCTGTGATGCATTACGAGCAGTAGAGCTCATGAAACAGAAAAAGTTGACCAACCAGCAGGGAAGTTAAAATGATGAAGTTCTCACCAAACATTTCCAGCTTCAGGACATGAGGGTAAAGTGATGCATGAAAATGAATAGAACTCCACTACTGCACTTGTCATTTGCTGTTGCGTTTCCTAACGTGCTAAAGTATTATTTGCAACGATTAGTTGATTAATCATTTTCAATCAAAAATGGCAAACATTTGCTGGTTCCACCTTCTTAAATGTGAGGATTTGCTGCTTTTCTTTGTCATTTCTGACAGTAAATGAAGAGTCTGAGGGGTTTTGGACAAAAGAAGCAATTTGAAGATGTCACTTTGGGCTCTGGGAATTTGTGATGAGCATTTTTCACAATTTGTTTGACATTTCATAAACTAAACGATTCATCATGAAAATAATTGGCAGATTAATGGATAAAGAAAATAATCTGAAGTTGCAGCCCTACTATCCAGTTTCCATGTTCTGACCATTAAGGTATCATTTTACCTCACGGTTGCTGAAGATTTGATTTGATTTGATTTTGTGTTGTTTGAGAAAAGGTTTTTTTACCATGTTACGGCTCTGAGCTGCAGTACAGCTGCCACCTTCTACATGCAAGACTACATCACATGAACACACAAAGAACAATCTGCTGCATACATGCTATTGTTCACGTCAAATGAGCTGCGTTCCTTTTTTTTTTTTTTACACTTCTGTTATTGATGATGTAATATCGCACAGCGTGTGCACGTGTAGCAGCAGCTGTAACATGAGAATCTCACCACAGCGGTCCCTGACGACCAGGTTGCGTCCTTCCTTCAGGTTGATGGTGAGCAGGAAGGACCTGAGAGGATCCCTGACGGTCTCTGACACACTCGGGGTCTCGTTGTCCATCTCACTCTGGACACACACACGCCAACACATCATCATTATTTATTTTTTAACTACTAGTACTGCATCTGATTACATCTAGACTTTCTGAGCAAGTCTACAGCTGTATCTGAATAGGAACACATACCATGTATAAATACATACAATACCTGACTTTCAGTACAGATACTAAAACCATCCTTTTTTACATACCCCACTACAAAACCAATTTTTATTTACACAAAAGAATCAAAAATTCAGAATTCTGACTTGAATCAGGAACTATCGGATCAAAAAATATGTAGAAGATAACAAATCTGGCCACGCATTTGATGTTAGCATTCGTTACGTGACAGCTTTTGATAGTTGGTGTTACAGACACATTTTGGTTTGTATTTTAAAAAAATATTTAGATGGATACCCAGCCCAATGGGAGAAAAACTCTAGGTTTCCATATTTTCATATATGATATTTTTAAGTTTTGATTTTATTAGAATTCATAATTAAGTCATACAGTATTGTATCATATTTTGCAATGTTTTCCTTTGTCTCATTGTGTTCTGCTTCTACTAATTGGTAAAGTCACAATAAGCTGTCGTTAGGGGTTTAAGCATATAGGGACAGTTTTCATTTTGTGCTTGTTTATTACTCTTTCAGAATAACAATAATGTAAAACAGGTGTTTTCAAAGTCTAAGACTGTGGGCTTCCCCTCAGACAAAATAAACAAATACAACATTGTCCCTATCGCAACACAAGCCGATGCAATAATCAAAAGCTGAGCTTTTTTCTACAACATTGTGACATATGGCTGAATCCCTTTTGTTTCTTGTGTTCTGCTTTAATTTATTCATTTCAAAATCGCATGTTCTTCACATACTGGAATTTACTTGTTGCATTATGTCTTTTACTCTTAATGTTGTATTTATTTTAGTTCTAATGTTTTGACCATGATTTTAATATTGTTTTTGGCACACAATAAAAAAGCACACTCTATGGAAGGCTTTATGCAGTTGTATGACGTCTATGCTTCCTGTGCATGCAATGGATTATTTAATCACTATTAAGCCTCTCCACCAAACTGAGCATCTTCCAGAGAATAAACCCTGGTCGCCTGGAATCACCCGGCTCAGCGCCCCAACCCTGATTGGCCACAAAAGCCAGGAGGACATACACTAAACGCTGAACCACACACACACACACACACACACACACACACACACACACACACACACACACACACACACACACACACACACACACACACACACACAGCTTAACTGTCCCATCGTGTCCTGAACACAACACAATAATCTGGAATTAAACTCTGACATGAGTGTGTGTCAGCCAAAGCACAATGCTGCTGTCTGCACGATACCTAACAAAAAAAAATGCAGAGTCCTTTTAACCACAGAGATGTAGCTCAGGATAAAACCATACGCTCACATTTTCAGCATGATGTTATTATTTGTGAGATAAATCTTTAGTAGACAAATAATATTAAAATGATATCAATTCAGCAATATAGAATCCCCATACAAGGCAGCACTTACATTTTGGTTGTCCCCGTCTTTCAACGCGTGACTGTTGAAATCGTGATTGTCATACTGTGGAGACAAAAAAAATCTATCATGTGATATGCTGAAGAGGAAAAGTCCCAGATAATCAAAGAGGAAAGGTCTCAGTCTGCTGATCAGTTAAAGTTTCAGGAACTGGTCTCTCTTTGGCATTTCTACCACCAGCACAAATCCTCTGAGCATTTATTAAAAATTCCTGTATCCTGGAGACTGAACAGCATTACACCAAAGAATTTGCTTTTCTGCCCTCTTTCTGTCCTGTTGTTCAGTTCAAAGGGACAACAATTCTGAGCCTTTACCTCCCTGTAGACTTTAAACCATGAGGGACTGAGCATTTTCATTTTGTCGTGGAAAAAGTGGGGATGAAAGATTTAAAAAGGTACAGAATTATTCCTTGCAATTTTTCTTGATAGCTGTCTCCAGCAATATCCAACATATAGACTATTCACAGATCTTTTGGGAACCTAATGTATACTATGGACTGGTCACATAGATGGGAGAAAGTGCATCTGTTTCTTGGCAAAACAAATACACATCTGCAAAAAAATCAGTGTTTCAGGAATGAAGACAATCTATTTTATTATAACAATTAACTTTTCACGTTATAATGTGACACTGATCTGTTTTTCTTTTTCTGGCGTGACAGCAATACACTGCCGTATAAACCAAAGTATTGAAAATGTTTTGACCTGATGATGGTGCCAGATGAAAAGTTAAGGAATCATCGAAGTGAATACAACCCATTCTGTGGGGGCGCATAAATGTCTGTACAAATTTCACGGCAATCCATCGAAAAGTTGTTGAGATGTTTCCCTAAATCCTGGTCCATCAGGTAGATTTTATCAAACATTTCACTGGATAAGTGATGCTGTTTAAGTTACTTTCCTTGATTTTGTGAAAAAGTGAAGAAAAGGTTTTGTGTTGACATAACTTGAGAGCTTACTGCACCAAATACCATGTCATCACAGTAAGATCATCAAGGGCGTGGTGCAAAGTCATTAGACAACACTCACTATTTGCTCACTGTTGATCACCAACACATTCGGTTTAGCCATTTTCATCTGTGGAGATCAATGTGTCATTTAGCTGTCCTACTGCACTCTGGCCACACCCACTCTCATCTAAACCCCACCCACAACGAAACCAGGCAAAACATTTTTAAGGGAATTTAAAAAAAAGCACTGTTAGAGGAAAAATTAAAATGATTCTTACACTTTCAAAAACTCTACTCTGAAAGGTTACTTATTTATTTATCAAAGTAAGGGAAGCTCTGACACACTGAACATTGAAGGCACATGACAACTCCATATGAGTACCTTTCATCTTAAGAGAAAGCAATCGCTCTGATAGCGAATGGGTGGAATCTCACGTAGGCGGGGATGATATGGGACAATTGCTTTCCTTTGTTCATAGTATTGTCCATGGAACAAGGTAATTACCTAACTATGAGCTCTGATATACGTCATGTGTTCAGCCTGGGCCGCAAACAGGACTGTGAAACAAGACTGTCTCTGATGTTACATCATGAAGGTATACAGACCCTGACTTCGGCAATCATTTGAGTCCAGTTTTGCCTGTTGATTTGGGAAATGTAGGCTACTGTAATGCTGAAAGACGGCCAAGTTACAGAGAGTTAAATGGTGGCATTGGTCCGACAGGCATGAAATCCTGCTTCAGAAAATAAGGCATACTTAACACTGCTTATATTACTAAATGTTTGGAAAAGCCTTCAAATTACCTAAAAAGTCATTATATTATAATGCAAAATTATTCATAGATAAAGTTTTTTGAGATCACTGTTTAAATTCCTAGCTTAAGTGCATTGGTGCTGTAGTGAGACATGCACTACCCAGAACCCAGAAAAAAGTCAGGAGTGAAAGTCCTCCTTCTCTGAGTAGCAGAGGAGTTACATGTTTGATATTATTGGACTAGACATGCAAAAAAAGACACATGGATTGGCACTGAGTCAATAAACTGTTGGCTACCTATTCAAAAGGATGTAGCACCTTTTACAAATTACAACATTTTGCTTCACACAATATTTTCTTATACATTAGACTCATTGACTACACAGTGAAAGTTGACCTCATATTTAATGAATACATCTTGCATCCAAGGCATTTCCCGCCCTTGATGCATGCCTATCATGTATTTAACGATGTCTGAACTATGTTCTTTGTATGTATATGTGCTTTTGTTTGTCTGGTTGTGTTTGCTGTATGTATTTGTCCTTTGGTTATGTCTGGCTAGCTGTGATTGTTTTTCTTTCTGCTGTAAGGTGTACTACGAAGCAAGTTCGACATAGCCAGGCTTTCTTTGCGTAAGCTGGCTCAACAAAACCTAAAACCCCAATCAGAGATAACAGGTATCACGACGGTGGTTATCAACTTTCTTCATTAACCCGGGTTTTCTTCACCAGGCTCTGCGCGCGTTCCGATAAAAGGAGGCATTTGACACATCATTTGACTCTTCTTCCGCACAAAATGGCCCAATCGCATGCCACCTATTTCAGTCTAGAGGAACAGGTTGTTATAAGGGACAGCTATGAAGATTATAAAAAGATTATTACGGCAAAAAGCAACACTGTTGCTGCAAATAAGGCAGGAGAGGAATGCTGGCAGAAAATAGGTAATCGTCCAAATTCTTAAGTTAATATATTTATTTCAATGCACTCTCAATGCCCCTCCATGACAACTGCACATCTCAGACATCTCTTAAACTTTAAACTTGATACAGCATATTTAAACCTTTTACTCAAGAATTGCATTTACGTCTGACACTGTCCCATAATGAAGGATACATGGAAATCACTTTAGTTTTTGGCCAAATCAAAGTGAAATTAATTTTACTGATTGAATAATATTTCTGATAAATACCAATAGACTAATATATTTACTAATCGGTGTTCTATTAGCTGTAATACCAGCAGTGTAAAATGGACTTGGCAGCAAATCAGGACCAAGCATAGAAACATAATCCAAAGTGGTATATAGCTGCTGTGCCTCCATCATTCTTTTAGTGTATGGATGATGTGCTGTGTAAAATTTAAAGTGTTAATATGTAAATATTAAGTAATTAATATACAAACTTATTCAGTAGTTCAGTGAGAGAAGTACAACCTTGCAAATTTTCTGCATCACCAACTGAATGCATTTATGCGCATACAGTTTGCGCTACTGTAATTACACGGCTTTGTTTGGTGGCATCACTAACGTACGACTCAACAAGTTCTGTAACGTATTCCCTCAGCTGAGAATCTATATCGCTCACAGAGAATATCATCCGGAAAAGCCAAATGGATCACTACAGTCTCTAAACACAACGTTTTATAGCCGATTTAAATCCAAAACTCTGAACATAACCTCCTCCAGAGCAGGTTAGGTGTGCAGCACAAGTTACCATGGCGATCTAGCCAGGTTAAAGAGAGCCACCTTCGTAACATTGAAAACTCTGGCTTTAGGCTCATCATACCTCGCTAATCCATGAATCTCGCTTCATAGTACACAGGTCTGTCTTGCGAAAGAGATCTTGATCTCAATGAGACTACCTGATTACTGAAAATGCCTTCAGATCCAGAAAATACATTTTAAGGGAAAAAATATTCAAGAAGTCTCCAGCGTAACACCAATAAAGGCAGAATTTTAAATCCCATACAACAACATTGTACACCACTTTAAGCCCAAACTATAAGAAAAATGTAGGTGCAAATATAGTTTACATAGCTTCCCAGTGATTCAACATTTGTGGAATAAGACTTAAATAAAATCAGAGATGTGTACACATTTCTGACAGCTGCAAAATTTTGCAAGCCCAGTTTTTTTAAGTACTGTTAAAAACGACTATTATACGAAGTGAGAAACATGATTGACAGGTTTGCTAGGTATCTACTTGACACCAGGTGTGCTTTGGAGCGAAAACAACCTGCCAGACATTGAACTCCCACCCCCACCTCCATCCCCACCACACTGCAAGGCAATTCAGCATCATTTTTGGATGAAATTAAGTCAGATGTCCTGTTACAAAAGAACTAGTAATAGACATGCAGGTTGAGCTGTTTGCACTTCTTTATTGATTTAGTTAGTACTCACACACGTAGCCTGTCTGCCACCAATGTGTACATTGTGTATGTTTGTCATGTCTTGTCTTATGTAAATATGAAATATATTCCCTTTAGAAACATGAAATACTGTAGATGCAAGAGCTACAGTTAAAGGATTCTGTCTTTGTTGATCTTAAAATCAGTCCATACATAAAAGGAATGTCTCAGAATGTGTAGAACGTTTTACACCAAGCAATGAAACTGGATCTCAAATAATCAAAATGAAGAGGAAAGATTGATTTCAGAATTCTACACATTTTTCTGATGTTAATGTCAAAACATCTCTTAATACTTATTCAAACTTTTGAAGTATTTAAAAAATGGCAGAACCTAAAAATTACCAAAATTGGTCAAGTCACAAGCCCTTAGCAATGGAAAGGTTGATATAACCTGTTGATTCCAACTGACTTATACTGACTTTATATTTATAAAGTATAAAGGTATACTTTATACCTTTATACTTTATAAATGTGACCGTGCCAGCTTGGCACCCATGCTCGAATCCTGCTGCTGAAAGTGTCACAGTATTGCAAAGACGCAAGTCATTGAATCTCATGCCTTGGCAGTCTGGAAACACACAGCCAGAGTTTGCTCAGTGCTGCTGTGGACTATTGATTTTGGAAGGACCTCCAATTTCAACTTCATCCAGCTCTTCCAAGTTAAACTTTGCATGTCCTGTGCAAACACACCTGACACTTCACACCCGCCAATGTACAATAAACCATTTCAGTGGAAGCACATTATCTCTTTACCTGTGTGTAACAAGGAAACAAAATACAATACTATAAAAGCTTATTACACTGTCATGCTCACTGTTAATGATTCTACAAAAGCATTAAATATGAAATGGAAACAATAATGCAAAGTAGGAGCCAATATTTTCAAACAAAAATCTATAGAGATATATTATATATAGAACATAAAGATATAAAGACCTTTGCTTATGTTTGGAGGACTGATATGTTCTTTTCTATACTGGGTCAACATACATTTCAAATGCAGTGTCTGTACCTGTGAGCCGTCCTGGGAAACCTCCACAGAGGGAAGGTCTGGGCTGTAGATGGTCATCATCTCCGGCAGGGCCAGCTCCTCAGGTTCCATGCCTCTGGCAGGTCTGTAGTTTGTCTCCAGAGAGCTATTCTCCTCCTCACAGAGACAACTGAATGACTCCTGGGAGGAAGCCCAGTCTGTGCAGTCTGTAGGCACACTTAGTGCGTGTTCACTCCTCCCAGCTCCTCCACCCAATACTCTCATCTTCTGGCCACTCCCACCTCCTCCCGGGCTTCTGGCAGGCTTGAGAAGCGGTGTGGAGGGGTTGCTGTAGCTGGGAGAGGTGTACTGTTGGGGCTGCGTGCTGGAGGAGATGGGAGCATACTCCTGCCTCATGTCCCTCATGTCAGGAACGGAGGAGCTCATTCGATGGTCCATGGCGTGTTCGAGCTGAATGACTGACTTGCTTGGGCTCGTCTTGCCACGCCGGAGGTGTGGCAGCATCTTCTGGCGGAGATGCCGCAGCATGCCGGGCTTCTTGGAGTCCATGATGGGTGGGGAGGTTGGTCTGTGTCTAAGATCTGGACATCACTGACAGCTATAGTAAAAAAACAGAGAGAGAGGAGTCACTGTGACATATCTACAGCTATGGCTGACTTTAAGCTGCAATTCGTCAATGTCTGTCTCACGTTCTTACAATTCCAGACATTCACAACAGGTTGGGAAACAACATGAATTCCTATTAACATGCAATAAAGCTCAATTTGGTCTTGATCAGCCCTCAAGTAATTACAATGATTAAAAAGATGATTACATTTATGGGGAGATCAAAACTTTCTATCGTTGATATCATGTAAATGTAATATGATTTGACCTTAAAGGGTAACTCTGGTATTTTTAAACCTGGGCCCTATTTTTTTTTTAGTTTTTTTACAAATTTTGGGGTCTAAATGACTAATAGTTATCAAAAATTTTGGAATTGGTCCAGTAGATCGCCTCCATCGACATTCGTGACCGGGCTGCAATGGCTGCAAGTAATCCTTGTGGGCAATTGTGCCCGTGAAAAGTACATCCACTAAAAGTGCTTGGTTTTGCCACTGACAGGCTCAGATTGTTATTCCAAGTGTCTGACAACATTATGGAAAGGATCCCTACAGAGACAGACACTTTGTTAAAGAGTAAGATCCTTTTTGTTTAACTAGAAACAGAAGTCTCACTCAAGGAAAAGTCTCGCTCTGAAATCTCTTGAGAGGTTGAGTTGTTGCAGGAAGATCCATATAATCTGGCTCAAATAAAGAGGGATGGCCATCAAATTCAAATGCATCATCTACATTGTCAAAATCAGCTAAATATTCAGCCATGACTTTGGAAATAAATTCTTGCTAGAAGTTCCTCTACATAACTTCTGTTTCTGGTTAAACAAAAAGGATCTTACTCTTTAACAAAACGGTCTGTCTCTGTAGGGATTCTTTCCATAATGTTGTCAGACACTGAGAATAACAGTCTGAGCCTGTCAGTGGCAAAAACAAGCACTTTTAGTGGACGTACTTCTCACAGGCGCAATTGCCCCAAAGGATTACTTGCAGCCATTGTAGCCATTCACAGATGCCGGCTGAGGCGATCTACTGGACCAATTCCAAAACTTGTGGTCATTTAGACTCCAAAATTTGTAAAAACAAAATAGAGCCCAGGTTTAAAAATACCGGAGTTTCCCTTTAAATTCCTCATCAAATGACACACATAAACCATGGGGGAAAACTGAATCCAAAGCGACTTTCATCTCAAGACATGTGGTCATTGCTCAATATGTAACTGCAATCACCTTTACTATTATTCTGTGGTGAGCTGTGATGTTACTTTCAGCTGTCAGCGTGTATATACAGAAAATATCACAATGTTCAAGCAATCATCACCTATTCTCTTTCCAGCAACAGATCCCTAAATGGCAAATGCTTGAACAGTGTGATATCTGTTACATTAGTATGAAAAGCACAGGTGTTATTAATAATATTAATTGGTTCTGAACTGTGTCAAGTGTCAAGTGTCACGGTGAGTGTGACAGTGAGCCAATATGCACAACACCAGGACCCTGGAACTGAAGCAGCTGAATGGAATAATAATTCTTATTATATAAAGTGATATGCATAGACTACTGTCCCTTTATATCAAGCACACTAATTAAAGTCACATAATTATTATTATTTAATTATTTTATCAGATGTATGACAGCATCAATTCTCTCCTTTGGGTGTATTTGTTTTATATCACTGTTGACCCGTTTCATGTATTTACTATCATGACCTGATGCAGAATCTATAAATAACAAATACAATACTTTGCAAGCAAAAAAAACACAAAACACAATCTAATTTTTCTAAATCACAATCTAATCTATTTAAGACATCTCGACAGATAATGCCTGAAGAGTATTTGCATCTTTCACATGCGACTCTAAATGCTTTTTCCATCCGGCTGTATGTTACCTCAATGAAGATTATTCCATCCGATATGAGAGCAGCCACAAAATATCATATACTGTATCCTTATTCAACATACAGCAATTGCAGTGTAGACCAGTATGCAGACACCATAGACTGTATAAAAGAAGTGGACATAGCCACAGTGACGTCACCCATTGGTTTGTGGCCATTGCCATCTTGTTTTTTTTGGAACCAGAAGTGATCATATTTGGACAAGAGGGTGGATACACATTGCTAACCTCTATCCTGATTGACAGGTCCCCGTGCTAGCGACTTGTCAATCACAAGGTAGCCACGCTCTAAAGCATACCCTACTTTATTGTCTATTCTACTCTAAATGGGACCATAATTCACAAAATGTATTGATAAAGACTCGAAACTGGCAATTGAGAACATAAACTCATTAGAAAAAATGTTTACTGAAGTAATAAATCAAGTGAGATGTAGGGTCATTTTTTCATAGAATTCTGTACAATCTGACTTCTTTTTGCAACTAATGGAGTCGCCCCCTGCTGGCCATTAGAAAGAATGCAGGTTTAAGCCACTTCCGCATCGGCTTCACTTTTCAGAATATATCCACTTCTTTTATACAGTCTACAGCAGACACATTAGAAATGGCCCCGCCTACAATCAATCAAAATGAAATGACACATCCAACAGGACGTTCATAACGCCCTAAACCACAAGCTTAGCATGTGTTGTGCTGTAGGTGCATGTGTATTTATGCAGAAACTGCAAGGCGAACATGAATGGGAGAATGTGTATTATACAATAACACTGCTAATTGTTTTGGGGATTTTTTTTCATACCTTTCATACATTTGAGTACAGAAGTTAATTTCTGACCTTTGGTTAAATAATGTTAGCTGGGAACACTAATAAAATGATAAAATATTTGGAGGAAAAATAAGACATGATGCATTGTCAGCGCAGTGCAGGAAAAACATATGACTTGTGGCTAAATTACTACGTTTATTCATGTTGACATTACATTGTTAAGTACTCCTGTAAGATTTGCATGTCAGGTATTCCTGTTATTTTTTTATGCATGAATGTGGTGGATAAAAATAAATCCAACAATAACTAACTGTACAATCTATGTCCTGAAAATGAGCATACATTTTAATCCACTCCTCTGACTCCGGGTGACAGGAAGTATTTTATGAAATGCCATTGCCAACAGCTATGCATTGTAGTGTAGTATTCTGTCTAATGTGATCATCAGTAAAAACATGGTGTGACTGAGCTCTAATCTCATTTTTGGAGTGCAGCACTATGTTTTTGATGGCTTGTTCCTGAAACTGTGTGTGCGTATGTGTGTGTGTGTGTGTGTGTGTATTTGGCCGAGTCATCTATGATTTATTCACAGTTTACCCACAGCAAAGTCACTCTTATTCTGTACAACAAGATCTCTATTTCAAATGAAATGAACAAACAGCGGGTAGATAAAGCCAAAGTCATTGCATATTGTGATGCGTCATTAATGTTTCATCTCTCTGAATGATCTCTGCAATACAAACAGCAGCAGGGCCTGCCTGCCAAGAGCTGCTGCTGCTGCTGACAAAACCTGATTTTGTAAAGCAACAGCCCCATAAACCTCTTAATGGCCTCATACTTTGTATTGTCATAAAGTGCAACCTGGCCTGGCATCAGCTGGTAAGTGGAAGTGGAGGAAGACGGGGGGGCTGGTGTGACTGATCAAGGAAGAAGACAAGAACCAGTGTTTACAAAACCCGCAGAGATGATGACAGACATTAAGGAGTGAAACTGAAAATACGGTTTGAGATTGGGAGTCTAAGCATTTTAAAATGTGACAACTATTCTCCGCCACTGCTAACAAAGTACAACAAAATGCCAAGTTTCTACGGACATGATACGTTTTCCGACAGGGATATTAGTATGAACAGTTTTAGCCAGAGGTGAGCTGAAGTAGTTCCCCCAGGAATTAGTTAGTCTACACCCACTTATCTCTATATCTAGTTTGAAGAAAATTAGTAAACTATTGACTCAGATATCTGTAGCCTAGATTTAGAATTATCTAGCCTGACCCAAATACAAGGATTAGATGGTGGATCAGTGAAAGGGTGAGAGAGAGACAGCTGGCAGAGGAAAAGGATGGCCACCGATAGGCCTGACAGCGACCTGACTGCAGATCTGTCTATAATTCAAGTTACGATTGACTGAAAGGAATCTAAAGTATACAATTTTGTCATGTTCTCTGGTCTACTGGTGTTTCAACGCATGCGTTGTGTTGAAATGATTACCAAATGTTTGGTTTGAAGGAACAAACTTTAAAGCCACAATGAAATGAAAGATACATTTCCCAAGTTCTAATCCTGAGTCCTTGAGTTAATTATGACACGTGTTGCATGCTAAATGTGTCTCTTTTCTTTTCTTGCAAAACATTAAAACTATTTTTGATGACTCATCTTGAACTCAGGGGTGGATACATAAATGTATCCAACCAAATTAATTGAGATATGGGGTGACAAGCTAACTCCACCCATCATATAAAAATGCTAGCAGAGCAATCTCTTATATTTGGATTTCAGCTTTGTTTACATTCCCAAAGAATGTGGTTGAGGTCTGATTCTCAAATAATTTCACCTTTATCCTCCTCCTACTGACCTAACAACACAGGTGAGGGAGGGCTGGGTGGAGGCCAACAGTCCTGTGCAGCTCCCAGAGCTCTAGGACAGAAGTCAGATTACTGAAGCTAAAGATGCTCCAAGTTCCCTTTCACTACAGTTTTTTAAAGGATACCGAAAGTGTTTGGTGGAAACGCGGCTTACATGCAGAAACATTTTATTGTGACGCCATGATTATAGCATCTTTCAAATTATTCTGATTACGTTATTTTGTTTGTAGAAAAATTAAGACAAAAATTGGTGTTTTGCTTTCAGCTCGTTTATCTTAGTATCCCTGAGTCAAATACAAGGCTGGTTCAGTTGTAGCGGAGTGCATTCAGTCTGCCACAGTGACTTCTTGATACTAACACTGGAGTTGGAAATTCTACAAGTAGTGGAGAACGTGTTAACTGAAAGCGGTTGCTCATAGTGAAAAACCCATAAAGGAC
The DNA here is from genome assembly GCA_005408345.1 of Macquaria australasica. Lineage (NCBI taxonomy): Eukaryota > Metazoa > Chordata > Actinopteri > Centrarchiformes > Percichthyidae > Macquaria > Macquaria australasica. The sequence continues at coordinate 209,961 of SEMN01000347.1, forward strand.
CATCACCTTTTCTTTCAGGTCATTATTTCTGTTTCATTTTTAGCAGCAGCAGCAAAACAGCTCTAAAAAAAACAAACAGAGGAAAGACACAGTTAGCGACTAGCTTGTGAACATAGTGGAGCATTTAGCAGCAGCTAAAGAGCCAGATGTTTTCCTCATGAGTTGGTGGAGACTACAGTAAAAGAAGAGTGAACACTTGAACTTTATAAGGTTTTAATATGTCAATGTTGTGTTTATAGCTTGTTTCTGCTGCCCCCATCAATTATTGCAGGATTACGATCATCACCCTGACTGGCTCTAAAATATAATATTATATATATATATATTTAACATCTTTCTGTATTAGATAAAAGCACGAGTCAAGTTCTGTTGAACCTTTCATTAGATTCTGACAATGTTAAACGGCAGACAATTTTCTTAAAGAAATTAAACATTTAAATATAGCCAAAGATCAAACCAGTGCCTCAGCAGAGAATCTGGAGTGATGAAGTCTGGAGCACAAGTTGTCGTTAGAGCTTTTCAATTTTCCAAATTTCCAATTTCATTATTCCAGATCCTTTAAATATAGCCATGATACTTCTAATGTGATTTTTAACAACTGAAACTAAAGTCATGATGACTGAGTTACATGATTAGTTGAGTCCAATTCCACGGCAACCTGGTTATCCAGAGAAAGAGCCCTGGAGGGAGCACCAGTCTGCAGTTCCTTTCTGAAAACAAGAAACTGGAATGTCTTTCATCTACCATCACTGCTGTGGTCACAGCAGACAAACCAGCTCACCTGCATGACTGCCTACACGGCTAATAACATCCCTTTTGCTGTCATTGCATTTTATTGTTAGGGTGTATCACTACATGTAGACTAATGTCAGAGAGTATCTTACGATCAACTTATACTCTATGATCAGAAGCTTTATAAGCAACCAACATGAAAGACCAGAAACTAACAACATGGAGAAAAAAGGCTTTACATTTTGGAGGCATTTAGCAGCTGTTTTAGCCAAATAATTTTGTGTATGCTTGCTGCACTGTCAGTTCTACCCAACATCTACAAAGTTACAAAGTTATTCTTGAGCACACTTTGATAACTGACTGAGACTGGGGTCACAACTGTAGAGCTTAGGTGGACCTTAGCTGTGCATTGTCTTTAAACAAAGACCATCCACATCAATAATTAACCCTGAATAGTCCCAGTAACCTTAACAGCCCAGTTATGAACCATTACAACAGCCAGATGGATTTACATAGAGCATCATGGGAGCACAAAATGACCACAATAACCATGTGTATAGTACTACTGAACTGTCATTGAGCAGGAAACGGAAGCCTTGATTTGACTATAAAATGAGCTAAACATAAATAGTGTAGTACTGTACACATTTAGGTAACAGTCCATTGCTCATAAACAGGGCCCTGGTGTAATCATGTAACTTATGTAGAACCAGATGGCCATCCAGGCGAGTGACCCATCACATTCATCTGAACTGCCAGTCAAGCCAGACTTAACCTGGACTAAACAGATACAATTTGAATGCACAGTTGGCCAGGTGTGGTCAGACCAGCCTTGATTCCAATTTCTTAATGTGGAGAACTACACTTTCATCAAATCTTGATTTGAAAATATGAGCCTGTTAGAGTTTAAATGACAAATGACATCCCTTTTACAGTACACCCCCAATCTGCTGGATGCGTGAAGGCCGTAACGCAGAGCCAGTCCGGTTCAAGGAGACACTGCCAGACAACCTTGTCCAGAAATCACATTTTAGTAATTTATCTGACTTGCTTACGTAAAGAGAAGTTCCGTGAGATGGCCAGAGAAAAAACAGGATACGTGTCCTTGAGTATAATAAACAAGCAAGCAATAGTGCAGAGGTCAAAGGTCACAGCATTAAACAAACATGACTGTGAACCTAAAACTTATTAAAAATGGTAAGAAAACACAAAATGGCCAAGACTTTAAGTGCTCTAAAGTATGTAAATAAGTAAAAGAGGTATGTAAGTAAATAGCATTTGTTGATCATAGAGAGTGGCAGTATATTAGAGCAAAATGATATTTATATATGTATAGAACAAACACACCGGTTAAACCTACAGTACCAGTTAAATATAATTCTATTTAATAAAATATAAAATCAAATATTGAGACTAATATCATGGCATGTTAGAATACACATTACCCTTTACAGACTGCTGATTCTACTTATAACAAATGTACATGCACTTATGTAATACAAGTGTCCACATGGATTCAAAAAGTGTCAAGAAAGACGACTTCTTTTGCTGGTGTATGAGCCTGAAGGGTGAACACTGCAACGCAGAGAGGGCGCTATTAAAGAGCTATAAACTGATGACATGCTAGCCTGACATCGCCAGACCAATTTGCAAATGTGAAATGAGAAAATGTGTACAGTTATTCAAATAACCCCTGTTTTATAACTAATGAATACTTTATTCAGGGATGTTTTCCTTCTCACGATGTCTCTCTCCTTTTGATAAGTTCTGCAGGACGAGAGTTTAGCCACATGAGTGAGAATAAGTAGTGTTAGTCATAAGGATATGGAGATGTGAGGTACAGTCTGAATATTGCACCTACAGTAACATGTTAATAGTCCATTTTTGTTGTTATAAAATGTGTAAATGATTTTTCTTTTTTCATTGAACTCAATCTGAATTGATGGGATTCTGTATACAGTAAGCCTCAGCCACTGTTATTACAGGTGCTGGAGCAGGCCGACACATGCACCGATGATGACTGTAAGAAAAGCATGCACACGTTTTCATTCCCAAATGAGGTCACAACCATTTGAAAAAAAAAAAAAGAGACTGATTTTACAAAATACCTTGATAGACTGCAAATAACGGATGATGCCGTTTTAAAATGATACCGAGTTAATCCGTTGTTAAACATGAGAGCACTTTTGCAGACTGGATCCTCTAAATTTTAGAGATCATCTGTATAATGAACAAGCAATGATTTTCTTTGCCCCAAAAGATTATAAACTCACGTGTCCAATTTTAAAATGTCCTCTGTATGAATTCTCATTCTGATACTCACATTACATCATAGGGAAACATGTTCTCATTTTTAAATACCGACTGCACACTTCCCATATTAATATAAATATAAGCTACTTGCAAAACTGATATGGTAGCAGTCACAAAGACGTTATATTCCTTTTATGTTTTTTTTCTCCGTAGGTGGGCTGAGTTGAGCAACTGCATCACAGGCCTGTCTGAACCAGGCAAGAAGCTATTTCCTGAAACTATTTCACAGCTTGCGGTTCTTACACTTTGATATGAGGCAAGACTAAAGCTTACGGCAGAAAACACGTAACAAAAAATAAAATAATAAAATAATATCTACTGCAGAAATACGAAGTCTGCAGGTCCAGTGGATTTTGAACTTTTGGTTGTCAGTTTGGTGGTTACAAGCTTTTGTACGCTGGGACATAAACATAAACAAGACCCAAAGCCCGCGGGTCTATAACATGCTGGAATTTCTTTGGGGAAATACCCTTTGAATACTCTTGAGTAGCCTATGACCACAAAGAGGTTTCAATTCGCATCCAGAGTTAGTGAACGTAGGTCATTTAACTTAGGCTATCAATGCAAAGTATTTCTCCAAAAATGAGTCCTGTAGATCTGAAAAAGCCTCACTGCAAAAACGCTGCCTAAAAGTGACCCGCTGCTCTCTAAGAAAAGGTCAGACCAATCTCCTTGCAAATAATATAATCCTGCCTATACGAAAAGATCAGTTATACAGTAGGCCTACCTCAAACCTTTAACTGAGTCGATGGGGGGTCTTATATTCGGCATGTAGCACACATTGACCAACAAGCCCCTACCGTTTAAAAAGTGGCACCAAACTTCACAGACTGCGTCCAGTACGTTAGTGTCTTGCTAGAGGTCTGCTGGGTGACCAAAGGCTCGATAGCATTTTTATTGAAACAAGTTTTGTTTGTTTGATATAAATGCCGCATTCACGACTGACTCTTGTCGACATTAAAAACTTTTAGAAATCGTGTTGCACAAAATATGTAGCCTAAGTCTGCATTAGAAACAAAGATGTGCCGAGCTCTGCCTCCTTGCATACAGATGTAGGCAGAATAAATGGGAGATTCCCACGAGGTTACAAAAAGTGTAGGGTAGTGTAAGAGTACACAGGGGAGCCCTCTCACCTGTCCGCCAGAGGAAATGTTTCCGGGCAGGAAGGAAGCTCACCTGGTTAGCGGCCCCTCCTCAAAGACCCCCACAGGTGAGTGAACTTCGTAACTTCTGCTTCTCCCCTAGAAAGGGAAATCATGAGTGAACTTTTACCTTTTTTCCCAGCTGCTAAGAACCCCCGACGGGTGTTTCTCATTCACCTCATGGGTGCTAAACATTGGAGTTAGAAAACAGCTCAGAACATGTCTCTGACGGACTACTTCCTCCTCCTCCTCCTCCTCCTCCTCTCCGTTTGAGCATCACTTATCAAGCCGCCAGACACAACAAAGCTTTCAAACTTTCAAAATAAAACCCCTGCCGGCGAGCGCGCGCACCAAATAAGACCCAAGAAAAGTCTAAAAAATATAAACAGAGAGATGACAAACAGGCAAACTGAAAGCATTTTAGCACAGCCTTAAAATGCATCTAGATATCTATGAGTGTAATGTGTTGGCTAAATATGTTAAAGATATCAAGCCGACACATTTTTTAACAGACAAATAGTCTGAACACCCTTTCAGAAGTCGGTCGTTTAACAAATTCTATAATTATCATACTATTTTCGTAGTGATTGATACAAGCTCTAGTTCATTTTAAAAATAAAAGTAGGTTACATATTTTCCGGTAGGCTATCACTCGAGCTAACTTGACTGGTGGTCCGCATGCTTGCCAAATCTGATGGCAAATCAAGCCTCTATGTTGTGTTTTGAGTCATTTTATTCCTGTCACTTCTTGTTACTAAAAGATCATTCAAATAGCCTACATTTTACTCATCTGACTTCAGTTGTGGATTGGTACGTCACACACTTTGGACTATACAGATTTAGGATTTAAAAGTTTTGTGGTCAATTTACCCAAAACAATTTTTCAGGTCCAGTAGTGGCTTGTAGCTCTAGCTAAGAAGCTCATCTCAAGCTACAAAAATCTATTGTCTTCCACAAAATACTGAATCTTAAAGGAGCCAGTTGTGTAATCATGCAAATCTATTCTATGAGGTTATTTGGACCGCTAGATATTTCTATGTAAAGCTGAATCATAAGTTATTTAGTCCTATTATGTCCACCATAAATCTAAAAAATGCCTTTTATTTGCTAGACTTACTTCTAGAGCAGGTTTTTGTGGGTCACACAAACCTAATCCTTTTCTCAAACAGCTCTTTGCTCTCATCCAAGCATGTACACTTTTCATACGATTACTGTGATCAGTCAATTGTTTTGTTTAAATACCTAAATTATACTGAATATATTGCATGATTATATGTTAATTACAGTAAGGTCATTCTCTACCACTGAAGAACTGCTAATTTGACAAAATAGGACTAATGTAGTCAATCAATAAAATAATCCTAACATTAAATATTTTACCATTAAGGTTTATGTTTTACTGACAGAAGATGGTATCAAAAAATAAAGGACTATTTTTTTCTCAATGGTGCTGCTGTAAGCACAAAAAAATAACCTGAACTTTTTTCTCCTATAGCCCACAAGAAATCTCTGCACACTAAAATCTTTTCACACAATAGCTTATCGTTTACATGGCAGTTAACATCAGCGCTTATGCCGCCAACCAGAGGTGTTACACATTGCAAATCTCACATCGAGCAGCCGCCTCTTCTGAATCCTCAGCTTCTTCCACTTCATTCATATCTTACCTCCTGATGATGGGTTGCAGTAATTCAATTCTTGTTCCAGCTCTCTACCACATAATGCACATGGTTTAAGCCACGTCTGTTTTATACAGACAATATCTGACTTATCCAGTACATCCTCAGTGAACTACAAAGTTCCTGTCTGTTTACACCAGGCTATTGTAGTCTAATGATCATAACAGTCCAATCCAGCACATACTGATGCTATCAGTTGACCTTTTCTGTATTTTAAACAGCCAAAGTGACTCTCAACAGAGATCTCTTCCTGTATTTTTTTTAATTTCTTGTCTCATTCTTGCATTCCCATGAACCAAGCACCATGACTTCCTGTGCAATTTTGCTTTGCAGTCACCATTTATGGTCACCTCTGCATCTGGCACCTCCAGATACCAGATGCCTTTCTTTAAGGCTGATGTCATTAAAATGCAGCATTGCTTTTGGAGTATTCTGATGATACTCCCTTACATACTTTAACTGTTTATGAACCCAATATGTTTTCGTTCTTCTGTAAAAGTACACTCAGAATGTGTTACAGAACTCTCTCTCAAGCTCTTTTTGTCTCTATCTTTCTATTGATGCCTATGACTGATATGCTTCCCATCCACAGCGCTATCATTCAGCTGAACCACTGTGGTTACTCTTGCAGCTTTTGCACTCCTCACCACATGTGCTACTTTGTACTTACCCACACGTTCCATTTTCTCAGCATTAATCATTTCACTGCTCAGTCACAACCATTCAGTAAATTCCCATCTCAAAGAACCTCAGAAAATGTACTTTCTCTAACTCATCCCTTAGCACTCTTGTAACTTTAAACTGATTCACTGCCCCGCTGTCATACTAATGACAAAGGCATCAGTGTTGTGTGCATTTATATATTTCAGTGAACTGCCTTTATCTGGGGTTAGTTAAAACGTACGTGTACATTATCTTTTTTTATACAAATGCATTAAAAGAAAAAATACATCATAACCTTGTATGATCACGGTATGAATTTCTGCTCAAATTTCATTGTCTGCTTCTTTAAATTCATCATGCCTTTAAATACACAGTAGAGGAAGTTGCCTCATGTACAAATGCACAACCACGCACACAAGTACAACTTTCGTTCTTATTAGGTGTGTACGGTGTGTGTTTTTCCACTGCACTTAATAAAGCAGATTTCATCTCGTCCCATATGAGCTCATGTATTCTCACCTCACCTTATGAGTTTGGCCAGATATAGCCCTGCCGGGGCTATTTTTCTTTTCTATTAGCATCATTGTCTTTTGTGAAAACAATTTCTGATGAGCTATAATTGTTTTGTTCTCGAAGATATGTTTTCTGGAGTGCCTTTACCTTTCAGTATATTTTTGGAGACCTGGTTTCAAGATAGTACAGCATGGAGTACTTCACAAAACAGATTTATCCAACAGACACTGGATGAGAGGGGAAAAGGACAATGCCTTGCAATTATGGCAATCATCCACAAAATATACTTTTGTAAAATCTGGTGGAGGTGTCATATTTCACCCAGGCAGATACAACAGACAGATTAACAATATATAGTTACACCAAAAGTGATATATATTAAAGATAGTATGTACAAAACAATAACAACATATTTCGGAAGTACATACAGAACAAGTGTCCATGGCTTTCAGTTTTAAATCTGAATGAAATATTGTCTTATTCTGTGCACAATATAAAAACACACACAAACAACATAAGAACAGCATACTGCTTTGGCTGCTATAAATAAGTGTTTTTATAAAGAGGAGTAGCAGGGATTATGTGGAGGGAGTATTGCTTTCATGTTGGACTCGTGTGATGTTTCAAACCCTGAGAAGATCAGATGTGATTTGGGTGGACACCCAGTGGGAGACGTCAAGAAGCACTTCACTGCTTTACTGCCCAAATCATTAAGCCACCAGACTGACAGACAACACCTTTGCTGATTCTTCTGTGTACAGTACTGCATCCCACTGAATAAGAAAATGACGGATTGTACTGCAATTGGACCCACATTATCAGTCTGTGATGCTTACATGATTTATATTTCAAAAGGATGGCATGTTATGTTTTAAGTACCACTGAAGATTTTTCTGAAAGTTGATGAGATGATTCTGATAGATCCAGAATTTTCAGACAAATTTTGCTCAACCCTTCTCAAAATGTCTGACCACCAAAAAAACAGAGATCACTTAATGAAAAATAACAGAACACATCAATAAAATCCACATTTCTTTTGCATAACAGTGTCCTTCCTGTGTTTGCCCTGCTGTTGTGACGCCATCTGGCTGTAGGGTTTATGTCACCCAGCTGTCCATTCGCATTCGTTTGACCGTCGGACTCTCCCCGCCCTCCAACCGACCCACAGGAAGCGAGTGGAAGTCCAGCCGCTGCTGCTCCTCCCGATCGTTGCCTCCCTCGTGGGAGCTGCAGGAAGAGCTGACGCTGTCTGCAGGAGACCTCCCCATCTCTGCTCTGGTGGACGAAGAGTGAGGATGAGGAGGGACATGAGCCTGGGTCATGTACCCTGATTGGCTGAGGTGGTCGCGGGGTGGGGAGATCGGCTCGGCTTTGATACTGATGTTGTGGTTGTTGTTGATGGAGAGGTTGGAGCTCCCAGACCTACAGACAGAGAACGTTTTAAGGCTCTTACTCTGGAGTGAAGGTGCCACCTAGTGGTCAAACTAACAGGTCTGTAGACAGAAAAGACAACTTTTCTCTGGTTGGTTAATAATTTGAAACGTGTCCTCTGGTGGAATATACTGTAAGTACATTTACTCAAGTGCAAATTTGAGGTATTTGAGTACTTTAGTTTTATGCTTCTTTATGCTTCCACTTAACTAAAATTAAGAGGCTAAAATTGTACTTTTTACTCCATTTATTTGACAACAGTTATGAATATGTACAAATTATTAATTTTAATAGATTAAACAACCCAACAGTGCATAAATTACTGCAACAGCCTTATATAGTTTGGTATAATCAGTAGCCTATTGTAGCTAATATTAGTTATATTAGCAAAATTAAGATAGGTATTGCTGTATAAAGGGCATTGCTGATTTTACAACTCTGTTTGTCTTAGCATTTACCATTATCCCGTAACTGTCACTTGTGGCCACAGCAGCCGTTGTTCAGCAAAAGTTACATAGTCTTGATTTAATTTGTAATTGAGTATTTTTACAGTGTCATATTGATTCTTTAAAGATGTACCGCACACTTAAATGTGTTTTTTGAGCTGTAAACTAAATGATATGGCTGTATTGTACTGTGTGAAATCTGCATTTCATGGGTTGAAAATGGCTCAACACGTCATCCACTGTTAAAACCTGTTATCAGTCATTAAGAGGGAAAGGTTAACTGTTTCAGGTACTTACCCCAGTGAGCCCAGCTGGTGTTGCTGCCATGCCGCCATGGAGCCCAAAGAGGGGCCTGCAGGGGAGCTGAAGCCCGACAGCTCCGCACTGTTCAGGGAGTAATCTGACAAAGACAGAGACAATGTCATGTTACATGATGGCACACAAAAAGCATTAGACTGATACATTGATACAGAGTTTTTGTGTCTCTCAATGGCCCAAATACACATATGCTCTGAGTGAAATTCTGAGGATAGATGAATGTCGGCATTTGGTGGTAATTTACATATCCATATATCTTTTTATTATTTCAAAACACAGATATAGTTAGTCTAGCGCTAACAAAATCCTTCCATATGTAGCTTAATGCTAAGAATGTCTGAACCAGCATTATGTATGTGTTATTCTGGTTGTCCTCTCATTTGAAATAGAAATGACAATGTAACCATGTTTTTGCATCATTTAATGGATACATTAAATGATGCAAAAAATAAATAAAGAAAAACCTCAACATTTCAATTTCTTTTTTAGCCATATTGTGGTCTCTTTGGGTCGTCAGGGGTTTCACTAATGACAGCAATACAGTACAATTACTAATAACCATCATCATCATCATCATCATCATCATCATCATCAGGTACCATTGTTGTAGGCAGAGCTGATGCTGGAGTAGACCAAACTCTGGTGAGACAGACTGGGTGTGGTGATGGAGACCACTGGGGTGGACAGAGGCTGGCTGGACTGACTGCTGCTCAGCCTCTGGTTATTCTGAAATTAAATAAAAACAGATACACAGTCACTAAGTTTATTCATTCGATTTTGACATTTTGATTTTCTAAAATCTGTATTCTGTGCTTAGATTGCAGTTATGTACAGTGTAGCTGATCATGGCTTGTAATGTCCCATTCTGACCACATGGTGTCAGTAGAAATTGATTTTCCCATGGAGTCTTTCTCCAGCGAATGAGAACTGATTCCCTTAACAGGAAAAATCAAACCTCAAATACACTGTATTCCAGGCATGATGTAAATGTGTCCACTTTTTATTAACCTGCCACATCTACTTATGCGTTTCTTACTAATTTCCTACATTTCCCAGAATGCCTCTACACAGTGTGCCTGAACTTGCTGGGGTTCAGCGTCCCGCTCAAGAGAACCCTGAACAGAGCACAGGAGATGTTGATGGATGCCGAAGTTTTTCTATGACATAAAGTCAACCAGAAATTCTGTTAATGTCTCCGTCTTCAGTTAATCTCTAAATCTTAATCTGTAAATCCACTTTCAAGACAAAGACCTGGTAGTCATTACTCAGTATTTCAAAACACAGAGGGCCTAGCTTGTAAAACAGTTCTTGGAATGAAAATACATCTTATCCTCTACATTATATTTTGAGCTATTTTATGAGATGTTAAGTGTTTTGCATTTCAGCTGGTAGCAGTCTCATTAAGGAATCGTAATCAGGCCTACTGCTACAATCTCAGTGCTAATTTAATGGAGTAAGCGTTTTAACAATTAATCAAAAATAAATTAATAAATAAAATACCAGTGGGCAATTGAGTCTTCATCAGTCACTGTCTCAGACTGAGCTAGAAACCAAGTTGGATTGGCGTACTTTATGCCTAGCTGGTAACGCTGCTAGTATGGATGTAAATTAGCCTTCTTGCTAACTCCGGCATGTTTCCATCTTGTATTTTTATACTGATGCTCATTAACATGCTCTGTCCCTATCAAATAAACAAATAAATCATTAATAATAATAAAAACTGGTGACTCTTTAACACATTATGAACAGTAATTAGAAGTTTTGTGTTGTTCCTCTTTGGGTGTTTGCATTCCAGCCTGATAATGTCAGCAATGACATCACCCTGAATGAGGTCATTCACTGCTGAGCGCACGCACGCACACGCACATACAAACCCCTGTATGTCTATACTTGTGAGGACCTTCACTGACATAATGCATTCCCTAGCCCCTTACCATAACCATCACAACTATGCCTAACCCCACCCTAACCCTAACCTAAACCTTTTTCTAACCTGAACCTCAAAACCATGTCTGAACCTTCAAACAGCCCTTTGAAGGTCTGTCCAAAAGTGAGGACCGGCCAAAATGTCCTCACTTTCCAAAAAAGTCTAAATTGGTTCTCACAAAGATAGCTGTACAAGTACACACACACACACACAAGTTGACTTAGGTCACTTCTGGGGGCATTATATAGACTTCCATTAATTTCTTGGATATTTAATCCTAACTTGTCTAAGCCTAACCCTAACCATAACCACTCACCCCAAAACCAGCCTTTTCTCAATTGGGAACGACTTTATGTACAAGCTTTTGTACAATTAACTGGTCTTTAGTGTGAAATCTGTGAAAGTAGGCAAAGTCAGAAACTCACACACAAAAATGGTGAAGCAACTGATACATGTGTAGAACTAACATGTCATCAATGCTAACCAAATATGACTGCCTGTAGCTTTGTGTTTGTGGAACATTGTGCTTCCTTGCTTCCCTGTGTTATCTGTGGTGTCCCTGTTACTGAGTGACAAATGCCATGCTGGAGAAGTTAGAGCTAACAGGTAATGACGGTTAACTCAGGACCTACTCAGTTCTTTTATGGATACTGCTTTAAAGAAACTCCAAAAAGGCTTGTTCTTGCCTGTTTGTGCAAAGCACACACAGTACACAAAGCATGCTGTACACCCTTCTCTGGGCACACATGCATAGAGGAGGAAGTGACAGGCAGTTTCAAAATGATCAAACCGAGGAGCTGCTGTCTTTTACTGCAGTGAATGGAAAGCAGAAACAAATACATGTCGTCAGTGGAGCAGCTACCATCCTCTTCTACTGGTTTGGACATTGTGGAAATTATTGTTTATGGGTTTGGTTGCATGTTTCAACTGCACGCCAGTGTCAACCCATAAAAGCTGGTATTTAACACTCTCAGACACTGGAAAAAGGCCGTGCTAACTGCTCCTGCAAACATGATGACAATAAATTATTTGTCCCCCGGTGATCACCAATAATCATCATCTCACAAAGAACAGAATGATGAGAAATTATGATGATTTACAAATATATAATCAAATGTTGACTCATTCCCAGAGGCAATGTTGACTGACATAGGAGTTAATTTATTTATAATTTCTCTACTGTATTTTATTAATACTAATGACTTTCCCTAAATGAGTCTTATTGAAAGGCTTTAAAGGTAACCCATGAAGTGCTTTCAATATCTAATCATTTCTAACTCGTCTGTAATTTCTCCAAAAAGTAACACAATCCTCTTCTCATATTCACAAAGAACTTGTGTTCACATCTGGATAAAGTGTTTTTTCTTTTTTTTTGTGTATACTAATCAAAATAATTACACCATATCACCCAAAAAGCTGGACTTTCACATTAATATTCATGACAGGAGGAATAAGAAAATGCTGTCCTTTTTCTGATGGATCATTGCAAAATGAAAAAGATCAGCAGGATCTCAGAGCAGAGTAATGGAGCCGCCTGGTCACTATAAAAAGGAACAGAAAAAAGTCTCAGTGTCCATTGTTTGCTGATCGTTACATCATGTTTGAGCATAGTGTGGGAGGGAAGGGCAACAGTAAGGGAGTTGAGGGCAAATCAATAACTTCAATAACCCAGCACAGCTGCTGAATGTACAATGTGAAGGAAGAAAGACTCAAGAAAAAGCTCTGAAGACTCCTTTACAGAGCAGTGAGTCACTTCACCAAACCATGAACTTAGATTTCATGCATCTAATCAGCAAAACCTTATGTACTGTGCACTTCTTGAGGGCTTATTTGTGGCACAATTTGAGATGTGAGCAGAATGTAACAGCATATTATTGCTGCATTCGATTGCTAGCGGTGCTGTTTCTAAATCTGACTTGCACTCCCTTTCCAACAAAATGGATGAGTTGGCAGCTTACTTGAAATATCATCAGTCTTTTTGTGCGTGCAGCCTGTTGCTTTCCAAAACTAATTTGACTATAAATGACAGGACTTATGTATCTTTCACTGAAATGCATCATTTTACTTTATAAGGTTCTTTAGGATGGAGACAAGGAGAAACTACACACAAAGAACACTTAACTGATTTTTGTGGTCTTTCTGCAAATGCTAGCGCAGACTACAGAGATGGTACTTAAAGTCCCCCTTAATATAAAAGATAATACAAAAGGCGCCCTTGTGATTACCAGTGGCGACCTCAACCTTCGCTGCTTTGGCTTCACAATCTACCGGAACTATTTTTTAAATGCCACAGCCAGGGTTATAAAACTGAAGATCTCTTCTGTGCTAATGTTTAGGAGAGGCATCGGTCTGCTGTCTTGAACAACAGGCTGCTATTTAGTGATGTGAAGTATATTAAGTCACATCAGTCCTTATGTGGATTTCCATAATTAAAAATATTGTTTCATGTAAAGCTATTATGTGTTTACCTAATAACAACACAAATACTGAAATTAAAGATGCAAGAAAAAGCAAAAACGCACCTTTTTTTTTTAGTAGGGTACAGATTAGACTAATGGTTTTCAGAGGAGTTTCTGACCACTTGTGCTACAATGTTTTGACAAACAGGTCCCCGAATTGATTGGATCTCATCTCAGAACCCACGGGTGCTGGTTTATGACACACATATTGTCAGTTAGTGGCGGTAAATGATGTAAAAGATGTTGTGATGTAAAGTGATGTAAAAGTATGCAACATGCCAATAGAAGAGGAGGAGTAGACTGCAAGCTGATAAGCAAACTGCTAGCGCTTGCTAACTCACTCGTTAGACATTCCCACCGCCAACTAGCTGCATACGCCAATGTGTATCACGTGATACAAGTGACGTTTCAATGGTCAAGTGGTGCAGCACTCTATTTTAAATTAGTAATACAAGGAACGTATTTCGCAGGTTAGGTTTTGGGATTTTTATGAACATATTTTAAACAATAGCCAAAACAAGGTATATTCAAATCTTTTCCAAAACATTCTGTTTATTGCAAACCATTTCCAGGACTGGAAAACAGTTTTTCTAAATTAATAACTTTTCCAGGAATTTCATTACTGTGGAAACCCTGGTTTCCATAAGTATGAAATGCATTCAGTCTGTTTGTAAAGCCTTAAGGATGCACACACTGTGTCGGGGTGAGAAACACTGAATGTGAATGTCAGTTCACAGTGAAAACTGAAAAACTGGAGACTCCAATGAAAGGGACTTTGGATCCTGAAGAGGATTACTGGTTATGGCACTGACAGCTCATGCCTTGAAGTCTATTTTTTTGTGTAAATTAGGAAAGTTGTTGTGATGTGCGGAAATTTTCAGTCCAGCACAGAGAGATCCTCTCCTCTTTAACAGAACAATGATTTCATTTTCAAACTCACCAACCATCTGGTCCAGATGGCGTCAGAACAACTGTTCTGAAAAGTAGCTGACCAACTCTGTGGAAATCTGCATCGTCTGTTTACCCCGACCTTGTCTGCGTCCAACATCCCTCAGGCCTAAAAAACATCATGTACCGTCTCGGTTCCTTATAAGCCTCAGACTCAGGCACTGAAAGCCTCAAGGCCTGTGTTTGTGCATGAGCAGTGCAACACTTTGAAAAGCACAACGATTTTATATGCTGGTTATAAGTTGGTAGCTGTGTGTCTGTCAGCTTGTTTTCATAATTGTCTACCTCCTAGTGGTCACAAATCAAACAATGCAGGTTTAAAGATCCCCTCCAGACATGTATTAAAACATATATACAAATTGTCTGCTTGGAACAACAATGTGTGTCTGATATGTTTTTTCTGCAAAAAAAGTATAATTTCCACATTAAAATCCTTAAAAAGGCATCTACTCTTTGTAGCTCAATATGCACATTTTGCTCATTTGTAAAGTTTTCCTGCTGGGCACAAGATGTCTCGTACTTCACTAAGAAGTCCATTCTCAGTAAATCTACATCACAACACAGAAACTTTCCACTTTCAGCAGATGAATGTGAAAACATCGTTCTAGTGTCAAACTCTGCACACACAGTGAAGCTCAAACATTCAACTGTAGGAACAAGAAAAAACATATTTTTGAGTGGATTGGAACATTAAGTATTAATTCATTAACAACTAGCCTCAAAAATAGCATTTCCTCAAAGAGAGTGCCGAAAATGGAGGATATTACTCGTCATTATTAACTTTTGTTGAGGTGCTAAATAAAAGAACCACACACACTTACGAGCGTTTGCATCATTCCTTTGGACTGAGGGATGACCACTCGGAGGTCCGTCTTGCGGCTGGTAGGGACCAGGCTGTTCCCAGGAGGTGGAAGAGGAGGAGGAGGAGATTTGGATGGTATGATCTTCCCCAAGCTGCTTCCACCGGCTGAGCCCAGAAAACCATTCACTAAACACAGGAATGTAGAAATACAAGGACATTTGAGAAGTGATGGTAAGGAAATCCCGACTTTCCCTTAAGAATTGACCAACTGATTGATGAAGAATAGGAGCTTTTCTACATGGACCAGGAGCCCCAGGGTTCGTACAGCTTTTTAAGAGTAAAATTCAAGCACTTTTCAAGCACTTACAAGGTACCTAAACCAAAAATGTCCAGATTCTGGAAGCCTTTATCATCACATCTAAATTGTTACTATAAATGCCAGAAGACAACAAACAAATATGATGACAGGACTGTTTTATTTCAAATATTAAAAGATTTTTGGTTTACATGAGTGATTGTGTCGATGATGAAACACCAGATTATGTTGAAATTAAGCATTTTTGAAGGAGTATATTCAAATTCAAACATATTCCTAACCTTGAAAACATAACCGTTCAAATTAAGCATTTTCCAAACTTTCAAGACTTTGTACAGACCCTGGAGCCCTGTATGGGCAATCTGTTCAAATAAACATTTTCCTTTAAGTGGAAAATTGATCTATATTAAGAAATATTTGAAGATTTGCAATGTGCATTAAAAACAGGGGGGAGGGTACAGTCCTATGTGTTAGATCCAACAGGCTCTGAATGGATAGTGGAGAAAATACTGCTATATATTATACAAGAGATAATAATGAATAATTGATCTTTTCTTGCTCTTGACATTACATAATGGCAGGATTCATACAAGACATGATGTTCTGGGAGGGAGAGCATGGAGATGACAGGGAGGGTAGCCTGCAAGGAGGACAGTTCGTAGCAAAGGTTGAAAACACGGCAGTAAAGACAAATACAAACCAGTAAAAAATAACCGAGGTGCATCCAGACTCCTGGAATAACACAGATGCCTCCACTTGCATTCAAGCTGAAACCGTTTAAATGTTCTGATGTGAAGTAGACAATGAGATATCCCTCATCATCCAACAGCAACTCAAACTCCTTTAAGAAGGACTCACAGAACTTCCCATAGTATAGTAGCATACTCAAGTGTTTGGTTGAAACATGATACATTTACAGAGCAGACCCTCTAGATTGGGGTCACAAAATAAATGTAAGAGGTCATGAGATGATTGACAGGACAGAAACCAGAAAATACAACATAAAATTATGATTATTTTTTAAATTCCTCAAATTTTTGCCTTTTTTCTAGTGAATTATCGGATAATGTTTCACGTCTTCAGACTTCTAAAAATAAAAGAAAGGTTAAAACTAGTCACAAAGCTGGTGAAGCCATGGCTTTGTTTTAAGGGGTCACAAGCACAAAGGTTGGGAAACACTGCATTAGATGTTAACAGCAAACTTCAGGTAATTATTTGTTGTTTTAGTTTCCAAATGAACTTGATCAAATTATTCACATGGTAATACACATTTTACATTTAATCCAACTTTATTCAACTCACTGACTGGTCGGACTGCAAAAACATATCAAAAGTCCAGTGTTTTAGTTTGTGAAAGCAAGTGTGTTGTGACATGTAGAACATCAGGTAGGTCTGCTTGACTGCAAGTAATACAAATTGAGAAACGCACTGAACATTTTCAACAACTCATTTCAGAAACTAACTACTATTCCCTAAAAGTAGACACATTATGTACAGAGTAGTGAATCACAGTCATCTGAGCAGTAGATTGCAAATAATGAGCAAAGTGTGACTCTTTCCTTCTTGTGTTTTTTGGGAGGAAATACATACAGTAGGTGCGGTTGAGTGTGCATTCCTCTTTGTTCACTAAAGTTCACAAAAATGTGTCTGTTGTGTGTGAATATTTTTTATTTGCACAGGTATAATAAAGGAAGTTTGTAGTGGATAAGAGAAAGCGTAATCAACCTGGACTCCATTAAAGTCCAAATGATAACACAATCCGGATCATTTTACAATGCCAAACAATAAGTGGACAGGAACGGTGATAATGAACTTGACAATCCCTGAGCTGCTGCTGCACTACTGTATATGAGGGTTGCACCGTTTTGATAAGAAAAAACACTGCAGTGGCTTTTTAGTGATCTTTTTACGTTATTCCACCTACTTTTACATTTCCTCAAATGTCAGTTTAACCACTCCAACTGCATTAGTTTTAAAAACATTTTTTTTCTCTATATATATTTATAGATAATACAGATTTTATTAGTAGTAAATCCTCTAATATTTGTTCTGCAGTCAGAATTAACTTACAGTCTTATAAATGTCTTGTCATGACTTTTTTCTGCTAGATGATCTCTGAAACTGTTTTAAAGTTCACAGCACTACTACAACAAAACAGCACAATATTAAACATAATAATATAATAATATGAATATGAAACATTTACATAACTGTCAGGCACAGTACTAGGTTGTACATGGTTGTTAAAAATCACAGTGGCCTGGTCTGTTGGACACTGAACATTAACTGTGGACTGGCAGCCAGACAGACAGAGAGAGAGAGAGAGAGATTCAAGCATTGTCAATGTATGATAAAGCCATACATAAAAATATATCACGTAGAAACTTGTGAGAATGAATTAACCTTATTATTATAATTACATATTTAAGAACTTAAGGTGATGGTGTGGCTCAAGGGTAAAGTTTTGGTCTTCAGACCAGGAGTTTGTCAGAGTGCGTTTGTCTGACTCCTGAGAGATACATACCAACTGGTCCAGACCCATTTTGCAGAGCCAGATCAGAACTGCCCTGCAGGCCACCTGAGGATAAACGTGCGCACACACACACACACACACACACACACACACACACACACACACACACACACACACACACACACACACACACACACACACACACACACACACACACACACACACACACACACACACGATTTAATTCTCTAGAGGAGGTTGGCGATTTTATGTTCTAGTCATTGATATTATTGATGTTATTCTTCCCCTTCTCTGGGAAGTAATACACAGGGTTCGTGCAGCTTTTTAAGAGTAAAACTCAAGCACTTTCAAGGTACCTGAACCAAAAATGTCCAGACTCTCGAAGCCTTTATCATCACATCTAAATTGTTACTATAAATGCCAGAAGACAAAAAACTAATATAACGGGGATCGTTTCATTTTATATATTAAAAGATTTTTGGTTTACATGAGTGATTGTGTAGATGAACCACCAGATTATGTTGAAAATCAAGCATTTTTCAAGGAGTATATTCAAATTGAATATATATGCATATTCCTAACCTTGAAAACATAAATTAAGCAAGACTTTGTATGAACCCTGAATACAGGGCCTACTGTGTTTTTTTGGCACATTTGTTTGTCCTTCCACACAAAGAGTGAACCTCTAAATTTACATGCACAAAGTGCTGTGTTTCCTGTGGTTGTCATCAGCTCAGTGCACATAATGAGTTTCGTTACCAAAGAGCACGGCAAATATCTTATTACCTGCCTTCCCCTGGAATATTAAGCACACACACACACACCTGTGTTTCCAGTGCTGGGAGGTCTTTGTGAAGAGTTTATGTTCCTGTGGAGGTGTGTGTGAGGCGAGGAGAGGATCCCACTGTCAGCCAGAGCTGCTGTGGCTGCAGCTAGAGCTTGGGAGGTCACTCCTCCTCCTCCACCTGCACCGGGGCTGTATGACATGCTGCCTGGTGCTACATGCATGAAGTTCTGATGTGGAAGACCTGTGGACTGGAGAGGAAGACACAGATAGAGACAAAATCAGCCACCAGCCTCTTGTGTTCTGTTTCTGTGTTTGTTTGACCAGGTACCTCACCAAAGCAGTCAAGAATTCACATAAATAAAACACGTCAAATAAAATGCATAATTTCAATGACCGGTTACGTTACCACCAAGCCAATCACGACACATCATCAGGTAGAGACAAACGTGTTTCAAAATGATCGCTTTTTGAAACGAAAAAGTGATGTGGGAGACAACCCTGCGCCAGTAAAAGCTCCAAAGCGTGTGGTGAGGAAATATGAGCCTGTACATAATGTGTGCAACTGTATCATTGTTGGAGCTGATGAAAACCAACAACAAACTACAACGCAACTTACAATTTTATGACTCTTCATCATGTTGTCAAACTCTTCGTTAATCTTTTTGTATTTCTCCTCAGTATTGGGGGTGAGGATGTAGGAGCCGTCAGCATCGGGGCTGTCGCAGCCTCTGTGCTCCTTCTTGTTCAGGGCCTGTGGGGTGAATAAACACAGTGGGGGGGGAGACATTAAGTTTATAAAGATTATTAAAAAGCTTTGGTAATAAGTAGAAATTGCAACCACATCAATTCAGATCTTTGGCACAGCTTACAAAGGCCTGTATTTGACATTCAGAATAAAGCCACATTGTCCCAGAGAGAGCGGTAAGCTGACTACTGGGAGCGGAGAGCACTTCATAAATCACAATAAACCATTTGTTAAAAATGATTTACATATCTATTTGAATTTTTTATAAATTTCTCCTGATGGAAAAGTCCTCCATTACAGACCACAATGTCTAAAATACCATGCAATTTACAGAGCACATACAGCTTTGAAACACATCAGTTCAGTGTTTTTCTCACAAAGAGGTTAGTTAAAGAAATCAGACAGAAATACAGATAAAAACAAAATAAAATAAGAGTCAAGCTGAGACTGATCAGTTCAAACTTAAATGATATTAATAATTCATTATTACTATATAATAACATTTGTCCATGTCACTAGCTGAGGTATTGCAGAACACAGGATGCTCTGGTTGCTCCCTATATAATATGTGGTTAAAGAGCAGGAAGGACAACCAACCACTGACATGAAGAGAAACCAGATCTGATTCTCAAGAGGTTCCCAGTATACAGATACTTCCCTAACACTGAGGCCATATTTACATGTAAATGAAATCTTCTTTGCTGTTATTCTCAGTACAGTAAGGATAGGAAAACACATTTTTATGCTGTTGTGAAATGCCTCTAATGCATTAACCAACAACATTTAAAAAACAAAGTTGTAGGTTATTTAGACATTATTTATTTTTTGTTGGACTTCCAAGGCAAGATGTTTCACCAGAGTTTCCATCTGGTAAAACAGCTCACAGGAGGTTTTTCTTATTCTTTTTTCACATGTACCAACTGTTGGTTTAATTCATGTGTTTTTCAAGCATTTAAGTATCTGAGTGTTTCTCTGGAGAATTCATTAACAGTAGACCAAAAGCTTCTACAAAATAAAGCACAGTAACGGCTTAATTTCTCCATGCTAGCGGCATGGCTCTAGGAATGGCAATGTCTGTCTGTCTGTCTGTCTGTCAATCGGCCAGTCAGTTGGTCCACCACTTTGGTCCAGACTGAAATATCTCTAAGTATTGGATGGATTGCTGTGGAGTTGGTTACAGGCATTCATTGCCCACATACCTCTACTAATGACATTCCCATCAGCTTCAGCTACTTTGTGTTTAGTGCTAATTAGCAAATGTTAGCATGCTAAAATGCTAAATTATTATTAAACTATTACAAACAGTAACATTGTCATTCTGAGCATGTTAGCATGCTGACATTAGCATTTAGCCTAAGTACGGCCGGCCTCACAGAGCCCCTAACATTGCTGTAGACTTGCAGCGTGTCTACACCGGAGATGTTTCAGCCGTGTTTGTCAGTGGTCTGCATCATGCACCTCTGACAGAAAAGATATGCTATTTTATTAAATCTAGCTGTATATACAACTTGCATTTTAATCTTGCTATACGTGCATAATCACTGCCCGAAGTGTATTTTTACGCTTCAATTCTATTTTCTTCTGTTTTATGCGCGTAACAAGAATAATTGTTTGTTGGGTTCTGAGCACTGCCAAAACGCAGGTGACCTACTCTCAGTACTGTGCCTTAACGCATCCTGTGTAGACACAGCCGGAGCAGTGAAGCTGCTGCTGCTCTGCTAACATGCTGCTCACGCTACACCTCCTCTGTAGACACAGTCTTAGTCTTGTTCTAAGACTTCTAACAATACTGCCACGGCTTTTGTCTATTGAGTGTCTTTGTCATTATTACACCACTATGTTCCAGTTGTGAGTGAATTATCTATAACATAATACATTTGTGAGGTTTGCATTTCTTATTTAACTGCCTGTCTTTCTCTAGTCTATGTAAATATTAACATTTCAACTTACTACTTTCTTCAAGCTTCACTATCAACACATCTAACATCTTTTAAGGTAGTTGAGGATGGTTAAAAACGAATACATTTGAAAACTGTTCATAAACAGTTTTGGCTACAAACTAGTGGGGAAAAAATCCATCTATTAAATGTATAAAAGTATATTATGCTTCTTACTCAGTCTGCTATGAGGAATGAATCTCCCCTCTAGCTAACTGTAGCAACACAGTCATATGGAGACTTTGACCTACAGGGCGTGTGACACAACTAGTGGGAGTCTGAATAAGGTCAAATAGTCAAAAGCTCTTAAGCAAGATACTGAACCGCCTACCTGATTATTCTCTGGGAGCTACTGATTTGAGGCAAGTCATGTTTGATATTTTATGAATCACAATAATAATGGCCTCCACTTACAAATTCAATGTACAACTGGTGTCTACAATTGGTTGAGAAATGCATTTATGTTTTGCATGTGCAGTAGCTGAGCAGCTTCATTCATGCCTTAGCCAAAAACCACCTGCCTACAGAAAGTACGTTATTCTGCTCTTCAGTGTCCACAGTTTGTTTGCCTTTATGAGCTTTGAAGCAGTGCCACAGACAAAAAGCTGGTCTGAGGGGTAAAGACATTAACAGTAATCCTTCTCTTGAGAGATGCTGCTCCACATCGCAGACATCTATATTCACACCAACCTTTTAAACACAATGGCCTGGAGTAAGCAAATATTTTTTACAGCGGGCCTGGAACAACTTTGGGTTTGGTTGGGTGTTTCTAGTGGTGTAGGGTGGATAGACAGGGAAATAAAAGGCAAAAAAGCTGGCTGTTAATGCCTCCCTGAGCACCACAGAGATACAGCCGTCAGATGATATTCATTAGCACACACTCTTCTGTTTGTAGAGGATCATATTACGGTCAGCAGAGCAGCTTAGGCAAATATCCACAATGCTGCAGGAAGGCAGTCCTGGTAAAGAAAATCTTAATCTTAACCTCACCTCAGGTTACAATTATATTTATTATTGTAACAAATAGAAATGTACACACGTGTGAAAAATGGATGTGGAACTGAAACTTGTGATATTAATATAGTGAGAAACCTCTCTCTGTCATTTGGTGCTGGGCAGAGCATTTTTTTGCTGGAAACGGAGTGAACCAACACAGTAAAGTTATGGGCCGCAAACCCAAAACAATGGGCGAAAAGACACTGAAAGGCTCCATAGAGCTGAGGGGAACTGCAAAGTTGGCTGATAATTCTCTGTAGGTTCGTCACTACAAGTAACGCCTTTTTACATTACACACAGTCATGTGATCCACTGTTAATATAAAAAAACTGATTACCACAGCTTTAAGTCCAAAGAGTGGAATGCACATTAATACATAAACATTTCAGGACATTTCAAACATTTAAATTCAGAATTACTAATGCATCATATTATAAAAACATATGTAATTCATTTTGCAAATAAAATGAAGCCAAGCAAGGAATTGGCATTGTTCAGGTGGTTTGGAAAGATTAGGTTTAGATAATTTGTTTAGAACATGGACAGATGAATTGATGGATGTTGATTTACAGCACCTGGACTTCGGTAGAGGAATCATTGTAAAAAAAATCAAATCATACCAACATCATGCGAGCCTGGATGATGACATCACTTCTCTGGTATCCATCATCTCATCTCTGCTCTTCATTACATTACACGTCATAGCGTGAAAAGAACGAATGGACAGACCAACACACCAGCCAGCTGACTGTCTGTCCACCACATGTCCTCTGCATTCCCAGACACTGGTAGTTAGTAGGAGCTTTAAACACACACTTGCAAGTCTATTTTCACCACAGGCCTGAAACTACATTTTAACAACTGGTGACCACTTAAGAAGTCACACGCTCAATTCCTGCTCAACTCAATGGCTGGTTATTTGCACACTCCAAAATGTCCAAAGGACGCACGCAGTGTTTGGCTTGTTCAGGATAAACCTTCCCCAAACCCCCAGTCAGTTTGTTTGGTGTACCCTTTGTTTGACGATTATGACATTTTGTCTAATTATGGGATGGTCCATTATATGAGTTACCATGTAGCAGTGCCAGCAATTATTTGTTATTAGCGAAAATTACATACATTTTGACACACAAGGTGAAGGAAGGAGAAAGGACTCCTATATTTTTTACAGTGTGAAAAGGACAATACAAAACATTTATTACATTCTTGCAGAACTCCTTCAAAACCTTTAGCTCTATCATCAAATGTATATATAAAAAATCCTACTGTGCATTCTTTTCAGCCATCAAATGCCAATGGGAGATCAGTAGAGACACAAGAGTTTGGTGTTCCAATATACTAATTATGTTGTACTGTTATCCTGTACTCTAACATTTACTACTTATTCCTTGCAACGGTCCAGTAAGAGCAAAGGCCCTGCTCCTGCTACATTAAAGCACTGCAGGATCAAGTATCAGTTTTATCACAACAAGCTTACCGCAGGGAAGTACTGCGATACATAACTTCTATTGAGATATCACATAAAAGTCTGCTACCACTGGAATGTGTCTGTGTAAACAAGAAGCGCTGTAGCCCTTCTTTCAAGGGCTAAAGTTATGTGAAAATAAACTCAGGCACAGAGTCTTACACATAGGTGCTGGTGCTATTGTCCATTCTGCTTCAACAACAGAAAAAGATGCGGGGCTGATTACAATCTGGCTGTGTGATTGCAATCATAACCTGTAAACGTAAATATTACAGTAAGTTGACACAACTCCAGAGCACAATGCAACATTCCAATGATATTCAATGTATAATGACTCAGATGTTATTATTAATGATGAAAGGAGAAATGAGCCAAATTACGACACATGGAAAGTTTTTATTTGCTCAGCATCAGGAGTTTGTTACTCAACAATCATTCTCTGATTCAGGTGTAAACTCTGCTTGACCTTACAACCAAAAGGGAGGGATGAGTTTTTTTTGGAGGACAGCTGTTACCAATCATGTGATCACTCCAGTCTCACACCATTCTCAGGTAGCTTTATGATTTAAATTTAAATACGGGGGAGCTCCAGCTCCTATGAAAGAAGTTGTTTTCTTTAGAGAATGGACAGTGGACAGTATGAGGGCACAGTGGGACACAGAGTCAACCCAGGGGAGGAGGAGGTCTAGTGGGATTTGGTCCAAGACCCAGCAGGCTATATGTGGCTCCACAGATGCTGGTTTAAACCACTACATCATGTCTGGGCACTGACAACTATCTTAAAGTGTCTGTTAGAGGTTCTGAGAGTGTGTGTCTCCTTATCATCTCAAATGTCAAAGTCAGCTTTAGTGGATCTCCAAAGGCACGTGGATCATTGCCACCATGAGGCACGAGCTGCAACGTTAAGCATCTTAACATGAGAGGGTGATGTCGTGTTGCTGTTGGGGCTGCATCAAAGTTAAAATAAGGCCCCCTCTTTCCCTAGAGTGAGTCTTTTCCAGTTGGGTGATTGCCCTATAGGCTAAGAATAGTGCAGGCAAGGGGAGTGTTTGAGATGTGATTCAACATATCTCCGGCAGATAAGCTCAGCTCACACACTTCCAAAGGCCAGTCCGCACAGTTTCCACATATTGTTTTTTATGAAGCATCTTATCATACTTGACTTGAACTGAACCAAATCAATCACTCCGCTATATGCGTATTGTAGTTTTCACTTTCTGTTATGGTTCTCATTCATCTCTGGGCTCTGCAGGCTGAAATTACTGCATTGCATACCTTGGACGGCTACTCTGTTGTTGCTGAAACTCAACTCTGCTGCTGCACATAAACCTGTATTATTATTGTGACAAAAGTAATCTGTCAGTGAGATTAGCTGACCAGTTGGGACTTTGTAGTTATTTTAGCTGGCAGACCATTATCATTAAAAAAAATAAAGGTCTTCCTGGCTTCCACCTTCATTTTAAGTTGACATTACACTTTTATCACCTCCATATGGAGATAGATCTGTAGAGTGCATTTCAAAAGACTGTTATTGCTTAAAGTTGAACCAAAATTGAAATTCAGTTTTGCTAAGAAATCAATATATACTCATAGTCATACATTTTTGGTTCCAACTGACAGTAGTTGGTACTAGTAACTAGGGCAGGCACTAAAAATAGTTCGCAATATTGCTCCAATTTCGACATTGTTAGCCGCTGCTTAGCAGCAACTGTTACTTGAGCACTCCCTACATTACTGACTCCATCCATTAATCCATGTCATGATTCGAATCACGTTGTAACGTACGGAGTGCAGAGGTTACAGGACTATTCGTTGCTATGAGTGTTGACAGTCTGGTCATCTGCCATCATCACAACTGGACCCATGAAAGAGAGACAGCTTATGCTAGTCAGACTCCTTATTTTGTATAAAGTGGGACAAACGCAATACTGTGTTTGTGTGAAGTAACATGAAGGAAAAGTAACGTCATGTGGGAGTCAGTGCTAACGATGGCAAGCTAAGCTAACTAGCGTCCACTGTCTGAGTGGAAGCTACCAAGTCACTCAGAAAGTGGAAGCTAGCTAGCCTATCTTGCTAGCTTTGTTTTCCAAGTGGAATAAAAACTTAACAGCACAAGGGGCACTCCCAAATGTTGAATGTTGTAAAGGGACGGGCAGCTTAAAGGAATAGTTCGACATTTGCTTTCTTGCCGAGAGTTAGATGAGAAGATTGATCTCTGTTGCCGACTATTTTCCAATGGAAAGTAGCTAAAAAAAAGTAGCTTGTCGCTAGATGGCATAGCTATTTACATGTATACAAGGTTTTAACTTAACAGACTCTAACTAGCTTTACCATTAGCTATTATTGTTTTTCAAGCTGCCATCATCTCATCAATATGCATCTAAATCTACCTCCAATTAAAAAAAACTTTTTATGAAGGCTGTTGTATAGACTGTGGGACTGTGGAAGTGTCATGAATAGAAGACAACAGAATAAACTCACTTTTAGAAACCCTGTCAATTTTGAACATTTGAACATTTAGAACAAAAACAAAGGAGAACGGCCTTTTTTGATAGCACTCACATAACAGTACAGTAAATATGAAGTTACAGCCAGCAGCCAGTTAGCTTAACTTGGCACAAATTAAGACTGGAAACAGGGCAAAATGGCTAGCCTGGCTCTGTCCAAACAAAATCTGCCCTCCAGCAGCTATAAAGCTCATTCTATAAAGCTAATTAATACGTTACATCTTGTTTGTTTAGTTTGCACAAAAACCAAAGTGTATGACATTTCTCTGGCTAGTAACGCACCACGACAGCTGAGTTAATACGACAGCTAAGCAACTAACACAGTGCCACATCCTTTGAAAATGAACAGAAAAAACAGCAGCAACTGCAATGTCATTGTGTAAGTGAGGAGAATTCATATTTCAATTCTACTTAGTAGGGAGACACAGTGTATGCTGGGTTAGTACTCATGCAGACTGCCTGTGTGTGCCAAAGAACCTTGTGAGATGTTTGTGTGTTTGTTCCAGAGAGATAATCATCAGCAAATATCATGTTTAACCAAAAAAACGACAATGAATCCACAGAAGCTTTCTGTCGGTCCCTCACGACATGGGAAGTCTGTTGCAGCCAGAGGGGTGTTATTTTACACAGTCAAATTTCATGCTTAAATGTTGCAAATGGACTGACCGATATGTAAAAGATCAACCTCTCGCTTTCCAGGCTTTGTTTTAACCAGCTTGTCTGTCAGCGTGACATTTGTGGGGAAAAAACAAATAAGGGCTGAAAGCAGGCAAATCAAGCTGCCTTATGGTTTACAGAGCTGACACAGGTGTTTATGGCAGGAGAATACACACGATTATGCTATTTAGAATCATTATGGGCAATATCAATGATGCATATGAACAACCTCTACCACCACTATCATTACATCTAAGACGATGAATTCAGCATTCAGCAGTTGTGGTCTTTGGAGAGGTTTTACTGTTTCACATGCATGTTCCGGTTCCTCCCTAAGCCTGTATTGGCTTCAGGTTTTTTGTTTTTTTTAGTCCTATAACTGTCTCCCCTTAAGAGCAAATGTTAGATTTACTTGGGAAGGTTAAGAGTCTGTGATTTTGGTAAGATAGAGGACACTGAGTGATGAATGAAAGCAGCTGGAAAACATGCCTGGACTCTCCTGAAAGAGACTTGGACATTGAAGCTCCTCTCTTTTTCCGGAAGGGGGAAGAGGCATTTTGAAAAGTAAACACAGTTAGTTTGGGAAGTTAAGCTTCCTTTACAGTTGACAGTTTGCATTTGGTACAGCACTGCTGTGTGTGTTTTTGTGTGTGGGGGACCAGGAGCAATTCAGGCTCTCAGCAAGGCAAACACACATTAGAAGCTTACATAAACAGCCAGAATGTGAGTCATGATGACCATTCATTTTTAATGGCAGCAGAAATGAGTATGTGCTGTGAGAGACAGGACAGCACTGCTCAGGGACCATGATGCAACACTACCAGCATCACCTAACCCGATGACGCTGCAGGAAACAGAAAACAGTTTCACAAATGATTTGCATTATCCAAAGCTGGAAGACCAACCTGTTAGTAGTCTTTTATAGCAGCATGTGTGTGTGTGTGTGTGTGTGTGTGTGTGTGTGTGTGTGTGTGTGTGTGTGTGAGGGAGAGATAAATAATTTAGTTGAATCAATGCTCATTGGGATACAGGCAGCAGGTTTCAGGGTATCAAGGGCAGGGGTTAGAAAACTCAGATATATCAAAGACATGGCTACAGAACTTACTTTCTCTGTGTTTGTTGACAACCTGTGTTCAATACCAACAGGTCAAGAAGTGCAACCTCTCCCTCCATATATTTTACACACATAAGCATATAAGGTACTTGACCTTTTTTGGCCATTTGCTGAAAAAAAGGTTTATTGTCTTGCGTACGCATGGAGATGTGTGTGTGAGAGAGGACAATGAGTTCACACACACATGCACACACACACAGATGTAACAATGATTTGGCAAAGGGTTAATCTGGATTTTATTGCACTCTCAGTATATCTCGCATTCCTTTACCACAACAGGATTTGAACACCTTTTGTTCATCCCTTTCTGGATTGCCTTTATATGAAACAATGAGGAACTCTAATCTGCAGACCATTCTTTCATCTTTTTCATCACATACATGCACGACGTGTGGCTACCCACGCCAAAAACACACAACATGCTTCTTCTGTTCAGAGACATTGGCGTGGCAGTTTTATTGTAAACTTGTATGGATTATGGGATTAAAGTTAACATATTCAGTTCACTTTCAGCATTCAAACTCAGTTTGTTTGACATGCAGGGTCAAACAATGCATTGTTAAATTTTAGAGCTGTGCACATTGGCTCCTCTCTGTGCCTCTGCAACCTACGGGTACCCATAACACCCTTTTCTGCATTGATCCACAAAGCAGTTTACATGTATCTTCACAGACTTATAATTTCCACATGAAGGAGCACCAAATGACCATATGATTCAAGTGTAAAACAGACACATGGTAAATGGAGTTTTGGTGTAAAATGTGGGAACACTGAAATTCTGATACATTCAAATCCGATTTTGAGAATCAGTGTTCACATAAACATTGTTTCCAAGTAGTTTCTAGTATTTGAAGTATTTGAACATCCCAGATATTCAGTTGACATGATGTTTAGAATAAGTGGGCATTCCAACAAAAAAATAAACAAAAACAAAACACAACCAAAAAACAAATGCAAGAGGTACCATAGATGACATAATACGATTCAGGAAGGCCTGTTTTGGTCATATATTTGTGAGTTTGAAGGCCTATCAGACCCGAAAGTAGCACAGAGGGAATTTCTATCAAGTTTTATGTGAACTATGACTCAAATAAGGATCTAATAAAGTGTAAAGATGCACATTATTTGGAGTTATTTATAAAATTAGAAAACAATAATTAACCTGTCCACCCATTCATCCATACAACCATCCATTTTCAAGATGCTTATCGCCACTAAACACTGCATTGTTGCCACATAACGGGTCAAAATACCAACGCTTCTCCGGGCTTACAAGCCCGCCTCCTGACTATAGTTACATCAACCAATCAACTTTCTTAACGTGCAGGTCCGCATGATGCATTGTTGACATTTGGAAGCATATATATATATATATTATTATTATTTTATATTATTATTATTATTTTATTTATTTATTTATTTTTGCCAGAACCCTGTGTTGGGATAACCATTGTGCCAATGCAGGAGTTTAATTGAAATAAATGAGGGCACTGTGATTAATGACGCTAATGACAAGGCCTAACTTAAACACTGTTAAGGTACTGACTATTTCCTGCAAATTCATGATGTGAAAATCTCAGTCATCGTTATAAGTTAAGTCCATTTTGTATCAGCACTGCACAATCTAGCCATGTATCACTTCCTGAGTAAACATAACAAGATACACTGAAAGTCTGATGAGGCAGATGTTCCACCATAGTCATTTCTTATTTTGACGTTTATGTCTTTTCACCCACTCACCAAACAAGCCTTCCATGGTTAGTCATTAAAATGAACAAACCATCAAGTCTCACAGCTGCAACACATTCACTTTTTCTCAATTTTTACAATAATGCTAATTGCTAAAAATGCCTCGTCATCACACTTTTACTATACCAAAGTGTAAGCATACATAGCATACACAGCAACCTAACACAGTTAATTTTTGTACCAAACCTTTGGTCACATTTTGGGTAAGTTGACCACCTTGCCAAATTTAGTAATTCTTAAAATTCTAAGAAATCCATATTTACAGTATGTGTAATCCATAGTATTTTCCTTCTTAATATGTTTCACTGTATGCGTTTTATATGTTCATAAAATTCTTTATCGAAAACTATTTGTCATTTTCAATTCTACTTTTACTGTTCAGGATGTTCTAATTTGTAATTGGTCCTATTGTTCTATACCATGTAAATCAGCATGAAATTACCCCACTGCCTGAGTTGTTATAGGGCCAATATCACCTAGATTAATTATTCTGCAATATTATACCTGACTAATTTTCACTCGCAACGGTGGAGTACAGTTTTCCTACAGGATGCAATAGTTTAAATCGATGACGAGTTACAATGTTACAGCTAGTCTTGGCATGCATTTTGTGTTGTATATAAAGTTCAGCATTTATGTGTTCCCTGAATTGCCCCGAACTTTAAAAGGGGTAAGAGAGTACTGAAGGCAGCAACAGCTGGACGACATACGCTGAGTCCTCTACCATTATGCTTTCTAGAAATTCATCTTTCTAGAACACAAACTGCAGTCATTTCCTTCCTTAATCCTCTAAATGAATGCTAACAGCGTCAGAGCCTTCAGAACAAACATTGAGGTATTTTCAAAAAGAATTTGAGTGTAAATCCTCCATAATATGTCACAATGTTACAATGCCAACATTGTAACATTGCAAAAGGATTATCTCCTTTTGCTGGGTTTCCCTATTTTACTGTCTCTTCCACTGTCTACTTGCTCCTCTTCTCTATGACTTTCTTCCCTTTTCTTTTCTTTCTCTGTATTTATTATTGTATTATTCTCTACTACCTGTCCATGGAAAAAAAATGTGTAGGGCCACCTATCAATTCCCCAGGCATTAATGCACTCCTTTGAAATATCAAATGACAAATGCTCTACCATTTTGCGAGTGTTAATGCAAAAAAGGCTTTTTGATGTGATGCATATTTGCATGTAGTCATTTAGCTGGCACTCACAACAGTACGAGCATTGACATTATGACATGAGATGGAGACTATTGGATTTGAACTAAATTGCATTGCCACTCACCTCCACAATGTCAGAGTTGGTTCTGCTCTCGTGGGGCTCGTTGTACTCGGTGTATTTCAGTAGGACTTTGTCCATGTCGGTGCTGGCGTACTGGAACAGCTTGTTGGAGCTGTTGAAGATGATGAGGGCGATTTCACAGTCACACAGAACACTCAACTCGTAGGCCTTCTTCATCAGACCAAACTTCCTCTTCATGAAAGTCACCTAGGAAGACAGAAACCAAGGATCAACATAGTTTTCTTCAAATAACAGCTCATGTCCACTGACACCAATGGATCAGGGAAGAACTACGGGGAGAGTTTGGGGGACCTAGGAGCGTCATACAACTCAGTCCTTGTACATATTTTTGCACATTTTAGAAAGACAAGTAGTTCACATGCAGGGAGAACACAATCAATGCAAAATTGTGTAACAACTGATTGAATTTTTAAATTATTTTGAAAGAATAATCAGTCACCTCAATTTCTATTACCTAAAGCACGTCCTGTTTAGCTAATCATTTAGCTACTGCTCTAACCCAGCACAGCCGATAATGAGCCAATGAACACAGCGGCAGCGTGAGCTACTGTCACAAAATTAGCTATACACCGAAATACACAGTCAGTTGCTGACAAAACCTTGTAGTCTAGAAAAAGGGTGGCATTAACCTGTAAATTGGCTTCTACGTGAATGCCACTGATTGAATGGGTGGGAAATGTGGGTGGGGAAAGCAATTGAGTAATGTGCCTCCCTTAATTATTACTATCAAGATGTTCAGCCTTGATAGTAAACATATTCCTTGAAAGTCCATATATTGTCAGTAAACCTTCCTTGGAGATATATGACTAAAAATAGTCCAGTGTTACATTGTAACACTGTATGCTTGGACTGTATGACATCTAAAATGACAACAATCCTTCTTGAAACCTCCATGTTCCCCGTAAACCATAAAATGAACCTCTACCATATGACTAAAATGAAATGTTTGGAGTGGACCAGTTATAGCTCACATCAATCCCGCACACAACCCAGAGGTCACAGCCTGATTATACTCCCTCATCCTGTTTTTGGTGCACAGCTAATTCCCTTCAATAAGTCATCTGTATTTATTTGGGTACGTCTTCCTTCCATCATGGCTTCTGGGATTCTGACTCATGTCATCACACATCTAGAAGCTGTCTTTGACTCTCACACCTCTTCACACCTCCAAGATTTCCAGCAATGCTGAGTGTCAGGTGTATTGGTCCACACATTCACAGCTCCGCAGCTCAAACACAGTCTTCTACTGTTGGCTGCCGAGCCGTTTCACTGGTATGGTTAGTAGTCCTGGTACTTGCTCAAAGGCACTGTATCAGAGCTTGCTGATGAAGGGAAGAGTCTTACTTTTTTTTTAATTACTAACATGAAATATAAATACTAATACTCTTCTTGCTCTTACACACTCCTGAAATGAAGAAACATACATCCTCTATACCTTGGCATCTCACATCTTATTACTTTCTATAGAGCCTCCTCACTATCAATGGGAATTCAGGACTGGGAGCACTGACCTCCTTGCAAGAAATTATGTTTCATTCAATGTGGGCCTCACTGGACTGACACCTGCAGAGTGGATACCGCAGCCTTCATAAACCAAAGCATGTCAGTTGTTGGGTTAAATGTGAGGAACCTAGTGAGTTACAGCCACTCTCCGCTTCCAGCCCTTATTGGAGGCTTTTACCCAGGGAACTGCAGGCAGTACTATTATATGCATGACAGCACTGTGGCTTTTTATATTTTATGGCACAGAAAGCCAGATAGAGAAAGGCGTGCTGTGAAAAAGTGATTTAATCTTCTATTTGGTCATAAAAGTTAGAATATTTTCTTTTAGTTTTTGACATTTTCCCCAGTGCAGGAGATATAATGTCATATTTTGTCTCTAGTGCAGTTTAATTTGTTTTCAAAATGTCTGAGAAGCAAGGTGTCCTCAGCCAAGATGTTGAAGCTCCTGCAACATCACGTGTTCCAGTTGGGGAGCGAAGGCTGTATCAGATGGCCAACCAAGTTCATGTTCAACCAAGCTGAACATTTGCACTAATGCCAGAAAGATTTGGAACAGTAGTAGTCACTGAATAAATGTTGCATCTCATTTCAGAAAGTAGATTAGATGATAGTGGTAAAATGGACGCCACAGTTCTCACTATGATTCCAAGGGCACTTAATGTTAAAGTTTTTTTGGGGGGGGGTTACAGTTACCTCTAATGAAATAAATGATGTTTGAAATTACAGTCATTATTTCTTGAGCATGACTTGCAAATAGATTTCTGTGAAAAGAGATAACAAAGAACTACCTTGTTCCTCTTTTAGAATATTTGACTGCTGATAGCTGGTGCATCACTGGTGCATCTTTCTACTACACTATTATCATTACTATGTATTCAGCATGGTGTGTAATAGTGGGACACTTTAAAAAAGAGGAAAACTAGCTAAAAACACAGATAAAATGAGAATACAAGTCAACTTCCCAAAATAGAGAACAAGAACCTAAATATACAGCAGGCTCCAGTGATGCACACCCGACAGCTAAAGCAGTGTCTATCTAAAAATGCTCTGGCCAAGACAACCAAACATCAAATATAAACATCATCCAAGATATTTATTTTCCAGCCCCATCCCTATTTCCAGAGCCTGTGCTTTCCTTCCAGACAGGCTGGTATTTGTTGTGCTGTTGGGGGTGATATATATAGAGGACACAGACAGAGAGGGATTCCAGTGGGCAGCAGTGTGGCTGCGCAAGGAGACGTGAGGAGAGAAGGCCACTGTGTGTCCCTAACACTGACCCACCCTGCTAATGACAGGGTGCCGTCCGGACCCAGCTAACCCCAAATTACTGCCCTCGCCACCAGCTGTGACCACCGCACTCTCAAAAGTAAAACGGCTTAGAGGAATCTTTCGGAGTTCTTTAGATTGAAACCATAGGGGATCCACAGAAGGTTCCTTGAGGGATCCCTTCGTAAATTAACCTGTCAATACTTGCGCATCCACATAATATTTGGTCTTTCTATAGCAATCTCTATAGGCCTTCTTTTAAAATGTCAACTCCAACTCTGCCTGTTGCTCCTTTGGATCTTGGAATAAATGCAGTGAATCCCTCGTTGTTAGAGCGGGATCTTAGCAGGAACCAAAACTGCCTTGAGATGTTGTTTACCACAGAGGAGATATACAGTATGTTTTTGCATGGATATATGTTATGATACAGAACACTATGGAAATGTCCAACAGAGTAGTGTCAGGGAGAAGGAGCGTATACAGTACAGAAGCTTATGTGGACAGGAGGTCTTTTACCCAAAGGGTTTTGTGCAGAAAACAAACAAGGCATAATTCTTCTATAGGGGATGCACACCTCATATGGGTTATAACAGTCCTTAAATGAGAGCTGCTCACCCTGAATCCCGAGGACACCTTGCTCTGCCAATTTTGATACAATCAAATGCGTAAAGCAAAGCAATAATACTGCATGGGTTATGTTGCTGTACTGTAAAGGGCTTTGAATAAGCATACAACTAAATGGCTAAGATGTAAAATGAGATGACAGAAGAAGAAGACACTGACCTGGCGGTTCCTCTCATCTACGATCCGGGTGATCTGGATCTTCTTCCTCCCCATTGCCAAAAACAACTTCCTCTAACAGCCGAAGAAGAATATCAGTGGGCTCCAGGTAGTTTAGAGTTCAACAGACAATCCTTAACACATAGCTCCACTGTCAGCTCTGTTACTCCAGTATCAGTTTGGCATGGCTTGCTGAAAAAGAGACAGAGTCAACTTACTCCCAGTGTTATTCAGCCATCACAGTATGTGGAACAAAGAGTCATATTCAGCAAATGCATCCAAATACTAACACGAATCATATAATGCATGTTCACAAGAACATCACTTAACAAAAGGTCATAGATTTCTTGCACAAAGACAGAAGGCAATATGAAGAAATTCAAGTCAGTACTTGGGAAGAACATCTTTGCACACTGGGATGGACTTAACAACAAATATTGTCTTTATAGTTTAAGAATGACAATCAAACAAATAACATGTATACACTAAAGTGTCTTGAGCAAACAGCCCATAGTAAACTATGGGCTGTTTGCTCAAGACATTTTTACTCACTACTTCAAATAATTCTGTACAAAGATTGCTGTGCAACTGACTATAACACTGTTAGCTAGACCTGATGGATCATTATCACAATGAGTATTCAGGCTTTCTTTTCATTCTTTCATTTATCCATTTCCTCCTCAATTTGGTATTGCCATTCTGCTGCGCTGCAGTCTTTGTCTCCGCTAATTTCACTTTTGTTCTGGGAAGGATGAAGACACCAGCTGCTTCTTTTCACCTGACGGCAAGGAGCTTCACCAGGAGAGCATAAAGTGCACCAAGAGTTTACGGAGCAACCAGCCGGACTTGCTAGTCCAGCGACAAGGACATGATCTCTCACCGGTTTCCCACCCACAAACACCAAAAGGCCAAAGGCACTGCTACCAGGGACTGAACCAGCATTTCTGCCACAGTGGAGTGGAGGAGTACTATTCCCTTTCGTTCTTCCGAAGTCCTTTTGATCTCAGAAGTCTTTTGCTTTGTAATCTGTGACCACTGGATTTACATTAAACACATCAAGAAGGTCTCAAGAGCACACTAACCGACAAAGACCAAGACAATTACATCTAATGCATCTACTTCATCACACATCTTGTTTAGCTGGCTCCAGTCTCTCTTCCACAGCAACACTCCTTCATGTGCACCAACATGAATATTCAGCCCTGTAGTCTTGAGTGAACTCGCCTCTGCTCTCCTGCTATCCTCCTGCAGGAGTACCCACCTGCCTTGCTGTGTCCCTCCTCTCCTCAGGCTCAGTGTTTCTGAGCCCTGCCTTTCCCCAGAGCTTCTTAGCTCTTTCCTAATCTCATCTGATCTGGGAGGAGGCAGAGAGTGAGGAGAAGCTAGGCTTTATCCTAACCCTCTCTGGATTACTGCAGCATGTGGATCCCAGAGCTGAGCCACCCAAACCCCCACTGCAGACCCAGTTCACAGGGTTGGGAGATGGGACAAATACATTTGTCATGCACCAGTCATTGGTGATTATTTGATGATTTATATGACCTCTATATTTGATTAAAGATAATATTATTGAGTGCCAGTCACTTAAATGCCCAATACAGCAGATAAATAAAGAATAAACAAAATGAAATAGAAAATCCCATGTTGATTTAAAATGCATTTAAAACCTAGTTGGATTTTTTTATATATATCTTTATGGTATTATGATCTTCTCCCTTTGTGTGATTGTTTAAGAGCTTCCTCTTGAAAATACACTGACACCCTTAAATTTCATATTTTGCTTTTTTTTCGTCCTTAAGCTAAGTTGTATATAATGGTAATTGGTTTGCAGGAGGCCGCACGCTATCCTCTAACCCCTCCAGTTCACCACCAGCCCAGATCCCAGCTGACCCTGCCAGGTCAGGGTAAACACTGTAACAGACAAAGACTCCTTGCATATTTGGGATTTAAAGGTCACAAGGATTTATTTGTTTTACAATCTGGATGATTTGATGGCAAGACACAAATATTTTGAGGAGGAAAAAATCCTTTCCACCACTCTCCTGTGCTGCTATTTCCATGAAAGGAGACAACAGACATTTCTTTCAGCATGTGTTCTTGAGTGATTGGTTCAGTTTAATTGCTATCTTATATTGCATCAGTTAAATCCTTACTCTACAGTGCTCTGGTCTAGTTAGAAAAGTCCTTGAAAATCAAAAGGCACGTCCATGCACTTCTGTAATATACTGATAGGGGTGTAATAATTGAGTTATTGTGCTGATAATAATGCGTTGATTTGCTAAAAGGCATAATGCACTGGCTTTAACAATAATGGATTTGAAACATTTTGAATCACAATAATCAAACTGAATCAAAACTCATCTCTCGTCTGCCAGGATTGAAAAGCTGAAACTGGGACTGACACCAGTACTGTTACTGCTGTCAATACCAGTATTAAATATTATGGCTACTACTGCTCATGTCACTACTTAATTATTAGTTTAGTTTGTTTTTATTCAGTATAGAAGACATTAAGACTTTAGATGTGTTCTTTAATGTGATCTAGTCTTCCAGTTTGACAACTCTGTTTGTTAGAAACAGTCTGAAGTCGTTAGTGTTTGGTTTTATATATCCAGGTAATATGTAATGAAATACTGTAATAGAAATATGACTTTCCCTGTCTTGTTTTAGAATAATGTTTAAAACATAACTCTGGTGTCCATTATTCATTTTGTGGATTGCAAAAGTCTATTTAATGAACACAGTTTTGACTAATCATCACTGAAATGAAAAATGGTTTCTAAAATCAAATTAAATTAAATTGAGAAAGAAACTAAATAATCACTCTTGAATTGAATTGCCAACTTGACAAATTGAACTGAACCAAATTGCTGTTGAGTAAGCAATTCACATCCTTAATCAACCCTGTCAACCCTGCATACACTACTGATTTTTTTCCCCAAATATGTTTTGTAAGGAAATGTAATTGCTGCCTGGATTATGTTCCCTGGAATTTTTTTTCAAGCACAGGCACATTTATTTATCACATGATATGGTGATTGGGGTGAATGGTGGGTGTAGAAAGTGTATCCTGAGTTCTGTGTGTGGTTAATTTTAACAAAGGCACTTTGGTAAAGGTTAGGGAAAGACTGTGGTTTCAGTTAATGATCAATAAATTGAACACGTTTCGTGCTTCAAGTCACTGTGGACAACATTAAAACAAGACCACGATCTTGTCCTAACCTTAACCAAGAGCTGTGGGTGCCTAAACATAACCATAAAAAACGTTTTAAAATGCTGTACTTGCAGCAACAAGTCCTTCAACATAAACGACAGAATAGGTTGTTTGCCAAAGAAAAAACAACATATATAGGTGTACGGACCTTCGTCGTCATGGTAACAATATAAAACACGTGGTTAGTGTTGTTTAGGCACCAAAACTCCTTGGTTAGGTTTAGGAAAAGATCATGGTTTGGGTTAAAATAAGTATGTTAGTTACGCAAGTTAAGTTACATCACATGACTTAAGACTTACATCATGTGACTTACTAATGTAACTTACTACCATAACTTGACTCAAGTACGTAAGTTAAAATAATTAAAGGTTGACTTTTGGTTTCACATGGGGGACACGAACAGCGGTCTCCTGGGTGAAAGTCCTCTGTTGTTTGACCCGTCCATCCACCCCAAACTCATCCTTAAGCGGACTTTGTCGCTCTTTATACTACCTCACCTGACTTCCACCTTTGCTCCCATCATAATTACTACGGCAGCTAGAGGTCGCCATAAATACAAACGTAAATATAGTTCGTAATAAGCTGCGGCAAAGACGACCTATACGGCTGTATTTTGGGGAGGACAGTCTCACAGGCGTATATTGTGTTGCAAGATATTGTAAACAAAAATGTTGTCAGTGAACATTTTGCTGATACTTTTAGTATCAACATTTTGTCACTTTTCAGATATGATCATTAAAAACATTATTTCTCATTATGCTGATCAAAATTTTTTTTTAAAAAGGGTCCATTACGGGCACCATTACATTTCTTACAAAATGTATTTGCTGTTGCAATAAGTAGTATAGAAATGTCATTTCTAGGAGACAGGTTCGCCTCAATACATCAATGATCATTGTAGTTCTGGTTAAGGTTTATTGTTGACACTGACAAGCGATATCTAGTGTCCTCATGCTGTCCTGTGACTACTTTATTATTTGTAATGTTGGTAAATACAAATTTACCAACTGTTTGTAAACAATTTTCTCTCTGACAATAAATCTATGTCTCAGGCTGCAGAGTCTGTGGAGCAACACCAGAGCCTGTTCTACATCTCTTGTACATGTGCTTTCCAGACAAGTTGTCCTGATCAATGCAGATGTAATATGTTACTATGGCAGAAACTCTATATGGCTGACGTAAAAATCAATACAAGCCACGGGATGAGCCAACAGGCTGCAGTAACCAGCACTCACACAAACATGTACAAGGCTGAGCTATATGCTGTAATTTCATCATATCCAAAAGAAAGGTCACACCTAATCTAACACAATAAGAAGCACAATTTTAAAACATTTTATGGTAATTCAAGACTGAATCCTCTTGAGACTCTTTATATTTTTAAATAGTTAACCTCTGGCAATTTTCTCTCAGATGACGTATTAAAATGGATATGTAGTACTTTGGAATAAAGCCATTGGTAATACAACTTCACACTGAACTCAAAAGCCTAAAACACAACCTACATATAAGTCACATACTGCATGAATCTGAATGATTTCTGTATGACTTTCCTTTGATCATACTGGGGTGTATGTTTTTGGTATCTTCAGGTCCTCAGCTTGTAAAATAATAACACTTTTAATAATGGTATTTATATACAATTATTTATTTTCTGGATATTTAGCATTTTGGAAAATAATTTCTATACATAAGGCCTGAGAAACTATCAAACATCAATGAAACAGTTCTGTAGTTGTCTAATCTATACTTGCGCTGACCTCCTCAATGCCTCTGTTCAACTTCACACCCCCCCCCCACCATGTATCCTTAACAAGAAGTGCTAAATCCCCCGAGCGAACCTCACAGCCAAACGCTCTTCTCTTTATCTCACCCATGAAATCCAATTCCTGTGGATCTTTGGATGCGTGACCATGCTTTGTGAGGGTGTGAAACGCACTTTTCCAAGGTTGGATTGCACGCGAGTTTATATCTCTTATGCCTACACAATAACAGAATGTCACTTGTATTGTTGTTTTGGTAAATGGAGCCTAATGGTTTCCATCTTTTCTGTAGAATGCTGCAC
The DNA here is from genome assembly GCA_005408345.1 of Macquaria australasica. Taxonomy (NCBI): domain Eukaryota; kingdom Metazoa; phylum Chordata; class Actinopteri; order Centrarchiformes; family Percichthyidae; genus Macquaria; species Macquaria australasica. The sequence continues at coordinate 250,231 of SEMN01000347.1, forward strand.
ATTACTGCATGATGAGTTGAAAATAAACATGTTTCTTCTCTTTTTGCTAAAAACAGTATTTCTGATGGATAATATAGCTGTCAATACATTCACCAATTCTTTACCTCCACTCTAAGATATTTACAATTTGAAAAAGTGACTATGTACACTAAGTGTTTGCTCACATGAACACAAGGCATGGTTATGCAGGCTTAAAGGAATTTTAATCTTGTGACTAGTGACTAATTGATAATATTGATAATTGACTGATCCCTTTATAACCACCACTGATGTGCATTTGAGCAAGGCACCTAACTCCATACTACTCCAAAACCCTCAGTTGGTGACAGCAGAAGACCAGGACCTGTACTGGAAGAAATTTGAAACTGTTGCTGAATAACCGCATGGCGTTCACTAAAACCTTCCATGAATAAATGAAGGTTAAACCATCTGTTTTCTCCTCAAGAAACTAACAACATCCCAGTCATTCAAAATCATTTTGGAATCACTATTACAGACAGTGTATGTCTCAAAATCTCAGCTAGCTCTATCATTAAAAGTACTGTAAACACAGATCAAAGTAAGATGACCAACCTTTAATGGTAACTAAAAATGTTCTTTGTGTTCTTGTCAGCAAAACATATGTCGGGCAGCTTTTGAGACTTGGCAATGTTCAAATGCAGAGCATCTGACTTAAAATCACCACACGGTCAAGCAATAGAAAAGTATTCATTACCACAGAATGAGGACAGCAGAACTGGACAGCACAGAGTAAAACTCCTCCACATTGCCAACTTCCTGTTAGCTCTGGCAACTACAGTACTTCCTGTTTCAAGACCTGTCTGTCTCATAGTGAGAGAGAGAGGCCGAATAAGTTGAATTTCTCCCTCCCATCATTTATAGCAATAATGTTTCCTATAGACTTTGATTGCTCCCAAATGGTTTTTCAACACTAACACATACTGATGGCTTTTTTAACCTTCACTAATTGTTAAAGTGTTAGCTATAACACTCAGGCAATTATTCAACAATCAACAATAAGCGTAAAAATATCAAATTCTAAAAAGCAGTTCTAATGTCATGAGCACTAATTAACAGCCCCCTTTAACATCTTCTCATGTAAAGAATAAACAAAGTCAGAGCTGCAGAAGGTTAATCACGCTGGGTCTTAGCAGCACCGAGTCGTTTTCAGTACAAAGCAACCCTTTCATCCCTTCTCCTCATTAAAGACCATGGGTTCATCTCTAATTGTGTTGACCCCACCGTGACCTCTGCTCCAGTCACTCCAACAGTGAATCAATGAGGCTTCAAGCTGATGCTACCCAGCATGCACCACTAGGTAACCCCCTCCCCAATCCTCTGCAACCAGTAGAATAAAGGAACCACTGTCACTGATGCGTGCAAGACTGAACACCATTTTGGTTCAGTACATTATGGACCTGATCCTGGCTGTCAGCGCGGAAACAGCCATGGTGAGATTCATGGCCATTTGTTAGAAGATGAAAGAGTTTCTGTTTCATCACTATTTGCAAAAGTGTTAAGGACTGATGACATAGATCACAGTCCTTATTCATGTCTTTACCTTCCCTGCAGTTTTGCTCATCTCCTTGCTCTCCTCTACTTCCCCTTTTTGCTCAGTCTTGTCCTTCTTCCTCTAGCAACTTATTTGCATCGTATCCATCAGCAGGGAGAGAGAGAGGCTCTCTTGCTCAAGGCATAACAAGGCAGACTGATAGAAGATTCTTCTTACCCCCCAGCCAAGCCCGTTCTTTGAAGTTCTCATAAATGGGAGTTTTTCTAAAAGTTCTTAGGGGATCTTATACATGGTAAACAGGCAGGCTATGTGGTGGACCTGCTCCCCGAGGGAGGTGGAGTGAGATCAGCAGGCTTGTTTACTGGCTGAAGTGTTTAACACTTCCCTGTTTAGAGCAGCACTCAATTTGCCGACCCTCCCCGCACTGCCCGGTTGTGAATATGAGTTTTCTTTGATGTAAGGAAAGCGAATGACAATTTATGTAAAAACATAACGGAGTTGCAGTTACTTAAAAAAAAACTAACGAAGAAATTAGCATTTCCTTATGCAAATGCTGCTGTGGCACAATGCACAAACTTTGAATAAGCAGAAGCTAATACACACATCACAACCAGCGACAACAGCTACAAATGAGTCTCTTTGTAAACCCACCCAGTGACAAAACCTGAGACTCAGTGAAGTCAATCTTAAAATGTTCCACTTCACCATTTTCTGTGGCTTATTGAGACAGGAACATGTCTTTCATAGCGAGACAGGAGCAAGGAAACCAAGTGCTGCTGTTGTCTTCTGCCAGGCACGGCAGGAGAACGGGGTGTGATTAATTCATGGCCCACAGTCAGGCTAGCCTCTGGTATCATGCAGCCTGAGTATTGACGCTGGCTTCTGCTGCTTTGCAGGTCACTAAGCTAATGAGTTTTTGCCTGAAATGTAATAATTAAACTCATCTCCCTCCACCACCAGCACAGCCATCTAATGCCAGGCTGAAGGCCAGGCAGATTAGATGGCTTAAACTGTCATCTGCCATACCACCCGACTCCCCCAGTCAGTTAGCAAACTAAGATGCGGTGTTGCTGTGTCAAGTGTGAGTCACTATAAGGAGATGAGAGTATAGAAAAGGCTATGAGAGTGTGTGTTTATACATTTATGTCAAGGCAGGATGACAAGACAAGACAAAATGTGTAGTATTTTGTATTATGATAATAAATTTGTCAACAAGCCCATAGCTTCAGGGCTGCATTCACTTACACCCTATTCTCCAGCGTGCTACACTGCTACTCACAATCTCCCAGCCTAGTAAAAAGTCCAAGACAGCAGTCTGCTCATTTAATTACTGGCCCAGTGTGATGTCATTTCATTATTGTGTTGCTTTTATGACAGTGGGATAAGATTTTCCTGTCTCAACACAGAGACACTGATGTCATGCCTGCAACGCAGATTGAAACACAAGCTGCCCTGTAAAATATGCTTCCATACTTTCTGTTCCTTCTGTTCATAAAAAAAAAGAAAACACTAATTGGTCTTCAGCTGAACTTTCAATACTGACACATGTGCATTTTTGCTCTCTGTCATGTTTCCTTGCAAAGCTATCAGCTGTGATGCTGAAGTGAAGTGACACTGTCTTGATTACATGTCTCGTTTCCAAACTGTAATCATGCAGCATGTACAGTATAATACTTATAACCGCTCTGCTGGACCAATAAAATTCCAACCACAACTGCTCCCAAACAATTCCATGTCAAGGACCCCCAAACGCATTCACATAGAAACACTACTTTGACTGGAGTACCAGGTTTCAAGGATTTAACTTTCAAGTATTCTTGACCAACACACTAACTAACTAACTCATTTTCCGCTATTATTCAGAATATGACAATATTCTGAAATTGATACGGGTCATGTAAACAGCATATTCTGTGGGATATGCTGATATTATTCAGGTTTTAGGAAGATTCTTTGGACATGTATACAGCAGGTATTGTAGTATTTGGAGCCATCCACCATGCCAAACTGACGAAAAAAATGTGATTTCTCTGAAACAAATAATTAAAACTGGTGGCCATAACATAAATCTATAGGGTCATCCTGTGTTTCTATGATGAGTAACACGGAGGATATCAGTAAAAGAAAAACTTTACATGGGAAAACACAGGTCCTCCCACTTCACAACTATATTGCTAGCATGAAAGCACTCTTGTTTGTTTATTGTTTCAACATGAAACAGATTCATTCAACTTTAATTCCACTGGTCATGCATGACCCTCTACAATGTCTCACCTCCCTCCGAGGGTCCCACACCACAGTTTGAGAAACACTGCCCTACTGGACTCCAGGGGAGCACTAGACCCCAGTTTGGGAACATTTGTCCCTGGAAAAAACGTGTCTCGACAGCAATACTAAAGCCTAAGATGATAGATACATTCAGAAAGTAAAGCACTCTCCAATCATACAGTTCAGTCACACACACACATACACAGTATATACTGTAAATCTGCACTCTTCTCTCCTGCTCTATGCTCACTGCAGAGGAGTTTGAGGAGCCACATAACTACAGCCTCAGCCCAATCTTTTGATCTACTAAATGATATTATAATGAATTCTTAAACATTTGTGTTTGTTCCTGCACTCATTGAAATTCTGTGCTTTCAGCAAAGTAATATCATCCTTTTAATGTTGTGCAATGGTAAGTAGATCTGAGGCCTCTATCCTGAGGGTCCTTCATGCAATCTCCAACACTACCATCTCTCTCTGTAAGATTACTGGGTAAACAGTGGACTCTTTTTCAAGTTGGTATACAGGACAAGTAGAGTTCAGTTGGAGCCATTATACAAGTCTTTCCACATGCATTCATCCTGTACCAATCTCACATCAGTGGTGTACACAGAAGTATCAAATATTGCTCCCTGCTAGTGGCACTTCAAGTAAGTGTGCCATTAAAGGATTTTGCGTCAACATTTTAGGCGGTGTGTGAGTGGATTACGGAGATGATTAACTGACACAGTCCCAAAGCTTAGGCATACATTTCAAATGGATGACATTTTTCATCTGATCTTCAGTTCAGCCCTGAATTTGTAGTGTTTGACACTCAGGACAACCATGTCCCCTGATCAACAGAAGGGTAAGAAGTGGGGGCCTCCAATGTGCAAACCAACGCACACTCCTATAAGGTCGGACAGGAGGATTGAAATGAAAGTTGTGCATTTAGCTAAGAAAATAAGTGCTCAAAACATGCTGAGCACACAGATGCTGGAGTAGTATGATAAGTCTCTACAGATGTTTTTGTTTCCACCACAGCTTCTGCTCTTTGTAAAGAAGGAAAGCACCAAGTTTTAACAGCCACTATTCAAGCCTGCTGTTGTTCAGTGTTTGAGTATAATTTAATGGATTGGTCCTAAAGACAACGCAGGTACAGCACACATAATCAGAATGAAGCCTTACTCTCATTATAGTTGAAGAAGAAGTGCTTGTAAATGCAGCCAACTTTTTGCATTATAATATAACCTTATTATAATGTAAACTTGCTTTCTTTGATAAAATGTTTGTGAGGTTTCAGAATTTGCTAGAATTTGTTCTCGCTTGTCCATCCTGCAGTCGCACTCCAGACTATTCTGGGGAGGAATTACGAAGCAAAGTTATCTGTGCGCACTTGCTCACAGTTACTTCTCTTTCACTGAATCGCTGGCACACCGGAGGACAGATATTACAGCTGGGATCAGCTGGGTCACCTGGGATTAGGGTGTATAATTGCTGAAAGCCATGTGTGCACTGGGTGCTTGCTGCTTCTGTGGGAAATGAACATCAGCCTGAGCAGCCAGGCTACAGCAAGCCAAGCTGACTTCAATGTGTAGTCACCAAATTGTTTCCTCTTATTGTTGCTGACATTGTGAATTCCTACTGACCTAAATTAAATATACCCATACTCAAATTTGCAATAAACAAATCATCTGAATCCCACATAAATCAATTGAAAAGAGCTATGGCAACCATTGACCGCTAGCCAACCAATCAGTCAACTAGTATCATGCACATATTACTCAGAGGTTTTTCTCTAAAAGACAGCAAGCCTTAAAATAACACTACCAGTAAACTAGAGGTATTTGAAGCTGGAGAAAATTATTATAATGTCAAAACTGAGCAAACATTGGATTTGACCAGAATTGTCTTTTAACTATTTGAAGATATTTGAGGGGTCCTGCACATGGTGATCTTGGGAATGTTGCAGCAGTTCTAAAGGTAAGACTGGTTACAAGGACATATTCATTTTTAAAATCATTTCTAATTTTATTTATTCTCATAGTCAGAAGCGCTCTAAGTTAAACATACTCTTGAACGGAATCTGTGGAAGTTGCTGGTATAACCTACTCCTCAACTCAGCAAAGAGTGCAAGCGTCTTCATGTACAGCCAGCGTTAATGAAGTGTTGGCACCACTAGGAACAGTGTCAGGACTCTGAGCAGACCCAAACCACTCTCTGGTCTGGACCCTGTCTCTGCAAATCAACACTGAGTTTAATTAAGCCAAGCCACGCTGCCATTGACCCAACATTACTGTTTAAGTTGGCAGGGCCGAGGGAAACCTATTTACTGTGAGCAACAAAGGCAGTTTTATATGACTGCAGGAAAGTAGATTGCAAGGCTAATATTTGGAAATTGTTTTATTTGATTTCTGTATTTATTGAGTGTAATTTCTGAGCTCCTCTGCGGCATTTTTAGCATCAAATGTGCGGGTGTGTGGCCCAGCGGTCAGACGGCAGGCAGCCAGAGGTTTGGCTGGTTTGGAAGGACCAGCTCAGGCCTGATTCCTGGGAGCGACCCCGCAGGAAGAGTTCTCAAGTCCAACAGATTAGGAGCTCTTCCAGAAACCACAACGAGAGAGGAGAGGAGGGAACGTCAACCAAAGCCTTCACTGCTAGAAGGTATTGCTCAACACAGTAAACATGATTTCAGTCTTACTTCCCTATAAAGATACACATAAAACACATTTTATATCTCCCCCAACACCTCTACACTGTCTGCAAGTCATTTTAATCAGGAGAACCAGAGTTGCATAATGCAGTTCTGAACATTTGAGTAAGTATTCTGTGAAGGACTAGACTGACAAGAACTGGGCTCACAGTGGCTTTTTTCAATTAACTGAAATTGTGGTTTTATGGCATTACAATATGGAGTCATAAGAGTGCCACAAAAAAGAACAAATCTGTAAAAGAATAAGAAAATAAATGTGGAAATATAAAGACGAATAAATAAAAGAATAAATTAAAAAATGAAAATATAAAGAGAAATAAATAAAAGAATAAATAAATGTGGAAATATAAAGATAAATAGCAAAATATAAAAGAATAATTATAAGCATTTTCATTTATTTTCACATTTATGTGTTCATTTATTTTTGTATATGTATTTTGTGTATGTATTTATATATTTTTATTTTTGTATTTATTTATTTTTATATGTAATTTATTTTTTGTATCCCTTTATTTTATTATTTGTCTTTATATATCCGCATTTATTTATTCTTTTATTTATTTCTCTTTATATTTCCTAATTATTTTTTTTATTCTTTTAGATTTATTCTTTTTTATGGCACTTCTATGACTCCATTACAGAAATCTACAGTTTTATAACATTAAAACCCAAATGAATAGTTGTGATTATTAGTCATAGTCATCCTCAGGCAAAGAGAAAAGACATGTCCAGAAAAGCTAGAAAATAAAATTGTTTTGTTGTTGGATGATAGACACTGGGGTTGGATTTTGCAAGAGCTGTTGCAAGAAATTTAAGAAAGGAATAAGTGATTTCATAAAGAGTTGTCAGATATTACCTGAAAGTGTTTGGTATGTCCCCCAGCAGGAGGCAGAGCTCCTCTTCAGCCTCAAACTTGGAGGATGGATACAGCGACAATATTACTGAGATTCTGAAAGAAAAAAAGAAAAAAGCCTCAGTATCTTAATTTCTTACCTTTTTATTTTTAAAGTAAAACAGAAAAAGTGGCTGATGAAAAAGCTGACAAAGATGTTAGTTTTCTGCTTTAGTTGGCAAAGGAGAAATGTGATGCTCCACTTCTGTTATTCTGGAGATTAAATGAGAGCAGTAATTCACCTCTAGTGTGAAGACTGCCTGTAATGAATGAAGCCATATTACTGGATGTGATGAAAACATCAGTGAAAATACAAGAATCATTCTTCCAAAACAGATATGATAATCACATCAAATAGAAGAGGGATATTCCTGGTGGGTCATAGAAACTTTAAGGTGAAGATTTAAGCGCAGCAGATGGAACTAAAATGAGCCTGTGTGCTGTTCCATAATCACATCAGTCTGGATGTTAGCATCAGCACAGACAGGTAACAAGCACACAGCAAGCCTCCACAGCCAAGAGGAGTCAGCTAAACCTCTCATCTTCTCTGCTGCTGTGTGACGTGGCGTGTCATTGGTTTAGCCAGGCATTGCCACAGCTAGCTAATCAAAGTGGATAAGAAATGCATTAGACCACACAGGAACAGCCTGCATTAAAGCAGGCCATGTAATTGACTAGAAAAAACTAAGTCAGTCAGTCAGTCATGGAGGACTCGAAATAGCCTCTCAATAAAATACACACACACACACACACACACACACACAGTGAAGCCTCTATTTCTTCAGCGTGTGGTGCAAAAAAGAGAAGCCTGTCCTTCAGAAGTGTTGCTATTTCTGTTTACCACAAGGCCCCAAATATTCTATCATTAGGGAAACTAGGAGGGAAAGGAAATACCAGTGGGGAACACATGGACCCCATACAGCTGCACAAAGGAACCCAACTGACAGGGCGGTTAAAGACTGTCATGTTACTTGGAACAAGTTCCACAATATCCATGTGACCATTTACATAAAAAGAGCCACAAAAGTGATGTTTTCTCACTTCTTGTAAGAAATCATCTGCCTTTTCTGCTCTCTCTCACTCACTGATTCAACACTTGTCCAAGCTACATCAAATTCACCAAGGTTTTTACATTTACAGTTATAAATACCCAGAATTTGATGTACCTTTCATGGAAAAAAATCACCACCACGAAGGCTGAATCAAGCAGCACCACCTTGGCTTGTATCTGAAACAAAGTGAAAGTGCTTGAAGATGCAGTAGCACTGATGGCCCACGTGTTGACTTTAAAATAAATTGCAGCTTGCATGTGATTGTATTTAGAAAGTATTTTTTTCCAAAATAAATCATGAAATAAAATTAATTTGACTTCTTCAAAATACCTTTTATGTCTTGTATTTATGTGTTTTTGCATGGTGCAGTGTTGTTAGACATCAAGACTTTACCTTGGTTGGACTGGCTTACTGCCTTTCTAGCTGACAATGCAAATGAGACACTGGAACTGTACTGGCATGTATTTTAACATGGTTCACAGGCCTTTGCATGGTGGAAACAATATGGGATTCAAACATAATCCGAGGTGCTTCATTTGTAGAGCTACTTAATATTCAGATAAATGGCCGTTGTAATAAACTCAATAACCTTATGTGAGGTCATTAAATACAAGTTGCAGTCCTTTATCCTGTGGGTAACATCACCAACACTGACCTTTCCATCCAGGTTTCCACACAGTTCTACATGGATGTTGACCTTGCTGAGCTCCGATGTCTGGTTTCAAAGCTCAATTCACAGATGTTTCTACTCCTAATTCTCTTCTTCTGTGACGTCTGAATTCCCTCACTCTTTCCAGTTTCTATACCTTTGCACAAATAAAGCTAAATCTCTATCAACCTCCAACCAACATGACATTAACTGACAAGCATTTGGTATCACTGAAGCAACATGCTAAGCTCAGGTTTTAAGAGTGATTTCATAAACTCTCAGTCCTATCAGTTACCACAATGCCAAAAAACAAAAACTGACTCACCAGCAACAAAATGGCATGCGTCAAAATCTATACTCATGCAATTACATTTCTCTTGCAAAAGTACCAAGTGCATTTGATTAGATGGGCAGGGATCCTAGAAATGTTTCCAGCCAGATTACATTAGGACACGGTAAAGTTTTGATTGTCATTCTCATGAAACAATATCAAATATCCAGCCAACCATTGTAGAGTATGATATTTTTTTTTGAGTTTTTGGAGGGGGTCCTGTTTCATTTTGGCAGATGGAATGAAATGTCTATTGCTGCATGTTTAAAATATCTTCTACTATGTTAACCACATGCTCACAGTCTTGTTACTGGTTTTTACACGCAGCACCGTGTATTCCTGTATATTTCAACTGATGCAGAGCTGACCGAGGGTTGGGTCCCTTTGTGTCCCATCCTTCTGTGATAGGCTGACCTAACTATCAAGGGAAGTTAGAAGACATTATCCTTTATATGTAAACACTCGAAGCATACACCTTAATCAGATTTACAGTAATCAGAACATTATGTGCATGTACCCATTATGCACAAGATTGTGCGATGAACAACAGTTCTCTCTGAAATGCATAGTAACATACGGTATGTGATGTACCTTAGAGAATTTACAGTACCCCCCACAAAAAGTCCTAATTTGATCAAGTGTATGTGGCTTTCGTTTCAAGCTGAATGCATTTTCAAACATCAGAATGCAAGATGTTCTGGGTTTCACTCTCAATCCAGGATTACTGAATTATCTGGATAGCTATGAAGTTATCCAGATAATTTGATAAACCTGCATCAGATCAGAAGACAGGACCCTGAATGAATATTTGCTCATGGGGGCTTAAAAATAAGACATTTCAGCCTTTAGCTGAAATATGTTATGAAGCCAGTCCTCCAGCAGCATTATCCATCACTCAGCAACTGAAATGCCAACAGGCAGAAGTGCCTTAAAACTTATTGGTGACACCTTTTAAGTATTAGAGGGAGGTATTTGTTTTAAACCCGCTATAACAATTTTTGGCCACAAGCCACCATAACAACATTAACATATGATCATCTTTTAAGTTGATATGGCTGACGTGTTAGCATTTAGCAACATTAGCATTCATTTGAAGTTGTGTTTCTGGCCACCCAATGAATGTAAGTTCAATATTCACTCTCCTTTTAGCTCCATTTTGGGTCTCCACTAGACACGGCGGTGCTTTGAGTTAAATGCTAACAGACACAGACAATGTTAAGTTCATAATCACAGGCTGGCAGAGAAATTTAAATATCTTAATTTTAATATCTTAAGCATCCTACAGTTACATAGTATAAGTGTACATGGGCAACAACAATGGTACAATTGTACTAACCCTGGCTGTGTTACTGGCTCATTATAGAGACCCATTCTCTTTAATGCCATTCACATGAGAACTGAACTAAACTCTAACAGAAGAGAACCATCAACACATTACACTTTACTGCAACAAAATGAAAGTATATCTGCTCCAGACTAGACCAGGATATCTAAGCCTGGTAAGAGATAACTGACTGGAGATGGGAGACTTCTTCCATCCCATATGCTCCCTGTGCTCTCAGCAGTCTGACAGGGTGACAGTGTAACCATGACCTGATTACCTGTCCCCTGAAGCCTGTAATCACTAAAGCCAGCAGATAGGCACCGTCAGCCTGCTGACAGGGAGGATAATTGAAGGTGATGCTACATGCAGCTAGCCCTGCTAATGAAATATGAAAACAAAGAGCAGGGACCAAAGAGGCCTGAACTCCAGAGCAGGACATTTTTCTGTCTATTCACCAGCCACCGACTGAACTAAGAGTTGTGAGGCTCAGAAGCAGCATAATTCAAGGAAATGGTGATTGTGAATTAAAAAAGCTATTCATTTCAAAACTAGCTATCGACTTTTTGGGAAATCCCCCAGGTCCTGCCAGGTTTGGTGAACAAGTTAGACCATCTTCACGCTGCCTTTAAATACAGCTCTGTGACAGAGGGAGATGCCCTTTGGGAGCCTGGGTAAATCTGTGAATTTATTGACTTACTGGAGGATAACATTCAGAAATGCTAAAACTATGTTTGCCTTGAGGCACAAAGTGTATTGGAACCTCTGCTTGACCACCCATCAATTGGTCAAGTTCCCGCCCCAATGCTTATCACTCATCTTAATGAGTTGTCTGCTTTACGGACAAACATTTGCAAAGCCACAACAGGCACTTGCAAAACAACCACAGCCAGTCTAAAATGAAAAAGTGTTTTTGAACATTGAGCTTTGTCACTCTCTCTTTTCTTGCTGGCGCTGCTTTCGGTGATAAATCTTTGCAAAGGGCCAATTTGGTAGCCTGGGAACCAGAAGAATCTGCAAGCTCATGTTTTATTTGGCAGATGCGTCTGGTCCCCCTCCCATGATACGATGACTGTACAGAGGAGTGCCGTTGAGGCATTGTTGATAAGAAAGATGTGTTTGCTGTACTTCCCACAGGATTCGCTCAGCGCTACGTCACACATTTCGTTGCTCTGATTGGTTGTAGGTCTTTCCAGTTGCGCCCAAAGGCATTTTGGTCTGCACCCATTGATAACACCCCTTGGAAATCAAAAATGAACTGGGAGGTTCCAGACTAATTCACTCGAAATTGGTAGCCTGACATCACCAGACCAATTCGCAAATGCAAGAGATTTAGGAATGTAAACACAGACTTAAAAAGTATCCTAATTAATTTGTTACTGTGAAGAAATTCAAAAGCATTGTGCTTTGTCATTGTTGCCCATTGTGGTACCGTCACATCATGTAATGTAACAACAAATGTAACATTCAATAATTCATCTTTTTCATGTTTTTACAATTATGAAGCATACATGAACATAATAATCAGCAGCGATCTTATATTTGTTCAAAATGGTGATAAATTTCACTGAATCTCATTTTCCGAAAACTTGTTTGATATTGTTGCAGTATTTCCTACATGACATATCTAGAGTTAAGAGTGTTTCAGTGCATCAATACTTCTAAGCTAAATGCTAAGTCTTGAATTATTTATAATATAGACTCTTCTGGTCAGTGTTTCCTGCTGAATATTTTGCTCTACATACATAGTTTTGCCGCTACAGTTTCACCTGGTCAGGTGGCTCACTTTAGTTCACGTTAGCTAAACATTTCTGTGTAACTGATGTTATACAGGCAGTCTTCTCTACCTTTACTCTGTTGTTCTTTGTACCTAATGCTTGACTTTATTTTCTGTAACAGTCACTTAGCCATTTGCACCGCACAGTTGAATTGCATAATATTTATGTTTATTCCTGTGATTCATCAAATCATTTCTTATTTCTCTTGGAAACCACACTGGTATACATTAATGCAACTTCAACAAAGACTGTGTTTTAAAAATTAACCATGCACATTAAAGTTTAGAACTCAAAACGTGTGGCAATAGAGGGAGGGAGGGACATTAAGGCATACTGTAGCTTCACATTTTTACAAGGCTGTCTTAAAGCAATACACATGCCCCCCACGTACTTCGAAAGCATTACTGGTCACTATAATTGGTCCTCCTGTCAATACTGGCCACATAAGATCCCTTCTTAAAGCAATTTTAATGTAAGAGATGAGGGACACATCCACAGTCCTCAGTCTGTGCAATGTTCAGCTGAAGAGGAGGCTTCAGCAGACAAATCAAGAGGGCATCTCCCTTTTTAGTAGAAAATCCCTGCTGTGAGTTATTGTCTCTGCCTTGGCTCAGCAAGCATGGACGCACAAAGGCTGTAACTTTGGAAGATAACCACCTGATTTGTCTAACTGACTGTTGAAGCCTCATATTACCTTTAGCTGAACTTAATAATGTGAATGTGTGTCACTTACACTGAAATCGCTTTAGGAAGGGATCTCTCTTTTCTGAGGAGCAATTACTGTACAGTAGCACCCAATAATCCTTTCAACGTACATATGGGCATGTTAGTATTGTTTTTAGGATAGACTTATCCTGAAAGTCTATCCTTTAAAACCAGATTACTTTATCCACATGTTCACACTACGATTATAAAACAAATGTGACATCAGCTCTGACCAAACCACTGCTGCCATTAACAAAAGAGCAAACTGTAGTTACTTTAAGATCCCTACACTGTCTGTGTGACGCTGAATACACTGCAGGACATGAAAGTGATAGATATTTTGTGCCTGTAAAACTCTCACTTTCAGTTCACATACCTGCAGCAGCACCCTGTGACACAAACTAAAGTTTTGGTGGTCCAACAGTTAGGACTACAGTTACCTTCATATATTTCTTACTAACTTATGGAGTAGTAGGACAACTGGTGAAACTAGCTAACCGGCTGAAAACAGCTAGTGCTCATTTTTTACAGCGTTAATCAAAGTTTAAAGCTCTCCTCCATCTTCGGCTTATCGCAACATGTACAGTCACACTTACTGTACTCGCAACATCACAACAAAAACAAATGATCCGCCATTTAGCGCTTACTAAATATACATGTACGCCCAGTTGTACAGAGCATTTGCTGCCATTATTTTAGCTTGTTTAGGAAGACGGACCAAGTTACAGTGTGTTAACAAGAATATCGCAACATTATATGAAGTCAGTGTATTGTTAGCGGCTGCCCCCCCCTCTCAGTCTCCACAGCAGAGGAGATAGACAGCAAACTGACTTTCTTTCTCACACATAAACGCAGACGAGTTTGCTCCACTTACCCCTCTGCGCTCCAGATGCCTCTGTAAACACGGATAGTTTTCTACCAAAGTGTCTCCGGCGGACACACACACACAAACGCACACACAGATCGGATCCTCGTCCGCTATCTTTCGGAAACTGACAAACTCAGAGCAGCGAGAGGTTTGGCTCCTCCCACCGGAGCGTGCGTGCTGCTACGTCTGCGCGCGCGTGTGTTTGGATCATCCTACGTACAGTAGGTACGAGTGTGTGTGTGTGTGTGTGTGTGTATGCGTGCATGTGTGTGTGTGCGTGTGTGTGTGTGTGTGTGTGTGTGTGTGTGTGTGTGTGTTTATGTATTACAGCGTGTAAGTAATTGTGTGCACGTGTTTCAGTCAGTGTGTAAATATTATTTATGTTTTAAATGTGTCTAATAATTCAGATGAAACCAATCAGGAGCCCAGCATAATAACAGCATCCATTGATATTTTATTTAGCCCTGCCCTGAAGGAAGGAGAAGAAGAAAGCTTGTGACTGAGAGGCCTCAGGTTCAAGTTTGTGAACCAGCTGAGAAGATCTGCTTGGAGCAGTCAGTGCAGTCAGTGTGGCGCCCCTCCCTCGACAACACTGCTGATGAAGCTTTGAGCAAGTCACACAATCAGCACCACTGTTTGATTTTCAAAGGTGGTCTTGCAAAATGATATATGTGTTGATGTGGAAAGTTTAAATTTACTAATGCTTTACGGTAAAAACCACATGCCATTTTTGTGCTGTCGGTCATTCAAGAGTTGGTGTTATGCCTGAGTGTATCACATTGGAATAAATCATCTTAGAAAAGGCACTTAAATTGGACTGCTCTAGGGCACAAAGGATTGAAAGCTTGTGTATCTGCATGTGAGTGATTCATATGATTGTTATTCATTAGCATCCCATCCAAGACATTTATGCATGCTGTGGTCGTTTCCCACATGTCCTTGTACAAACAGACCATACAATTTCCAGTCAAAAAGCAAATTCAGTACCATCATAGCAGAATACTGTGGAAACTTTATGCTATAATCAAATCTCAGGTGTCTTGGCCCCTCGTCCGTTATGTAACTTTGTCTTCTTTACCCTCTGAAAATATCATAAAATCTTCAAGAATATCTTCCATAAGAGATTGTACTGTACCCTGTTGTTGCACTGTATTTGGCCACACAGTCAGTGTTCTCCATGAAGGCCACCACTCAGTGGAAACTCACCACTAGATGACATAAAGGGTTGCAGTGCTATCAGCAGCCAGGATTTATCTGTTGTTTGCACTGCATGCACCTTTCTTTGTTTTTGATTTCCCTAACATACACTTCTTCTTTATATGGTGTGTACTGCTGTGCATTATTTGGCTTTCTTTTTTTCAGTGCCTTTTAATTTGTTATCCAGCATTCAGCTCTATCCTTTGCTGCTGTAATGATCAAGTAAATCCCGTCTCACCACCGGTCGTGTTTTTTTTGTGTTTGTTTTTAAATGATGCCTAAACCAACGGGCAGCAAAGAGACCTTTGGGAATGCAAAATTTGAATTGGTCATAAAACCAAGCACTGTGTTGCTGTCATGCAAGCTCATCAGAGGCTCAGGTAAGTCTGTTGGGAGCCTGAAGCTGATTGGCTGGACAGAGAATAGAACCTGCAGGAGACAAGACAAGACACTCCATAAGGGTTTCACTCTAAAATAAGACACTTGCTGTTTCAAAAAAGCATCCAAAAGTGCAATATATGATGGTGGAGTTGTTGAAAAGGTTTTCTCTCTTATCTCTGGAATATATATATATATATATTTTTTTTTTTCAAATATAACCATCTTGTATAACAAATACTACCTATTCTTGGGCAGGTTTTCAGGAAATGTTTCAGAAGTGCCATTGTTTAATAGATTGTTGTTATAGAGGTGTCAAATGCTTTTCAGTGAGGATACATCTGGCATTTTTCCACTACAGAAAATGTAAGATGTTGGGTGAAATGTTTATTTTGGGAAGGACACTTCCATGGCTCCCCCACCAAAGGATTGGATATCATTTCCAGCCAAACAAATGAAGGACGGCAAAACAAAGAGTGAGTTTTTGCCTCTGCATGGTTTCACTTGTGAATCACAACCTTTGCTGCAAATTTGGTATTGCAATGAAGCACTGCATTTGGAGACTAATGTGTTCTTTCAATATTACTTTTAAATATAAGATACAGTAACAATCCCACTCAGTTAAGTAATGGTTTTCTACAGCACAAGGCTTCCTCTCAATTCCCTTAACCTTGATTGGGAAACGTTTTTTTCCCTCTGAAATCAGGGAATATGTGGTAATATTCCATAGTATTTGATTATTATTATGCAACTGTCTTAGAGATTTCCACAGCCTCAGTATTTCCTGTGCCATTTTGAAGAGAACACGCCTTATAGTAACGCATACATGTCAAAAATGTAATAACTATTAATACATTAATGGAAAATGTAAAGGAATACTATTTTTTTTTCTAAAATGCAAATCACACTGGAATTGTCTTTAAAGCTAAAATACCAACATCTTACATACATTTTGTAATTATTAAATGGACTTTGTCTTAAGAGGCAATTTTTAGAATTCCACATTATAGTCCATACTATTAAATATGCCTCTCAAGCATTTACACTGACATTGCACATACTGTACTTTTTGGGTGTATACGTGTATAGGTATATATATTGTTCTATTTTATTTTTATTTTATTCTATTCAAATTTAAATATTTGTATATATGCTCTATGTGTGGCATGAAGAGGCTACAACTTCCATTTCATTGTCCAACACTGGGTTGTAAAATGACAGTAAATGAACCTTGATACCTTGATTTCTTAGAGAGCATACAGTAGCTTTCCTCTGTGCCCAGGGAGGATATATCACAATAAAGAAGAAAAGTAATAAACCAAGCCAGATTACACAAAGAATGGTACTTTTAAATGGCAATTGTGTTTTGAAACTAAACCCTTCCAACAAACACATTTCAAATAGCCATTCCATCCATTGTTGGGCTGTCAGGAGGAAACACAAACTAAACTCTGGTGCCATCATGAGTCCGTGAGTCAGATGACAGCTGAAGCGCTGGTTAAAAGCAGCAGGTAAAGGGAATCACTGGGAGATCTGCTGCAGAGGTGGATTAAACCACTAATCATGTTAGTTTCACTATTTTTATTGCTTATTTCAAAGGCTAGAATGCCATTTTCTTGAAAATAAATGCCATAATGAAACTCAGCATTGTTTTGTGTTTTATGAGCTTTAGTGTGTGTTTGACTCTGTCTCCCCCCACAGGCTGGTGCAGAGTGAAGGTCCTTACTCAGCAGCACCTGCTGTATTTTCATCCTGAAGCACTGGACTTGTGGATAAACAGGGGTAATTTCCAATTTGGTTTGACTTGGACGTGATGCATTATGGGATGCAGAAAACCCACCTGTCTGGCATTAAGGATCGCACACATTAACTGTAGGTTGGTATCAACAAGACATTTAGGTCATGCTGTGCTGTAAGGAGCAAAAAATGGAGCAAAGGTGTTCCTTAGTGTTCTGGTGAATTTTAGATTTACAGTTTCAATATAAGATATTCAGATATTTGAAGCATTGTGAACATCGGAATATTGGAATTAACTGAGCTTTTCATTATAATATTGTATAACAAATACAATAATTTTAATATTATAATATTTTAATAATTTCATATTTTCAACTTGACTCAACCTCTGGTCTGTGTCAAGTCATCAACAACACAGTCCATTATTTAGTACTTTTACATGCACACTAGTGTTGTCCTGGATGTAATCCTACTCAGGATATGATATGGAACATAAGAAACCTGGTTAATAATATTCCTGCATGATTTTAACATTATACAGGTTTCTGATCGCCTGTGCAGTGTATATTTGACTCCTCCACAGCCCAGACAATAAATAAATATCTGACTTTCACATATGGATATCCTAAATTTACGTTTACGACAAGAACCTACAGTGCACACTTTAGGCATTAAAAGTAGTGAAGCAATTTAGATTGTTAGATGTTTTACATCATTTTAGTAGTATCCTATATCATTGTCCATAATATCCATAGAGAAGATGCCAGTGTGGATCTGTTGTAGCAGAAAACAACATGACAAACGTCTTATTTTGGCCCAAGTTTACAATCATTTTCATTTGTTAAACCGTCATTCATGTGTGACTCCTTTTTTTGTCACTTACTCCGGGTCAGTTCATGCCGATCTTTTTTAAACATCAGTGTTACGATCTGTGTAAACACTTAAGCAATAAACTAAAATATAAGGCAGGTTATTTTTCACCTTCTTCCTGAGTTGTTTTTTTTTTTTTTTTTTCTCCAACAAGATACAGGCTCAAGCGTGAAGCGCTCATTAGATTACCTCTTAACATGCTTTTTTTTTTTTAAAGTAAATCATGCCTTTATATCTCCATGTGTAAAGATTATTTATCTTAATATGTATATTATGCACCCCCGTCGTTTTTATCATGAGTGGAAGGTGAGAGGATGGAGAGTGGGGAGATAAAGGAGGGATTGAAAGAGCAGGCTAGGGACGAGACCTCGCCGCTAAAACACAATAACCACAGCTGAAGGGAATGGCATGCCTTAACAGGATTTCACGGCAGAAAACCATCTTTCCTCATAAGACACTGGCTGGATTTGACGCCCACATGCGTGTGGAATTCTCTTTTAAAAGAGCCACAACTGTAGTAGCAAACTTTCTCTATATGAGCTGATCCTCCAGCAAATTCACTGACTTTACAAAAATATAGAGCATTGGCCACCCCTTCCTAATGGTTTCACTGAAGTGGATAGGTGGTGGTCGGTCAATTGGTGGGAAAAAAATAACTTTTAATGCAAAATAGGCAGCCCTATATATAGCCTATATAGCCTGTTAAAATAAGCAATGGGCAATACTAAGCTCTAATTATTACATACAAAGCTAGATTTGACTTAAACTTTTTAAATGTAAATAGTGGGCGATGACAAGGAAAAATAAAATTATTAATATAAATATATAATATAAAAATAAAACTGATTGCAGCAAACAGCACACAGTGTGAGTGAAACTTACAAATTTCCATCATTTATTACCACTCTTTGTGTCAGCAGCAACAGTGTCTATACTGTATGTCTCCAGTGAGTTATATTTTCTATACACAGTTCTATAAGATGATAAAATATGCATATGTAGTGCATGTTCACACATCAGATTGAAACTTCACATGTAGTGGTTTGCAAAGTGGCAGCAAACAAAGACATAAAAAAATCAATAAAAATATAATAATTTAAATAGACATGACAAAACGTATCCACTCCTATGAAAAACCCATGAAAGACCACTGGCCATGTATTTGTTTCAGCATAGGTAAATACATCACTATTTACACAGTTTGAAAGGGGAAAAACAAAATTTTTTGTCTTTTTCTGCATTAACATTAAACCACAACATCTCTGCTGCTCAGTTACAGCTGACACAAGCACACCAGACCAGATTATAATATGAGAATACTGATTAAGACATGGTTGTGTGGTGTCACAGGGCCTCTGTGGTTCAGGTGTTCACAGTGTTAGCAGCATTAAGGAGTGATGAGAACAGAGAGTCTGGTCTTTGCATCAGCACATCTGGATGTTCTAACTCTGCTGCCTGTCGAACAGAAAAATGTTTACTGTAAGTCTATGTTTAGGATCATACAAGCTTTATCTTTGTGTATTTGTGTTTGTTCGTTACCTCTCCATTTGCCATGACCAGAATACGGTCTGCGTGCATCACAGTGTTGATACGATGGGCGATGGTGAGCACGGTGCAGTCCCGGAAGGCTTCTTTGATGGTGTTCTGGATCAGGGTGTCGGTCTCTGCATCGATGGATGCTGTTGCCTCGTCCAAAAGAATGATCTGTTGGACAACAGGAGGGACACTAAGTGCCGACAAAGAGCTTGGCTGGAAAGGGAAAGAGTTAAGATGGTATAGACTGATATGTAGAACAGAACAAGACGCTTGAGAATAGTGACAATATGATAAATGAGTAAAGGACGGTGGGATAAAAAAGAAATCAGAAGAGGCGGTTACATGTGCAGACCTTGGAGTTGCGGAGTAGTGCTCTAGCCATACAAATCAGCTGTCGTTCTCCTACAGATAAGTTCTCTCCATTCTCCAGCACCTGTGCCTGCAGTTTCCCCTCCAGTCTGGAGATCTGAGGAAACAAAACAATACTCATAGCACTACTTTTACGACTGCTATAACCATTTCTAAGAGTGACCCAGATTGACAGTGATTAAACAGCCCATTAAATGACAAAATTCTTGGAAGATGTATCTATGAAAACTAGTAGAGCAGGACAAAGGCTGTGCGCTTGCTAATAGGATTTGGTCCACACACTGTAATGAAAATGGTAATGTACTGCTAACATACTGAGTCCTTCATGTAGGTCTTCTCCAGCGCCACCCAGATCTCCTCATCAGTGTAGTTATTGAAGGGGTCGAGGTTGTACCTGTAGGCAAACGCGCATTGTCACTGCTGGTTAGCCAGTGACTAACCCTAACCACAGTGAGAGCAGTGTGTGTGAACATAAAACTCTGTGGAGTTAGGGGTTAGCTAATGTTACCTGACTGTGCCAACAAATAGCACAGGATCCTGGGGGATGATAGACAATTTGCTGCGCAGATCCTGCAGACCGATGGCCATAATGTCCACTCCATCGATCAGGATGGTTCCTGCTGCCGGCTCCACCAGCCTGAACAGAGCCACGCCTAAAGAGGACTTCCCTACAGACACAAAGAGTAGAGCAGCTGAATTTTACACTACAACTGTTGTCACAATATGTCAGAGCTACGTAAAATTGCCTCTGTACTCAGGACTGTTCAGGATTCAACTCTATGATAATTATTAAGTTATATATACCCTAATCGTCAGTGAATCATTTTAATATGTCTAGATTAACTTCTAGATTAATTTTTTCTGAATTGCCAATTTATACCACACTCCACCTGTCTGAAAAACAAACAAAATTATGGGTAAGATTTACTGGAGTCGAGGTCTTACCAGAGCCTGTCCTTCCCACAATGCCCAGCTTCTCTCCAGCTCGGATGACAAAATCGAGCCCGTTTAGGACAACCGGTGTATTCTCTCTGTACCTCATCTTATAGCCCTGGAAGGTGATGGCTCCGCTCTTTGGCCAGTCCTCTGGGACTTGAGCCTCCTGTATGTGCCTGGGGGCCTCAGACTTACAACCCTGTACACAATAAATAACAACTACCTTGAGGGAGGGGATAGGAGGGTGACAGGTGATAATTAACTGCATGGTGGAAGTCTATGGCCTCTTTGGTAAAAAGCACAAATAACTTGTGCTCTTCTTGAGTAGTTTAGTGGAAAGTCTCAAGAAGACCAGAATAGACGGATGGACTGTGTATAAACAGTCATTATTTTTCTGAGGCAGAGAAGTCTGGAGTCTCACTGTGATGTATTCCTGCAGCCGCTCCACCGAGTTGAACCTTGCCTCCACCTCCGTCGACTGCCTCACCACGTACTGCAGCATGCCTGTCAACTGGACAACACAGTCTGTAAACACACACGCTGCAGCTGCTTGCAGTGTGTCTTTACCGAAATAAACAAAACATTCATTCATTTGCTGTCCAGATTTACCTGTATGGTGTAGGACATGGCCAGGCCTTTCAAAGCCGGATTGATGACCGCATCATTGCTGAGCACCACGAACAGAGACACGAACAGGGTCATGGCTGCAGCCATGAAGTCCAGCCAGAAGGAGAGCCAACGTGTCCCAGAGTGAAACAGTAAATAGTGGTTGGAGTTGATGTCATTCAGTGACTTGAACCTACAACGTGACAAAAGGTTTGTGAACACACTGTCTTACTCCAATGATCAATAAAGCAGCTTCCATAATCCAGAACAGGATAAGAGATACTGTGACTAAAACACCAGCTGCTGCTTTTGCACTGCATGAATGTAAAGCAGAGAAGAAGTATTTCATGTTAAGGAACTCTGGTATCTTACAGTTTTATGTGGCTGTCTCTTATGTTGTAGGCATGGATGGTGCTGAGGCCCTGCAGGGTGGAGGTGGTGAGAGAGATGCAGGGAGAGCGACTGATGTTCTCCATCCTCTTCATCTGACGGACACTCCTCTGGAATATACTGCAGAGAAATCATAACTGATCTATCAGTATGCCTTAAACAACTCTTTACCGTCCATAGAGACAGAGCGCAACGCCTCATACTCTGAAAACCACGCCCACCGGAGGGGAAAACAATCGGGGTCACAGTATGCAACCAAGGGCTGAAACACTAACAAAATGCTAGTAACTGGCTAAAAACATTAGATCTCAGCATGTCAGAGGATTATTCTATCACCCTGTGTCTACTAGAGAGGAAAAGATATATTGACAAACTCAGTGTTGTCGGTCTATCTCAGTGTCTCTTCTCAAGCTAAGTTACTGTAGTTAGATAAGGCACCTGCAAACATAATACTGCATAGCT
Source organism: Macquaria australasica (assembly GCA_005408345.1). NCBI lineage: Eukaryota > Metazoa > Chordata > Actinopteri > Centrarchiformes > Percichthyidae > Macquaria > Macquaria australasica. The sequence continues at coordinate 272,781 of SEMN01000347.1, forward strand.
TTCTGATTTAGCCACATTCCACTGTCAAAATGCTTTAGCTTAACTTACAGCAATATAGTTAGCCTCAGTTGTTGACTTAACTGGTATTAACTCACAAGAGAATGAGGGTGAACAAAGCTCCGATAACAACCACAGCTGCCAGCATGGGGGGGAAGATAGCCGAGATGATGATAACGGTGAAGGTGACCATCAGACAGAACTGCAAGAACGGGTCCATATGGAGGGGAAGCACAATGTCCACCTCCTCTTGATCTTTGGAGAAGCGGTTGAGAATGCGGCCTGTTGGCGTCGTGTCGAAGAAACTCATGGGACTGGCGATAATCTGAGAAAGGCAAGCAAAAAAATCATCATCAGCAGCAGGTCATTGGTAGCTACTGCAGGTTACTGTGGCTTCTACCAGGTCTGAAAGAAGTCATCCTTTTTAAATACATTATTAGATGGTTTGACTTTTTTAACAGAAATGATCACACATTCAATTGATTTATGATAGGTAAACAGGGTTGTCTACAATTAAAATTGTAAAGTTGAATGTTTGATGTATATAGACAGCTGAGGGGTCAGCCGTTCACACAGTACATTCTTGAACATGGTGTCGTGGAGTTTGCAAGCGGCATTCAAGGTGACCCGAGTGTAGGCGAAGCATTGGATGACGGCAAGTATCACTGTGACGACCAACATCACGCCATAAATAGTTTGATAGAAGTATAGGTGCGGGTTTTCTGAGATGTTGCCCTGGGTTGAAGTCTTATTGGGTGACCGGGAAATAAAAACAGAGAAAATACATGATGTTAGTGGAGACCATGGCCAGAGAGAGAACTGATCAACACAACATGTTTTTACATCTACAAGAAAGATTTTTATGCTGTTGTGAATATTGTCACCAGATAGTCCAAAGATGTGGAAATAACACATATTTCGTCATATATTAGATCTGCTCATGTGTGATCAGTCAATACACTGTTGTAGTATACAGTACAGACTTATACAGTATAAGTCAATGTATGATAGCTGTGTATAATGATAATGGCCAGCTTCTGCTGTTAGAGGATTCTTGTAAGGACAAAACTAAGGAGAGACAAGTCTGGGTTTTTTTTGTTGACATATTGTAATGTTTGGCATTTAAATCCAAAGTTAAACAGAGATGTGGCAGCATATATTTAAGTGTAGTTAGTGTGGAAGTGAACACTGGGCAAAATAAACACAATAAAAAAGACAGAAAAGTCAAATGTCTGATTTGAATGAATAAACATCACCATCTCACACTGTTAAGGTCAGATAACAATACTGTGTGGCCTGCCAGCTGTGTTATTTTGTGTCATTGACTGGTTCTTTTGCAGAGGGCTGGCAGGTGGTGGACAGTAATGGCCAATGTTCATGGGATAGAGATGGGCTGTAAACTAACTTCCTGTCTCCCTCTGCAGGAATCAAATCCACCATTGTTCCTTAGTTCTTTAGTTAGCATCAACAGTTTTAATAGGGACTGGGGAGGTTACTAACCCCACACACCAGGACTATGTTGTACTATATAAATAAAGTCAAGTTGAGTTGAGCTGGGAATTAAATAAAGGTACAGTGTCTGTATAGGATGGGTTTATATCTGTCCTGGCTGTCGTGCAAAACATATTCATGATTTGAGTCACACCCCAGCACAACAACACACACAAAATCGCTATGTGTCAGCAGTAAACATGGACATTGAAGTAATGTGAGGAAAAAAAGAGAATTTGTCCGTTTTGGAAAAGATTGGTTAACAGACTGTGTGAAGAGAACCTTTTGTTACTCTCAGACTGTCCAAACAACATGCCTGTTGGGAGCATATAAGAATCTTTATTGTTTCCAGTGGTGGGAAGTCACACACTCACTGAGGACACATTCATATTTCAATCAGGGCTGGTGATCAGTTCTGTGTGTATGTGTGTGTGTATGTGAGAGAGAGAGAGAGAGAGAGAGAGAGAGAGAGAGAGAGAGAGATATGGTTCTCACCCCATTACCGTTCCCCAGCCAGAAGCTGAGCCACCAGTTGCTGAAGGCTGTGGATCCAATCATCAGGACGATGTTCAGGATGGTGAGGAAGGTGATGATGTAGCCTGCAGCAACACAGTCACACCAGACAATCATAAACCGGGTTGTGCATGTGTGAAGTGTGTATTATTGCATAGAATCATGCCAGTGCATGTGTGTGTGTGTGTGTGTGTGTGTGTGTGTGTGTGTGTGTGTGTGTGTGTGTGTGTGTGTGTGTGTGTGTGTGCTGTATCAGACCTCCGGCTGCCTGGCAGTATTGCTGGTAGACTCTCCAGGAGACGGCACCTTCTGTGGAGGACTCCTGACTGACCAGCTGATCACTGACAGCAGCTTAAAGGGAAGAAAAGGATTTTATAGAATCACAGCACGATTAAAGTGACATAATTGAATTGTGTTCCCATAGAACAAGAATGTAAAAAATATAGATGTAAATGTACACAAGCTTCACTGAAGATCCTATCACCCAGACACTTGCTACATTCACAATAGTGTAAATGCAATGTATCTCAGATTCACATAACAACAGAAGTATCATAATTATGTTATATTTATACAGACACTAGGATGATGAAACAAGCCATCTGCAGCATTTCTACTCTAAGTTTATATCCTAATGGTTTAGGTCCTGATGGTTTAGGATATAAACTTAGAGCTGGGTTATGCTCAAAAAGAAATAGTCTATACAACGTGTCGGAAGGCAAAAGCGTTTATAGCTGTTCAGAGCTGTAAAGAATGAAAATCGAGATCTTGAGAGAGAAGATCAAACCCTGCTTACTTTCTCGGCCCCACACACCTGGCCAGTCACTGTGTTAAGAGGGTTTCTGAATGTCAGATTATTGATTTCGGTTCAGACATTGTTGGACACAGCCCCTTCGTCTTTTAGGTTCCCACATTAAAATGGAAGCATGGAACCTCCTTGCAGAGACTGGATATATTCCAGCTGAACCTGCTGACCCTGCACCAACATCAGAATTTAATGAGTTTTGTAGACTTACATTTTTGGTCAGCTGTCGTGCCATCATCATTTTCATCTGACATGTCAAATGCTGAAAGGAAGCACAGAATATGGATGACAATAAATTCTCTAATAAACTCTAATAAAGGCCCAAATATTGTGTTTTTGTGCTAAACTCTGTAATGAACTATAGCCTTATTTTCCTTCATTTTAAGTTCTGATGATTAAGTACTGATGAATTGAGGCATCACAAATGATCCCATTTAATCTATTCTGGATCATTACACTAACAAACATGTACTTCCTGGTTTCCATACCTGGGTTCACTATCCCGCTGTCTGTGCGATCTGTCAGCTCAACCTCCTTCGGCTGCGCAGCATCTTGGGGTGACGCATCCTCCTCTTTCTGAGTCTGTAAACGATAAGTGAAAACACAGTGATACTGCTGAGTACAGACAAGTTGAAGTTGAAAATAACTCACTTTCAACCTTAAGCAGATGACGAGACATGTTTCTGCCTACTTTAAACCTCTGCCATCTCTTAATATTTGTGTTACAGTTTACATGTAGCAAAGATACTGTGTTAATGTTAACGCCCTTATTATAACTGAAATTATGGAACGCATTTCCCTTGTTTTACAGACAACCATTTTGTTCATTGTTATTGAGCTAGTAAAACAGTAAAGAACTGGTGAAAAGCTTTTACAGCTAGTAAAACAATAAGATAAGACACATGGTTAGAATAGCAGAGTTACGCTTCATCAGAGTTTTGTATTGTACTGTAGTTTATTTTTTTACTTTGGACTGTTCCATCTGGTAGTTGCTGATGAGCTGAGTGTAGCGTCCGTTGGCCTTCATCAGGGCCTGGTGGTTCCCAGCCTCCAGCACCTTGCCATCCTCGAGAACCAAAATGTCATCGCAGAACTCCAGATACTGACAGACACAAGCGAGGACAACCGTGTCAACAAAACCATCCCAGCAATGTGGCCAGAGGTCTAAGCAACACAGCCTAAACAGCAGGCACATGTACACATTCAACATTTATAGCATTTGGCAGATGGTCTTATCTAGAGTGACACAATAGTGCTCACAGTTCACAATTAAGATAATACTAGTGGCAGTGATCAGACCCCTCTTCCTGATGTATGATTTTCTATCACTACTATTTACTAGGATGGTATATCCTAGACCTTCTATTCTAAAATTATTTTTAAATATGTTACAATGAAGGTTAAAATGTACTATAAACGAGTTTGCATGGTGTCATGTTTAACAATGAGCTACTTAGGATTCACAATCTGCAAGTACTGTATATGACACTGCATTGCATTGCAGCAGAAGTTGAGCCTTGTTCATCTTGTTTACTGGACAACCCTGCATTGTTTTGCTGGAGCCCCAGTTTTGTTGGCAACACCACTGCACCAATGAACTGGCTCCATTCAAATAAATGGGAGGGATGCTTTTGTTCATGCTGGGCTTAAGCAACTGTTTGTGAATATGAGAGCCATATCAACTTAAACGGTGATGCTTTGTCAATGTTCACCACTTGTCTCCACTCTTCCACCCAAGGAGCAAAAAAATCTGTTATTGCAGGTTTAAAATACCCAGAAAAATGCAAAATTTGAACATCTACAATTAAAGACAACTAGGCAAACTCCCTCTGCTGAAGAAGATTGTGTGATATGATCGAAAGCTCCAGAACAGCTACTAATGGACCTTGTGCTGAGACTGACATCTAGTCTCTAGGCATCTTGTGCAAACTATGTTTATACAGGTCTGCTATACTGTATGTATAGTATAAAACAGTGTCTATCTTCCCACCTGGAGCTGGTGTGTAACCAGTATGACTGATTTCCCCTGGAGCTCCTTCTTAATGCATTCTTCAAAAATGTGTTTCCCCACATGGGCGTCGACAGCAGATAGCGGATCATCCAGGAGGAAGATGTCCTTATTAGAGTAGATGGCTCTGGCCAGGCTGATCCTCTGCTTCTGCCCCCCTGACAGATTCAGTCCTCGCTCTCCAATCTGCCAACAAAACAGCAGAAAGCTGCTACGAACATTGGCCACAGGGTCTGGTACATCTCCAAATCCACTTGTCACTCAGATAGAGATAGAACACATCTTTGCAAAAAAAATAAAAAATAAAATTGGGTTATGTCAATTTCAAACTACCTAAATCAATAGGCTTGGTATTCATGTCATGCAATACTTTGTTTTTTGTAAACCTACTGTACTTTGCACTGATGATTGTTCTGTCTCCCTGAACATCTAGTTTTATATTCACTTTGTTACAATAGAAGATGGTGTAATGTAACATAATTGGCATAGTTTGTAGTTAAGTTTTTTTGGACAGGAAATGCTATTCAAAACAAATGCTGATAACATTTCCTGCGACTCGCTTTTTTGCTCAACTTCAAACAGCACACCACGTCTGTTGGGTTTTATTTGATTGCCTTGGAGCTCGAAACTATGAAACGTTCCTACAAGACAGCTGCTGTTCATGAGAACACCTTCTGTTTTGTTTTTTGGCGCTGGATTGTATGAGTAACTCTCTCATGCATTCTCTGGATGTTGATGCATTCAGCTCGAGTGAGATCTGAGAACAGAATCCAACGCTTGAGGATCTTTGTTAAAGAGTTGTGCTAGCGCTTTTTACTATAACATTTTAACCATAATATCAAGTTAAAATGATATTCACGTTTAGGACATGAAGATAATGTTCAGGGCTCAACTTCATCCATTAACTTTTGACTTGACTTTAGACTTCACAATAAAAGTGAGACCTTGTAAAACTATAACTTGAGCATTTTTGTTACTCACCAAAATGGCTGCTGGAACATACTAACAGACACTGTATTAAGCAGCATGTGGTGGTCATTATTACCCAGCCTGGGGAAAAGGTTAGTAAAGCTTCTGAAGTATGAAGAGTCACAACAGGTCATTCCACAAAACACTGTGTATTTCTTTGTCAAAGTAAAATTAATTTTTAGAACGCATGCTTTGATTGTATGATTCAACTATAACAGGCCAGTTATTAGTAGTATGATTATGACTACAATTAGTTTTTTAAGCCTTATCTCAAATCTGTTTCTCCCAAATCTCAGGATGCTTAGGTTATATTTGCAAAGAAATTCAAGCTAGACACAGCCAAGAGCCGCAGAACACTGGGTTGTCCTTCTCAGCAATTAATTGTTTGAATTTTGTGAATCCACATGTTCCCAAGGAGCTTCTTACCACACATCAGAGGGTCTTAGTATTAAAAGTTCCACTACACTACAGTTGAGCGTACAGCAGAGAGCTCCTACCTCAGTTTGATCACCATATGGGAGGATTTTCAGGTCAGCTCTGAGGCTGCAGACATCCAAAACTCTGTCGTATCTGTGGAGTAAGACAACAAATTGCCCGAAAGTCAGGGGACAGCCGAGTGTAGTGTATTAATCAGAGCCATTTTGAAGACATGATTTGGTTATTTCATTCAGTTTACTTAAAGTTCCCCTCCACTCAAAAATACAGTTGAATGTTTGAGCTTCACTGTACAGAATGATGTGCGTGCAGAGTTTGACACTAGAAGGATGTTTTCACATTCATCTGCTGAAAGTTTCTGTGTTCATAGAAAAATCAGATTTTCAGGGGCGGGCCTACTAGCATGATTTGTGACATCACAAAAAGTTTGGAAGTCAATCCTGGTCCAGTATTCAACTTCAAACTTGAAGCTTCCAGTGCACATAAACTGAGAATGGACTTTTTAGTGTACGAGACATCTTGTTTCCAGCAGGAAAACTTTACAAATCAGCTAAATGTGCATATTCATAGATTCTGGAATTTTTAATTAGCTACAAAGAATAGATGCCTTTTTAAGGATTTTAATGTGGAAATTATTTTTTACTTTTTTTGCGGAAAAAACATTTCAGACACACATTATTCTTCCTAGCAGACTATTTGTAAATATGTTTTAATACATGTCTGGAGGGGATCTTTAATAAAAACAACTAAAACATATTTGTACAGTAATCGTAGGCAGCAGTTGCTATTGTTTTTACACTTATTTTATTTTGGAACAAGCCCTTTATTTTAAGCACTATATTAGTTTACTGTCTAATTATACTAAGCACATTGACAGTGCTTTGAATTGGCTTGCTCAGACATACTGTCCCTGGCAGTTTATGAGAAGTAATGGGAGACCAAACTCGCTGCCTACTTCTTATTTGACTATTTCTGCAGAACCACAGACAACACACGTGAGAGAGAGTCCACAAGGAAATACAAGGCTCAGAAATGCAGCACTTCTGTATGTAGTCTGGGAAAACACTGTCAGGGTTGAGTGTATGTTTCTATTGGCTGAACCACAATCATAAATGCCAGCTGAGTGACTTGACTCATCAGAATACTGGGCACGGGTCAGCAAGTCTCGCTTCTTGCCATCTCTGGCAGCATGGAGTGGCTTCACACCGATAATCCTGTCAGATAACGGAGATGACCTCTGCTCTTGTTTGACTACCTTGCAGATGTGAACTCAAGCAATAAGAGAAACTTTATCCCAGCTAAACATTTGTGACGTGAGATAACCTCAAAAGGAAAACCTATTCAAGTCTCGGTTTAACGGTCTGTGTCACTGCAGTCATGAGGAACAGTGGTGACATATTAACATCACATATGGTATCCCCATAGTTAATAATACCTCCTATTGTTTTCCATAATCACAGGTCACAGTTATCTGCAGTTACTTATAATTTGTGACAATAATTTAAGTGATCAATTACTTGGCCTGGTCAAAATGTTCCCCTATCAGGATGTTTTCTTGAACAGTTCCATGGAATATCCAAGCCTGCTGGGAAACGTAGGCAAATGTCCCATCAGCTGTGAGGGAGCCCTGCAGAAGGTGCATCTAAAATATAAAAATGACAAGACAACCGTGAGAAAAACTGTATGTTACAAAGCATCAGTTAAATCTGGCTCAGCGATAACATAATGTAAATAAGAAGCATCACAGAGTGGCGGACAATAAAATAGGGAACATTAACAGCGAATAAAAATGCCAAACATGATGTCAGACTTGCAGAGATGGTAAAAGAGAGGACAAAAAAGACAAAGGAGCAGCCAACCTGTTCCAAAATGCTGGAAATCAGTGATGTCTTTCCACTCCCCACGTTCCCACAGATACCAAGCAGGTTGCCCTTCAGGAAATAACACAGAGAGTGTAAGTTTGCCTTTAACCCAATTTAGTTAACCTCATTTATCCATATCAGTGGTAAAGAACACCTTAGGCAGTGTGAAGGAGATGTTTCTCAGGGTTGGCAAGGTTTCAGCCTTCTGGGACATCTCCTCCACTTTGTGTCCCTCCACCCCATTGGCTGAGCTGGGCGGGATGTCTGACCCGCTGTCTGGCTTGGCCCAGGAAAGTGTGGCGTTTTTCATTACTATGGCTGAGTCTTTGTCTTTCTTCTGCATCAGGTAGGGCTCTGGATTCTGGATCAGCAATATTTTCTGAAACAGCCACACATCGCATTTCTAAACTTTTTCATGTTTTTAAAATTGCAATTTTTGATTGCAAATGAGACCCACAACCGAGACAAATACAATGGATGCTGGCATTGTCGCAGTGACAAAACCTGAACATACACACACACACACACACACACACAGAGAAAGAGGAAAATGCTTCAGATTACACTGATAACAAATAACATTTTTTTGTCTGGTTTTAGAAAAAAACTGTTATTAGTCATTTTTTAAGGCAAGTGTAAAAGTTATAAGCTAACTCCATCTTGTGATTCTGCAGATTATGAGCTTTGGAGGAGGAAAGCCGTATTCATATATCATCACCTATCACTAGAAGGTAACATATTACAACCTTGTAGTTTGTTTTGCTGGATGGCAGCACAGCAAGAGAACCTCCATGTAACATCAGAGTAGTAATGAATACTACTACTACTACTACTACTAATAATAATAATAATAATAATAATAACTGTTGCCATAACATGCTGAGCAGGACACAAAGAGTAGAGTTTACCCTCAGTCGTGTTAGTGACACAGCAGCCTCAGCCAGGGCCTTCACAGCCAGGGGCAGCAGAGCCAGGCAGAACCTCAGGGAGTTGAAGATAGCGATGGTGGTAAAAGCCTGGTAATAACAAAGAATGATGCTCAAACACTACCTCACACCATACAACACTGACAGGGTAATATATTGGTTTTAAATGGACAACAATGCTCTAGTGGCCAGCGTCTGTCCATAGCCTGCTCTGGTTTAGTGCGAGCACAAACAGAGGAAAAAATGTGCGTTTATCATGAATAACTGGCGACAAAACTGAAAGATAGCATTCTACTCTGTCCAACTATTTACAGACTTCTCTCTATGTCCTTTTTTCAATACACCTCTATTAACCACTGAAATCACACAGTGGGCATGTTGGAAAAGGTTGTTGTGCTGTATGTGCTGCACCGCTGTGGTACTCACATCCGACGTGTTGAGCTTCAAGCCCAACAAAGTGTGTACAATGAAGGTGAGAACGGTGGCAAGGATGGGGATGATGCTGGTGATGCTGGTATTGGCATTCTGGACGTAACCGACTCTCTGCAGTTCTTTCTTCTCATTTTTCCTTAAGCCTATAAGAGAGACAACATCACACATTTGGAGAAGATGTGTTTTTACCTTTACTGCTTCTGGTAAATTTGTTGATCTCTTATTTCTTTTCAGACCCATCCTGCTGGAGCTGCCCAGTGCAATCACATCTCAGCCCACAGTTGTCAAGTGGGGATAAGCTATTTGCTCAAAAGCACCTAGAAGACTGTATTTATGAACTATGGAGATATTTAGAATAATATCACATTTCATTTTTCTTGAAAGCATTTAAATATGTAAACACAAGAGTTTAGACCAGTGGTTCCCAGCCTTTTTGGTCTAAGGTACCCCCACAGTCCTGTCAACTGAACTCACGTACCCCCTTCATCGATTGCCACCTATCATGTTCCAAATGTATAACACTATTGACTATATAAAAGTGGATATTGTTACAATAATTTGTTCATACAATTGAATTGTCAATATTTAGGTTGGTTTGGTCAGCAATGGACTATTGCCGCTTAGAATGAAGCTGAATGCTCCAACTGTTTATCCATTACTTTTAGCTAACTATTTCTACCATTTATCCATTGCTTTTAGCTACCTGTTTAGCTAACTAGTTTTCAATCAGGTGGCGTGGAAGGTGGAGAGTATGTCGCAGCTGCAGCCTTGTCTCCAGCCTCTAGTGCCTCTGGCAGCATGGCTATGTTCACTGAAGCGATTTTGCATCAAAAACTAATTTAAAAAACAATTAAACTACCAATTTCCACCATCTTCAGATTCTTGTACAACACATTTTCCCTTCAACTTTGCTTTTATTTATCCCAACTTTTGGACCATGAAACATGGAAAGTGGCGCGCGCATCTTTCAAGGTTGGTTTTGTGTTTACACAGGAAAGAGGACAGTATAAATAATGCCAATGATATATGATATACAAGAAAGATTAAAAACCTATCTGACTGGAAGAAAAGGTCAACACGCAGCCGCCTAACTTCTTACCTGCGATCTTCTCCTCAAAGGAATCTTCCCAGGCGTACATCTTGATAAGTTTGATGCTGTTGAGAATCTCATTCATTGTGCAAACACGGCGGTCTGTTATCAGTATGGATTTCCATCTGAACATGTTAATGAGCTTGGCTAAGAAAAACTGAAAGCAGAAATGTGAAGATGTGCAGAAAATTAATATGTGGGACAATAGAAAACAAGCAGCAAAAGAGCAAATATAGTTAATTTAGGCTTGTCCTTGTGGCTGACTGAGTAAATACCCCATATGTAGCATGGAAAGCATTAAATATTTGCCTAATAATAGCTAATAGTAGCTAAACTGCAGAAAAATAAGGTGAGACACAGAAGATTAATAACTACAAACTCTGTGATATACTGTCGTTGTTACTGCAAGCTACAGTTGTGTCATATGTTGGAAATTAGGCATTAGTCATTGCCTTTAAATACCATTTAAATTCTTGTTGACAATATTTGTTTATAACTTTACCCCTTTTTAGCTCTGTCTGTGATGTGCCCCTTGTAGAATCTGAAACAATTTATTTTACACTGCTTATGAAAATATGTAAATAAAAAATATAAAAAGAAAGAAGAAGAAATATATATTTATGAACTATATGTGCAGTTTCTAATGTACAGACCTGTAAGGGGACGAAGATGATGTAGATGACGACTCCAGTCAGTGCGGTGTAGCCCAGGATGTTGCAGGCATAGATGACACACACAATAAAGAGCACTGGCATGGACAGCATGAAGTTCCCGAACAATACTGCCTCAAATATCCTGTGTCCATCGTTGGTCAACACATTAATCATCTGGACGGGAGAGAGAGAGGGAGAAGAGAGAGTCAGAGTAGGTGAATCCCACAAGATTTTAATGACAAATAAGTTTGGCATTAACAAGCTTTCACTAAACACTAATAATAATAATAACAATAATAATAATAATAATTATAATAATAATGATAATGATAGTATGATAAATACACACTTATTAAATAAATAAATAAATTATATTAAATAAAATGTTTGATAACAAAATGCATTATTCAAGGAGAACATTAATCCAAAAAGTCCCCTATAACACCAATTAAATGTGCATGTAGAATACTTTGATTGTATGATTTTATGACTTATCCACAAATGCAGAAAAACTCTGCATATGTCCTCAAAACATTTTTTTTTGCATTCATTATAATAATCTAACTGCATTTGGAGTGAAATGATAGAAAATCACATAGTAAAGTGATAAGCAATTCTCCCCATGCAACTGCTGTCGAGCTGGATCAGCAGGTGGGATCTAACCACAGTTCATAAATATTACACAAAATATTATTAAGATTTTTTGAAATTCTTGTTCCTACTGGAGGAAGAATATTAAGTAATAGGTGAAAGGTAACTCTCATGTATGTAACCCAGTCTTTACCTCTCCCATTGATACGCCGCTGTGCACCCGCAGAGAGATGACTTTCCGAAAGGCCACTGAAGAGAAGGCTCCCTTCAGTCTGACTGCAGTGCGCAGGTTAATTGCCCACAGCAAAGATGTTAGGAAGGCTTTGAAGAACTCTGAGATGAACAAAGCGAAGGCCAGACCAACACCATGGAGCACTGTGGACTTCCCCGGGTCATCAGCATAGTTTAGGATCTCATTGACCAGAACAGCCTGAGAGGACAGAGAGGTTTGTTACACTTGAAAAGAGCATTAAACACTAAACAGCAATTAAACAGCATTTGATCAGCATTGAACAGTAATGTTGTTGTTAGGATCATTATGTGCTTGTAACATAGGTAATGTTAGTAACACAAGTTCAGGTTTATTGTAGCTATTGCGGCTTGGATTAACATAAAATAAATAGTAGCAGATAGTAGGTCTTACTGTTTATACAATGTAAACTCAAACACAGTAATTTGTCATTAATAAAAGCATTTGTCTTTTCTTGGCAGTGCCACCAACTACAGTAGTTTGTGACACACATAGTACAGTTTTTCTCTATCCTTTGCAAACTGACCAAACTGATAATGAATGTACGAAAAAGCTTCTTTTTTTTTAGATTAAACCAGGGGTTTCCAATCTTTTTGGCTTGTTTGCACCTTACAAAAAGAAGTCAAGAAACTTTATTGTCATTGTACTGCTGTGCAAGACAACAACACAACGAAATTACAATGGCACTCCCTGAAATTAAAAACAATATAAAAAGAACAATATAAAAATAAGAGTAGTACACAAAGTGCAACTGGTGTGCAAATAGGCAATAAACAATAAGCAGCATATGATCTATCAATCTGTATGGCCTGCCAGAGGGGAGTAGTTTGAAGAGGTGGTGGGCAGGGTGAGTGGGGTCACGGATGATGTTGGAGGCCCTGCCCGGCATCGGGCCTGGTAGATGTCCTCGACTGCCAGCAGCTGTGTCCCAATAATGTTTTGGGCCATCTTGATGACCCTCTGCAGAGCCACCTGGTCCTCCCTGGTGCAGCTGGCATACCATGCTGTGATGCAGTATGTCAGGATACTCTCCACTGTGCACTGTTAAAAGGTCAAGAGAAGATTCTGCGGCAGTCTGGCTCTCCTCAGCTTACTCAGGAAGTAGAGATGTTGTTGTGCCTTCCCAATGACAGTGGAGGTGTGTGTGGCCAAGGAGAAGTCCTCAATGATGTGCACCCCCAGCAATTTAAAACTGGAGACTCTCTCCACAGCCTTGCCACCAGTGAACACTGGGCCGAAATCTGTTCTCCGTGTCTTCCTGAAGTCTACCACAACATCTTTCGTCTTCTTGTTGTTAAGAATGAGATTGTTGGCAGAACACCAGGCTGTCAGGTTTCGCACCTCGTCCCTGTATGCTGACTCATCGTTGTTAGAAATCAGGCCTGTGACTGTCATGTCGTCTGCGAACTTGATGATGGTGTTTGTTGCGTGGACAGGTAGACAGTCATGGGTGAAGAGGGCATACAGGAGAGAGCTCAGCACACATCCCTGTGGAACACCAGTGTTCTGGGTGAGAGTGGAGGATATATGCTTTCCTAACCTTACAGTCTGGGAATGGTTGGTCAGAAAATCCACAGTTCAGTTGCAAATGGTTGTGTTCAGGCCCAGGCTGTGGAGTCTGTACACTAGTCTGTTGAGAATGACAGTGTTACAGGCCGAAATGAAGTCCAAGAAGAGCATCCTGACGTACATGTCTGGTCTTTCCTGGTGATCCAGGGAGGGCGAGGCTGATCGCATCTTCTGTTGATCTGTTTGCCTGGTCCAAGGTAGGGATGGCAGGGATGGTATGTTTGATGTGGGCCAAAATCAGCCTCTCGAAGCATTTGGCTATGACCGAGGTAAGTGTGATCCGGCGATAGTCGTTCAGGCACAGTGATTGTAGATTTGAGGTACGTCGGGGCAACAGCATAGGTTAGGGAGAGGTTGAAAATGTTGACCTCTGCTAGCTGGTTGGTACATGCCCAAAGCACACGCCCTGGGACGCCATCAGGTCCTGCTGGTTTCCTTGCATTGACGCTGTACAGTGCCCTTCTAACCTCATTCAGTGTACTAGCTCCACTTCACAACCTTACAACAGCAAAATGCTATTTACACATGAATGCATCAATCAAATAATGTCATGTATAATAATAAATTAGTTGCAGTGGCAAATTTACTGCATAATGAGTACTTTTACTTTTTATACTGTAAGTATATTTTGCTGATACTACTTGTGTACTTTCACTTAAGTAGGGTTTTGAATACAGGACTTTTACTTGTAGTGGAGTATTTTACAGCAAAAGATCTGAATACTTCTCTCACCACATTTACAATGAATAATTTAAAAAAAATAAACCAACTCTGACAAACTTCAGAGAAGGCCATTGGATCTGGCCAATAGAGGAAGCATTGGTACTGTTGATATTCAAACTCAAATCAAATTACCGGGCCAAGAAACGCCGCCAGCATTGCAAGGACACCAGTAAGGACAGACAGAATCACCCTGGTTCTTTGAAAGCGAAGGAACACTCGAACCAAAGAGGCCTTTTCCAGCCCGACCTTTGCCACTTCTTCCTCCCAGAGTCTGTGGAGCCTGCACAACACACACAGTCAGAGTCAACACTGTCTGCCTTATTCATTCATTACTAAAGCAAAACAGTAAAAACACATCTCACATTTTCATGAATCATTTTCCAGATATGAATTTCAGCAACTAGACTTGTCATGGGTCATGTCTATAAATAGACTATACTGTTCTGTCATTGCATCACATGACAGTGGAGAAATGCGGGGCCTCCATGAATCAGCAAAAAGAGTGTCAGACCTTTCTCCGCTGGTGTCGGCTACATCCAAAGGAGACAGGTTTAGAGAGCTCATGTCCAGCTTGTTCCTGAACATGGCCCACATCATGGGAGTCATCCAGGCAAAGGTTGCAAAGGACAGGAAACCTGCATCATCCACAGGGTGGGACCTAGACATGGAAACATCACCCAATATAAGCCACAGCCAACAGAACTAGCCAAGTACAGTATTTGTCTGTAGACAAGTTACCTCAGAATTATTAGTCAAATGATATTTAGGTGCATCTATACAGACAAAGTATGTTTTCAATGACACTGACTGTGATGACCAGCGGATGGGTTTGAGGACCTGAAGGCTCTGGTGGTATTTTCCGAATAGGGAAGGGTTGGCTATTTTGCTGTTGTCCAAACCAGTATGTTCTGGAGTGGAGGCCACGGATCCAGTTCTCCATCGGAAACCATCATCTGCCTTAAGAGTCATAGATACAAAGAGACAGAGTGAAAGAATCAGACAGAATGGCAGAGTTGAACAGAGAGCCTTCTGTCAACATTCGAGCTAAAGAGTCACAAAAAGTGGATCAAACACATCTGCAACAAAAACACAGGATGCAGGCGAAACAATAGGAGAGGAAAAGATCTCAGGCAGTGAAAGCAACACGTGAAGAGGTCAGGAGAGTTCTGGGGAAAGCTGCTGTACTTACAAAAGAGTCTCTTCGCACACTGTTCTTCTCCAAAGAATAGTCTGTCTTCATTTTGTCCTGCAGCAAATATGCAAAGTCACTATTTTATCAGCCAACAAGACGTTTTAAGTACAAACATTGCTATAGCCTAAGACTGTGATCATCTCTCATTCTACAATGTAACATGTGTAATGACATGAGGATTATTATGTGTTTGAAGCTACATAACACATCATAACACAATCGTCATTCATCATACGAGTTGCCCCAAGCATTCGTGATGTATTAGGATGTGTTACGTGTATTATAACGGTATCATATGTTATGACACGTCACAAGATCAAAATAATTTACTTGGTCAAATATCATAAATGAGTGCATTGATTTCAAGGAAATATGACATAAGGCTCAGGATACTGATTGAAAGAGAAGGAAATGAAAACACAGCCTTGTTAAATCATCATCTAATTGTTAATGAATTACAGGAGTCCTCCTCCTGCCTGCCTCTCACTTCCATTCATACTGTGTCAAAGTTCCTACATCCAAGGCACATTCTTGAAGATGAGTCCGTGTGATCTTGTTGTGTGTGTTATAATGTATTATGAGGATAGGTGTAGCAATAATAGGTATATGGTAGAAAATGGTAAAATGGTATGGTAGAAAATGACAATGGTGTATGCTTTTTTTTTTTATTAAAGCCTGAAAATATGACGGCATATCACTGCCAAAATCCACGCATGCAAATGAGATCCTTGCGCGCGCAACTCAAACAGCCACGCACACATATTATTTTTGCGGGCGCTTTCACAGCAGCTCTCCTGGATTTTCTTTTTGGCAGTAAGTAGGCGGATCCAGTCACCATTGTATCCCTAAATATAATTGGTCACAGTCCATCCATCCATTAATTTTACTAGTTTCATAATGCTGCATTTACATTTTACTATGAGAGAAACGGTCCTGAATTATTACACTAACCTACCGTAGCTAATCAGATAACGGTAGGTTAAAAAAGCGTTTAATATTCAGACAAAAAAAATCCTGGCCAAAGATTTCAGCACTCTATTTGAAACATCGAACAACAAAACATATCCACAGCTGGAAAGGGCTAACATGGGATCTCTGCTATTATTCTATTATCCAATTAAGTAAAATTATATGTAACAAAATTATATATTTGAGCTAATCATAAAACAATTAAATATACTTATGTAAATAAATGTAATGAAACCAGATTAAAATAAGATGAACCCAAATGATACTGAACTACATCAGGTACTAAATCTTAAATAAAGTGATACAACCTAAACCTACATAAATTGAACTAAAATACACCTAAAAAAGGAGACTACAATAACAAACTAAACAACCAAAACTGATTAAAAAAAAAGTGAAACTCTTGCTGTATAGTAACAAAATGAAACAATACCTGTGTGTGGAGGACAAGGGAGGCTCACCGCAGCTTGTTAATACTGGATCTAAAGCTGAAACTGCTGCAACATGTTACTCTGCCTTACATAAATTGCTTTTATAGAGATCAAAGGTTGCCCTGTTCAGAGGTAAATGTCCCCCCTCACTGCGTGGAGGATGGCCAAGCCAGTTAAAATCAGTAAGATATGACTAAATGATGAATAAAAATTAAAAGGGTGTACAACATTTAGTTTGAACCTAACTTAGACTGAAGAATTAAACAAATTGAAGTGTACAAGAATTCCATGTGATGTAGCTGAGGGAAGCCTCTCTAGCCAGTAGTAGAGAAGTAGCGCAGCAGACAGAGATGTGGGGAGAGCAAACCAGAACTTCTTCTACAGCAGGTAGAAGATGCTGATTCCTGTCCTCTCCAAGGCAGCCATCACAGACAATATAACAGGAGGGCGAGTATACAGGAGCACTGGTGGAGGACTTTGTGACATGGTGCAGGTCAAACCATATGCAGCTGAACATCTTCAAAACTAGAGATGGCAGTGGACTTTCGGGGGACCAAGCCCCACCTACCTACCAACCTACCTGCCTATCAGTCCAGTCTTCACCAGGGCTAGTGACTTATGGAGGGTCACTTTTTCACAGATGGGCCTTATTTGGCTTCACTATGAGCTAATGGAGACTTTCTAAATTTATTGTTGTTTAGTGCCATCAAGGCAGCAGGGAGAGGAAGGACCCAAACGCAGACAGATGTAGGCAGGGAGGCGGAAGAAGTCCAAAGATTTATTAATCAAAAATAAAGTCACGAAAAACCACAGGAACAGACACGCAGGGGAACACCAGGAACACTACACAAAGAGACAACTAGAAACATCCAGAATATCCACAACAAGGAACCACAGGTAACCACAAGGAATCAACATCAATGACACGACACTGAACAAAGGAAAGGAACCCGTATATATAGGGAGGGAGTGACTAGGGAAACAGAAACAGGTGAGTAACGAGACACAGGCGAACCTAATCAAAACTGGTGGGAAAACAGAACAATGACAGGAAGTAAACAGGCACACATGAACACAAGACCAGGAGTTTCAAAATAAAACAGGAAATAAGAAAAACACACACAAGTCCAAACAAGAGTCCTCCGTGGACCATGACATTTATAAAATTAATTATGGTGTGTGTTTTTCATGACCACAGAAGAACGCATCCAAAACTGGATTTTGAGCAGCTTCTTAAAAATGGTGTCTCATAACTTGAGATGTAGAGGAAAGGATGCAAATATTCTTAAAAACCCCACCACACCATATGACTATGGTGGAAGCCTCTTAATAAAGAAACTGTGCTGAACAGTGCTGCTGTTGGAGCTATTAGCGACCCTGACAGGTAATAAGCAGGCAGGAAAAGCTGGAATGCAATGGCAGCTAGGTAATATATAGATAACCTGGTATGTAACAGTGGAAAACTGTCCTCTGCTGTATATACTGAGGAGGTATTGCATCTGTCAAGAACAGCTGTGAGACAAGGGCAGTCAGGTGATCCAGAACAGTAACTGACTGTTCGGAGAGAAAGAGTCATAAAGACATACTTTTTATTTCCTGTTTGGAGGAAGACATGATCAATACTATGAGCAAAATGAGCAAAAGCGATCACTCACCTAACGTAGGCAGAAGAGTTCACCTTAAGGAGTTCAAATAACCATTTCATTTTTTTAACATTAAAAAAAGATTTTCTTTTATATATGTGTTCAAAGACATAAATAAATGCAGATCTTTGAACTCCTCCTACCAATCTACCAATTAATATATTGATTAATCAATGAATCGTTTGGTCTATAGAATGTCATCAAATAACAAAAAATAATACAGTCCGAAAACCAAATCTATTCGGTTTACTATCATAGACGGCTAGAAAACAGAAAATATTCACATTTAAGAAGCTGGAACCAGTGAATTTACGTAATTTTTGCTTTAAAAAAAATGCAGTTAATCCATTATCAAAATAGTTGCCCATTAATTTTCTGTTAATCGACTAATCAATGAATCAACTAATCATTTCAGCTGAAGCTTTGTTGTTAGTTAGGTTGGTTGATATGTGTATTGGTGGAAAGAATGTAATATAATTATAAATGCAATGGTGGGATAATGAAGTAAAAAACAAACAAACAAGCCAATCAGTATCAACACATACTATTAGCCTGTCCTGCCCTCTAGTGGCTTAAAGGCCACACAGGAAAAACCTGAAAGACTCATTTCGAGGCACTGACTTTGAAATGAGTAAAACACTTTTCAGAACAATAGCTAGCAGAGTGTATGGTATACTGCTAACACAAAATATCCCTCAACATACTACAAACACAGAATAACACCAACAGTTTGGAGTATACCTGCTGAAACAACTGCCTTTCTCTGTTCGCTAATGTTAACAGCTAGCTAGCTACCTAGAAACAAATTTTGGTTAAGTAAGTAATGTAAAACCTCAATTGTTGTTCTCTTCTTGAATAAATTATGTTTCTTACCTGGGGATGTTAAAATGTTATCAAAGCCATTGTTTTTTGGCCAACTTTGAAGAACTGGAAGACTTAATGACGTCCTGAGTGTAAAGTCTTGCCTAATGAAGGCAAGATGGCCGAAAACATTTGAGGGATAAAGCCCAACATTAGTATATTATGTTGTGTAATGGGGGCCAGAAGATAGTAGGTGGCCTTCTGGGCTTGTGAGAAGGTACAGATGAATGTAGAACATGGAGCACAACGAGATCAGACTGAAGTTGAAGCTGAAATAAATCATCATCATTATAAAATAATAAATAAATAATTAGGAATAACTTATCATTAAAGGTGTATTCATGGCTTTGGTTACACTTCCGTTTTGTAGCAGCTGGCTGCGGTTGCAACCGGGATTGAGAGACCAAAGAGAGAGAGGTGTGTGCAATTTATGCAAGGACTGCACAGCACCCGTAACTTCATTAATTATTTATCTTCCAACATGGCACCAGAACCTAAGAGTCCTTTAACTTCAGTACTTTTTTACCTGCCAGACTGATAAGATATTACTCACAGATTCTGAGTTTATGCTCTTATATCATCTGGATCTGGATTCAGTCGACAAAAACTGTGAGGATATTTTTCATTTATGCAAAATTCCAAACACAATTTCCTCTGGTTAATTAAAATCTTTTGTTCTGTCCTGTCAAGGAGAATAGTCACAAAAATGTATTCTGCAAATTATACAGAGAGGTGTCTCTGTTATTTAACCTCCCCTCATTAATATAAATGGGGTAGTTTCATTATTAAACCTGTTGTTGAGCTAAGAGAGAAGGCAAGTGGTCTTCAAAGTTTACACAAAAGATAAAGAGAACAGGATTCTGAACATTCGCATGAATGGCACACAAATACTATGTTGATACAGCTCTTGGTGCCATGAGTTTATATTGGACCTAATGGCTAAAATTGTGATCATACAAAAAGTTTCTTTTCGTCGTTTCTGTACTTGCAATACAAATATTGTGATTCAAAGTCCTTGTAAAACCAGTGTACAAGCTGAAGTGATACTGTGTTGACAGCTCTCCATGCAAAATACTCTTTTTAACTCGTGAAAATGTTCACTGTACAGTATTTGATGCAGTGCTAGGCTAATTGAATGAGTTTCTCTCAAGGGTTATTGTACCAGTACAAGAGCTCAGATAGTGACCGACATCTTAAGAGGAATTCTAATGGAGGCAAATTATCAGATGGGAATCCTGCCTTCCTTTGTGTGCTTTTGGCTTATCGGAAATTCAGGGCATACAGCCAGGACAACTCATGCACACTTGAGGCAGACTTTGCCAGGTGTGACAATATGTCCAACACTGACGAAACAGAAAATTAATGTTTGGAGGAAGGAATCAAGTGTTTTATTTTATACTTTTATTAGAATGTGTGTGTGTGTGCCTTTACATGGTTTATTATTACAAAGGTTGTGATTCACAAGAGGAAGGATGAAGTCACTGTATTTTTCAAGCTGGATGTTTCAGCTCTAATGAATGTAGGTCCCATAACTTTTTATTTCAGGGAATAGAGAGGATATTAACATCTTAATATTTGACCATCATGCAAAATGTATTCAATTAAAAATTCATTTAATTTAATTTAAAAAAAAAACTGAAATGTCTCTAATAAAGTGAGTGCAAGCGACAGATTCTTCTCAGTCTTGAGTTTTTGGTCCTCTGAACAGCCAATAAGATTTCATAGTGTGCAAGGATTTTATCGAATGCTCCTGAAAAAGGAAGCATTGTTCTTAGTGACTTTACACTCAGGAGCTGACTTATCTCTGGATGCAGCCACAGATTCCACTGCCATCAGCAACAGGCCTTACAATAGGTTAAATTAGACAGCTTTAGCATGGATGGTCTGCGAACAACTTCTTGTTGGATTCATAGATGAATTGTGTGTCTCATAAGAGCCAGTAACAGCAGGTTCCAGTTAAATGAGCTTTCTCTTTGTAAAGAAACAAAAAAAGTGTGCCATCATCAGGCTGGGCCATGCTGAGCCTTATTATCATCCTTGGGTGTTTTATTGCAATGTGTGATAGTGTGACAGTGATACTGGTAGGTAACGCGGCCAGAATCGTACATACTGTCCATTTCAGACCTTTTAATGTGGAGCATTTATGTTTGTTTATATATTCTTATATACTGTATATGTATGGAGGGCAGATGCTGTTTATTAAAGCACATATGTGTACATGTTTCTTGCTGACGACACTGAGGCTGAGAGGCTCAATGCCGTAATTAAGCTTCATGTTCTACCATTACACCCTCAGCTATCATACATGTCTGAGCCACTGCACCGCTGTCATGCTGGTCTGTGTTCGTCAGCAGGGATTTGTGGTACATCTCTACAGACAGTACTCTGCCCTGTGGTTTCAGTCTAATGCAGCAGAGCTGCAGTTGTATCAAAGAGGTGACGTAATGGTGTCTCAGTCACAGGAAAACCTGTTACGTGTCTTGACACGTTCTTGGTCGATGGTTAGTGTTATGTCTGTATTTGATACGGAGTACTCTGAACAATAAAACCCCACTGGTTTAACTACTACTTTGTAGTGGAAAAATAATTACTGTTATACAAACAATCACAAAGAAGAACACTTTCTGAGTAAGTGAAAAAAATAAACAAATGAGGCTCATGACCAAGGAAAAATCTGCTTTATTAGTTACACAGTAGCCAAAAAGTCACTACACCACTGTGTCTGAAGCAGATTTAATTGCAAGTCAAAATCAATTAACAAATTCAGCTAAATCAGCCATATTCCAAAATATAATCTTATAGTTAACAAAGGTAAAAAATTCATTCTGTATTTATTATTTTCAAAACAAGGAAATTCCCTGAAGTACCATCAACAGTAAGTCCTCCAGATAAATCACTCAGTGTACACAGCTTTAGGGTACCTGGAGCTTTTCCACGACTGCCTGCTCTGTACCATGTCATGTTTCTACTGACATGATAACACCATGACTATATGTATCCATCAGGTGGCAACAATGGCTATGTTCTTTATGACACAATAGCCTTAATCAAGGCAAGTAATGCAACTCCCTCCACTATTGGGTATACTTGTTCTCTATCTATCTATTTTACTTGGCATGGTCTATAAAACCATGAGACTCATTTAAAAAGACAAAAAATAGATTTTTAAAAAAAGATTACAAAAATCTTTGTTTATAAAACGGAAGTCTTTCCGACTACCCAGACTAATGTCAGGTATTTGGCCACACTATCAAAACTGAGCTGTGTCATAAACTGAGCTGTGCTATTAATTGATTTCTTATGCTTTCTTCTGAATTTCTTTGTGTTTTATATGTTTTACTGCAATCTTTGTGTCCAAAACAAGTGTGAAGTGAATTGACCCAGATTACTACTGCTTCTCCTTCACTGTGCATACTGGCTTCCACCAGAGAGACCAGATTACAATGTAGTTAAATATAGTACAGAGTTTGTTACAGAGGATAGTGCAACTTTAAGCTTTTACCTGTGAAACAAAGTCAATCTGGCAGATGCCTGTATGTCGACATGTTCAGGACTGTAACTAAGCTACAGTTATCTACTCTTGTCTATCTTGCCAGTATGAGTGAAAACACAGACGGGTTATGGCTCAGAGAGTTTTAGCAATAGAAATCCAGCCCATGCTTGTGCTTCTCATCCAAGGAGTTGTTTTTAAATGTGGACCTTCTCTGGAGCCCAGGGCTTTGGCGAGAGGCGAAGAGGAGAGGCCCGGAGCTGTGTGGTTGAGATGTAGTGGCCTCGTCTGGAGCCTGAGAAGGCCAGCCAAGAGAGGCGCTGTGGGAAGCGTCCCCGCAGTGCAGGTTTGCAGTGAGCTTTGAGTCCAACAAAAGAGTCTCCCTGATCTGCTGGTTCTCCCTGGTCGCTGCCTGCCACACCACCTCCAACTCCTCCTCTACTTCCCCAGAGGAGCAAAGAGAGGAGAGAAGACGAGGAAGTCAGTCAGTCAAGTGCAAGCAGACAGGGAGGAAATTAAAATACACAACAAAGTTCTGAAAATGTAAAATAAAGAGAGAAAATAATACTAATAACGTGGAGAGTGACAAACTTGAACCCAGATGATTAGCAGAGAATTGAAATGAAAGAACAAAGATGGTGAACAGACTGAGGTAGTGCTAATAGACTGAAAGTAAGTGTGTGTGTAGTAGTGAGAGAAGGTGCTTTTAGGCTGAATAACAGGTGACAGGCAGCATTGCTGTGGTCATGAAGCTCATTCACACGTCACTGAGGCTACAGTAAGTGATCGGGCTGACCACAGGAAGACCTAAAGGCACATCTCTACTTTCTTACACAGTGGAAATCCTGAGACATCTTCAGCCATCACTAATGGCTGATTCAGTTTTAGTGTATCATGCCCTTTAAACCAGTGTCAGAGGATCTGCTGACTTCTACTGTGCCATCACCATCATGACTACAGCAGAAAAATGGTGACCATCTGGGGACACAATGTAGATAGATATTTGAAATGGAGCTGTGTGAGCTACAGCTACAGCTTTTCTTTGTAATTGAAATAGAGAAAGGCCCATAGCAGCAATAAATGTGGATGGAGCAGAATCATGGCTGTAGTTGGTTTGGTTAAATTTCACTACAAAACGAAGAGTTAAATAGAGGCGATGGGAGTATGCGGTAAAGATCGAAGGAGATCTTGTTTTAAAACTGCCTTAAAATACCCTCAGGAAGGTCAGCCCCCCCAAAAATGTGCCCTTGTTGTTATAAATGGAGTGGCCTAAATATTAGAAATACATCTCATTATATTGCAATGCACTTCAAAAGCACCACAAAATGATCATAAAGTTGAATCAACACCTCTCTAAAACAGTTTCAATAAAAGCTGAACATTATAACCTTCATAAAGGAACAGTTGTACTAGGTGTAGTGTAAGCATTGTCCATACCAAACAACACCCCTGGATCAGGAAATAACATTGTTAAATAATGGTCATAAACATTAGTTTATTATATTATTTATATTTTATTGTATTAGCATTAGCAAGTCTAAAGGTCAATGCCAGTACTCACATCAGCAAGTGTTTAGCATTCTGCTAGTCACAGCAGGAAGTGCAGATCATATCAACCTGTTACTGGCCAAACAGATTAATAATTAATATATAATTTGTTAATATTAACACTAAATCAAATGTCTTCCCTTCATGTAAAAGATGTAAACTTGCACTAAAGGCCATATTTATTAAGCTTGTGCACCTGGTTTCTGACACATTCTGCGCCTGGATTCCAATATGTTATTTATCCGTGTGTGTGCAGTGTGTCTGTCATGGGAGGTGCATTCTTCATGTAAGCAGTGAGGCCATTGTACACTAAGGGATGATTGCACAAATAATAGGACGAGGTGTGGTAGGCTGAGAATTATGCTGGAAATGCTAAAGATTTGCAAGCGTCAGTTTTGCATTGATTTTTTTTTTCTTCCTCTGAAGCGTGCATGCACAGACAGCTTACGGTGGGAAGAAATCACTGAAATTAAAAAGTCCAATATGAAGGCCAGAAGGCTGTCACTGTTTCTATATGGCACACTAACTAGAGCCAGCACTTTGCAAATGCTTAATGCTGCAGTGACAGAACAGCAGGGCTGTCAATCAGTGCAACTCAGTGACAGAGGTAGACAACTGACACCAGCTCCGCCAAGAAAGCTGCAGGAAGGTACTCTTTTTCATCTCCACCTGTTTCTCTTTCTGTTTGTCTGTTTGTTGCTGTCAAGGTATGTATATCAACAATTTGCAACCAGATTTAGCTGAAATTTGCTGGCTCAACATATCAGTTAATAAGGTTTTTACCAGTTTATTTTAAACTACCATCTGTGTCCACGACATGCACTAATGGTTAAGTTGACATGCTAAATCACTTTGATTGGCAGTGTTCAATCCTGGTAAAACATAGCTCACTTAGGATTGGATCAAACCTCATACATCTCTCTCACATACACACACAAACAGCAGAACAACACCATCTTCAATTAGAGTTAATAAATAAAACATCAAGCTTTGTAAAAGCCGTGTGCCTGATGGTTTTAAATCCCACTAGCCACAACACTCACCTTCATGTTAGTAAGGATCTTGTAGCTAAAGCACAAGAGCACTTTCTCATCAAATGAACTCACCAGGCACAATGCAGGAAAAAGTGGTGTTTCTAAATAAAGCCGCAATCACTGGGCTCTGCCAGAGTGTTACAATGCATTCATATCATATGGGAGTAACTGTCAGAGGGGCATGGTTATTGAAGGCTCTGACTTGGAAGTGTTCGCACATTCAAACTCAACTGATGACATAAAACTTCCAGAGCAGCTTTTTAAACACTCTGATGGGATGAGGCTATTTCAGCCTAATCATCTCAACGAGAGATGTGATGACATTTGAGTCTGGTCGCACCATGGTTATAAAATGAGCATAATGTCTCAAAATGTAAAACAGTCTGTCTGTGGTGATCAAAAAGTCAGTGTTCAGTTCCCACCAAATGTGGCAGAGAAAAAATATATCATAAATATGGAAAATGTCTTTTGTTTGTCAAGCTTTTGTTCAGAAGACCTTTGTCAAAATCATTAATCAACCTGACCATAATCCGTTTGTTACTCTGCCTAACCATGATATAAACCATTAACATAAGTCACTTTACTTACCTTAACCTAACCAAGAGCATGATCTTATTCCAGCTCTTGGTTAAGCCCTCCCAAAAAGGAACACTTTATATATGACAACATTTGATGCAACAGTTGTAATAGAAATACATATTACCTTTGTGAGCTTAAAAATGTTTAGGTTTTATTGAGACCCTGTCACACAGCTGTCATTGCACTTATTTTGTCCATTACTTTCACATACAATGGATTAAATATTTGGTCCACCAGCTATAATGCGTTCAAGGTACAAAGCCTTCACTTTTACAATACTGGCCACAGCACCACATAATCTATGGTATGAGCTTTCATCACACATTTTGATAAGATTGTGCTGACGCATTTGGAAACTAAACCAGAGAGGTCAGACTGGAAAATAAACCACAGCCACGATAGTAATGCTGGAAAATCATGTTAATGTCCAGCTGTTTCATCTATTCTATACATCATCAGCCAAACTCATTTGGAATAAAAGTCCATCACTGACTTGTCATCACATAACTTAAATATGGTTGAGCTGACCTTAGCTTGATAAAGGTCCATGTTGTTACTGACCGTATGCGATTACCTGTGATGACAACGGAGCCAACTCCATTCACTGATGAAGACCGTGAGATGCGATATAAAGCTTCAGAAAAGGCTAGTAAGAGGACTTTGAGTTAAGATTATTTTGTCATTGAGTATTCCCAAGGTCAAAAATGAACTTTCCATATGTCCATCATTGAAATTGAATTGCCTTTATTTTACTTGCTGATGACATTTCTTATTCTTATTTAATTTTAGCTGCCTTAAACAGCAAAGGTGGCCCAGTATATTGTGGAAAGCACTGTGGCCAGTGGTTGTAAAGTTGTTCTTTTTTAAATTTTTCAGACCTGATGGTTCCAAATGCATTGCTTAAAATGACCATTTGTGCTTGGCGAAACTCTTCCTTCATTAAAGGTTTGGACAATATGTCCAGGCCAAAGAACAATAGAGCAGCACTGAAACCACACTCTGTCATAATTCACATCATTTAAAATATGTATTGTTATTATTACTTATCCACTTTTTTCTCCACCCCCACGCATATCCAACACACACATGCACGTACTCATACACACCACATACGACTGAGACAGAGCAGTGTGTGTATAATTGATGTGTTTTCCGTGTACATTTAAAGTTTGATGTTGACATTCAGTGTTAAAGCTGAAGTTTCTGCTTGTACAGTACATAATCAATTCAAAAACCATTTCATTAAGGCTGGCCACATGCTGCCTCTCATTAGATTTATGCTTGTTGGCGACAAGTACAGTACATGCATGCTGGATGAATCAACCAACGACTTACTATTTCACACAGGGTGGGAAAGAAGGAGGGATAGTTATAACAGAAAAGCAAGCTCCAAGGAGACAGCACGTAATTACCCGTGTGTGCTGTTAGTGTTATAATGGCTAATGCATTAAAGCTCTTCTGTCATATAGTCACACGTCAGCTACTGAGGCAATCAGCTGTCCTGTCTGGACTCACTTAGCCGCTTATTATAGTGGAGGGAACTTAAGCACAACTGTATGACACAAATGTTGTACATGTGTATTTAAAATGAAATGACAAGCCATTTGCTGTGTCTCAAATCGCGAACTTCCATACTTACACTTAATATTTTGAGTTCACACTGACAAGTATGGCAAAATGCAGTGTACTACGAGTACCCGGATGATGTACTCATAACGGTCAGAAAGTTGAGTGTGGAACGCTGCACACTTCTCACCCTCAACGGTCGCCATCTTGGCTACGTAGCGGAAGGGGAGGACCACCAACGTATGAAAATGGCGGCCGAGGTTGCGATTGTTATGAAGTAAAAGCACATTCATTTTTTATTAATTTTTAATATAACTGAATTGAAGTCAAGTGAGCAAACAAGCTGGCAGATATTTCGGCAATCGCGGTAGAATGTTGGCGATAATGCTCCGCCCGGTTGCAATCCGTCATTAAAAAGAAGAAGAAGAAGAAGACGCGGTCAAAGGTTGTGATCGTCATTTCCAGTAAGCGCACAACAGCAGTATTCGATTTGAGACAACACTACCCTGTCAAACTTAACGCACTACACAAGTCAGTACATAGTGTACACAGTATACTGCATGTAAGTGTACTGACGGAAGTACGCGATTTGAGACACAGCAATTGTCCTACAAGAAAGCTACAGCCTGCTGGTTTGAAGAGGATGAACGTACTGTACCTCCACCTTCTCGCTCAAAGCTACAGTAGAAGAGGGTAAAGTGTTGTTGATACATGTGTTAATAATGAATAACACTGACTCAGTTTATCAGGATGCAACAGGTGTACAGTAAACCACCATGTATGACACAAACATAAGGGTTGGGGGGTGTACTGTTGTATCCGTGCTTTTCTGTCTTAAAGCGGTCAAACAAATCAAGGCCACGTCTGCAGCCATGCTAGCAGCCTGGCTGACAATGACAATGCCAACATGCTGCTGATGTTTAACAGGTATAATGTTTACCATTGTCACCATCTTAGTTTAGCGTGTTAGCATGCTAAGATTTGCTAATTAGCACAAAACACAAAATCTAGCTGAGGATGATGGAAAATTGAATGTCATTAGTTTTGTATTTGTTTTTGTATAAGGAATGGCAATATCTGGTCGGTCAATCCACTACGTTGTTCCAGACTGAAATATCTGATATCTCTCACCAAATACCTGCAAAAGGATTGACATTCCCATCAGCCTCAGCTGCACTTATTAGCATGTTAACATGCCAACCTGCTAAACTAAGATGGTGAACATGGTCAGTTCCATGTTAGTATCAAATTTATTGTAAAGGATAAACCCCCTTGAGATGTATCATCACCTCATTTTCAAAGGGCTCCCCTAGTCTTTGCTGCCAGGATGTACTTCAGCACTATGATTCCTCAACACAAGACATACTGCATCACTTGTTAGTCACAAGGTGATAAAACTACTTTAGAGACAAGTCAAGTGAGCAAACAAGATATTTTGCTGGGTGACAATCGTGGTCAAATGCTGGTGATAATGCTCCGCCCGGTTGCAATTTGCCATTAAAAAGAAGAAGAAGAAGCGGTCAAATGTTGTGATCGTCATTTCCGGTAAGTGCACAACGGCTGTGTTCGATTTGAGACAACACTACCCTGTCAAAATTCACACACTACACAAGTACGTACATAGTACAGTACACAGTGTACTACATGAAAGTGTACTAACGGAAGTATCCGAATTGAGACACAGCAACTGTTCAACCAATCATTATCATAAGTTCTGAAAATAAATATGACTGGTGGTTGTTCTCTAACCTATTCAAGTAGTTTTTGTTGCCTAAATGTAACCAATGACATATGATATGATATCATATGAATAGTTTATAACGGTCAAAAGGATCATTTTGAAGTCAAGAGAAACCGCTTTTTGTTGTTTCCTTAAAAGCACTTTGGCAGGACAAGACTGGTTGTTAATGGGTTTAAAACACAGTATTTTCAGTTCAATTTCAATTCACTAAGCCCATCTGAGACCACAAATTCATCTTGAGAACACTAACATGACTATGTGGAGAGAAAAAGAGAATTGTTATTATTATTATTAAAGTAGGGCTTAATTAGTGATGGTTCTTTAAGTGATGGACTAAAAACACTTTGTCCCTTGTCGTCCTTGACCCTCACAAACTCCACAACTCTGATAATTACCCCCAACCCAAACAGCATGCACACATGCGTTACCCATGGCAACCACACTCATCATTGCTTCCTATGAAGCTACTCAGACAAAATACAAAGATAAATGTTGCAGCTATGAGATGGAAAATTCAACAGCAGCGTGTCTGTTTGTGTATCTGTGTTTTGATGGGAAAACTGTGACCTATAGAGAAAGGCTGAGCAGCAGCTCCACTAACCCCAGTACATCTCCATTACAATTATATCTTCGGTAAGCTGCAGCCATGTCAGGATTTGGTCTATCGCTCGGCAACAGAACAACTCCCTCCTCACCATGGTTGCCCTGTCAGCCCAGACATTAACATTAATTCAGTGTTACTCTGAGCAGTGAGGTTTGTAAGGCAAGTCTGGCTGTGAGACAGCCACAGGGAACAATGCAAGCACTAGCATTAGTCAATCAGTCCTTAATAAAAAAATATATTTTTTTCATATACATGTATATTATATACGTGCAATATTTTTATCTTATCTATTTGTTCATACTTACAACTGCACTCAGTCACTCTATTATTTATTTCTGTCTATACTGTGTATAGGACTATTTTTCTATTTATTTTTTATTGTATTTCTATATATGACACTTGCTGGCTGCTGCAACGCTACATTTCCCCGCTGTGGGACAATAAAGGTTTATCTTATCTTAATTATCACTTCAAGAAAGGCTGTGTCCTTGTGTTCCATAACTGAAGAGAAGTGTGTCATTTCAGTACAAATATCCATATACTCATATACTTTATTCTCCATACAATATGTTTTATGAGAAAAAGCATTGTGTTATTGAATTACAAGGTAAATTATATTGTACCACTATAAGCAATAAGCATGTCCACTGTGGTTTATTTCAGTAGATTTGAGAAAGTGTATTTTGGTACTGGTTGCAACTCTACAAACGGATTATGGATTATCTATGTGAGCTGAGTGCCGCTATTGTCAAAGTACTCCTACTGTGCATCAATGCCAGACTTCACCCTCTACTTGCTTTAAACCACAAAACAAACCTTCAAGAGAGAGGCTGGAGAGCAATGGGTCAAAAAAAAACATAGTAGCTACTTTTGCAAAGGTCGCCATATAATCACCACCCATCACTGTCAATTTTATGCATCATTTTAGTCCTTTTTAAAAGATGTTTTCTTGAGACTACTGAGTCATTACAAGGAAGTACGAGTTATAAAAGACTTGGTCACTAGATGACCTGTGCATTTCTCCAAACCTATGATGACAGATACCGAGAAACAAGTAACACAAGAAGAACAGAGACTCAGCCATGATCCTCTCTGCTCTGCTGGATGCAGCAGACTCAGAACCACTCCTGAACCTGATGGGAAACCAAGGGATAGTTAAGTATTACTAAAATGTGTTTATCTGCATTCATGGGCTTTAGCATTAATTATGCATGAGGTTCCAAGTGTGTACTCCATTAACATAAAATAATGTCAGCAATTTACACTGCTTATTTTCTAGTGTGTGAAAACACAAGAGAATAAGACTGCAGCAACCACAAGCTCCAACAGGCTTGAAAGGAGGAAGACTGAATTTCGATCAGTTTTAGAATTGCAACTGAATCAGGGTTTCATCAAGCTGAAACTATTTCTAAATAAACACAAGTTTGCCCTGCATTTAAAGTGCGTGTAAAGCAATGATAAATATGTGTTCTGAGTTTGTCACACCACAGAAAAATGTGAAAATGTGTTATCAACCACCAAGACAAATTTGAATGATTAAAAAAATCGTGAAGAAAAGTATATAAAAGTATATAAAATTAGGTTTCAACATTGCGAAAAAATTAAGCAGTATTCTGCTCTGAAACACTGGGGGCGTGTCCACTGAAGGTGCTGGTAGATAACTTTACTGACCACTGAGCTGAAGAATGACCGAGAGCCGCTGCTCAGAGACAGACTCTTGTTCAGCGAGCTAACACAGTAGCACAGAGCTCTAGCTTTTATATAGTGTTAGGGGAGGGGTCATGCTCAGTACGGCTCCAGTGCGTCATCGAGCCATGATTTCAGGCCCGCCCAAAAAATCCTGAACACAAAAATGGTGACAAACAGTTTAACGGTCCAACTCCACAACTCAGTACTGTATAGTTCAGTCTTTTCACGTTTTCAGCAATTATTTTCTAACATGTATGATGGGTTTAGAAGCAAATTTCACAATAATTCATAAAACTATCACCAATATATTCCTAACTCACTATCTCAAACAATTCTCAGTACATTCTTAATCAATTTCAACCAATTATAATGCGTCCTTCACAAAATACTGAACTTAGTCAATCCTACAACAACATCTAAATGTGCTGCGAATTAATTATATAATTAGGTTCTCAGCCAGCTGACTGCTGAAATAAATTAAATGAAAGCAGAACTATTTGACAAAATGCGAATACACTAGAAGGATCACTCTTTGCTCATATGTAGCAGATCTTTGTAGGTTTTTGTGGCAGGACTTTCTTCAGAGGGGGAAAAAAGTGATCTGAAGGCTCAATCCCCTCCTGAGCTCCTGGAAGTCTCAGGCAGACTCTCTGGGGGCTACGCAGAACTCAGCAGGCAGGCGGCAATCACAACCTATCAGCATCTCTGCTGCTGTAGCACGGGCAGAATACAAAGTAGTGGATCAGAGAGAAAAGAGAACGAGGCAGAAATAGATTTTTCCTCTGTGTGGAGGTTGAGAAGTTTGGCTTCAGCCGGGTGGATCGCTACTCCTAATGCCCTAGCTCAGAACAGGGGAAACCTGGTTTCTCAAAACCACAAGTAGGATAGGAACTCACCACCAACTACTACATAGTTTCACATTTTCTGGTGTCTGGTAAACTAGTCTACTCTAGCTGCCATCCTTTGAAGGTTAGTCTGGGCTTCACCCACATGCATCCCGATGACTTGCAGGGTCCAGTGTAGGGTGCATGCTTGGGGAAGCTGATCTGCTGGTGAATGCAGTTTCACAAAGTCAGCAGTACAGCGGTTTGTGGTGTCGGAAAGCCAGCAGGTGAGTGATGTGTGTGGTAGTGTGTGTGATTTGTCATTAAGATGCCCTCGGGGTTAGAGCAGGACAGGATCTTCTAACAATCTGATTAGCTAGCTTTCATTTGATAGCGGCAGGCAGCAGGCCCAGAGGCCGAGCTAAAAACAGACATACTAACAGGGGAGTAAAGGGGAAGTGGTAGATTGTTTCAGGAGCAACACAGTACTAGTCAGGGTTTTCCAAGGGTGTCGCACTGTAGCAGTAAGGATATCTTAAAATATTCTCTTCCTAAAAATCAGTCACAACTCACATGGTTGGCTACATGACATTTCTCATGTTTTCCTATAAGCAAGGGGATTGCTCTGTCATTTCAAGTAACCCTGTGTGTGCCACAGGCATGTCCTTGCATAATGGCCGAAGTGGCAAGTATTTTGGTAGATACAGTACTTTCCTCGACAAGACAATTCAGTTAGCTTAATGCAACGGCCTAGGTTTATCATTCACAAGCAGCCTTCATTTACAAGACTGCTCATCTTCTTATCTTATGACATATTGGCATCAAGTACTATCTCAAAAGAATCAAGAATATATATGTGTATATACACAAGAAAAATACACTGTATACATGTACATAAATACAATACATACAGTATGAAAAACACCTTTTTTCAGTCAGTACTATTGCATTTACCCAAGCCAATTATTGCCCACCACCCAACCTTGTTTGTTACAGCAGTAGGCCTTTCTCTGTAATTCTAAAATAAAATGCTTCAGGCACTACTTCTGCGGATCCTGTTGAAAAGCAGATGCGATGGCTCCACCCCCAGCAATCCAGCATCGGTGAATGGGAATACACAGTGAGGATTAGAGGATTGGTAGAAATGAATGGTCCTGAGGGGGTTAACTGATTTAGTGTGGTGAGAGAAATTTAGAATGCGGCCGTGTGATCTGCTGTATCCAGTGGTTTACGGGGATGTCAGCATCTATCTCCTGAACCCAGCAATGAGAGTGGAAATTGCACTGTAGTCAAGTCAATTTTATTTATACAGCCCAATATCACAAATCACTATTTGCTTCAGGGGGCTTTACAATCTGTACAGCATACAACACTCTCTGTCCTTAGACCCTGGATTTGAATGAGGAAAAACTCCCCAAAAAAACCTTTTTAACAGGGAAAAAATGGAAGAATAATCAGGAAGAGCAACAGACGAGGGATCGCTCTCCCAGGACGGAGAACTTTATTACTCATTACTCGTTACTCTTGTCGAAAGTGATATTATTACTTTACTCCCTGCCAATAGTACTTTGTTACACTTTCCATTATAATACTTTTCCGTTACACCCCACAAAATTGGTAATTGCATCCTTTCTCCTCAAAATTCTGACTTTGCATATGCGCCTCTGTGTGATTATGAGGGTAATCGCAGATAAGTGCAGCTAAGGCTTCAAACTAGCAGTTTTTTTCTGCAGCCTATGAATCCATACAAATTACAGGCTAGATGAAAAGCACACCTAGCTTAAACTGATGATTTTTTACCTGGGGGTCTGTCTGAAAGACAAAGAGTCAATCATGGAGATGGGCAACATTTCATCCACTACATATCTAGCCACAGGCTTCATTAGTTATCTGTCGCTTGTAGCCTGCTGTCCACGATTAAAATCCAGTTTTGGTTGTTTAGCCATTGTGAGGCTATACCCATCCTCCGTGGCTGCAGAGGGCTCATCTTTGGGGTGTATTTCCACGAGCTTCACGTTGTTGTGCTGTCGTAGTAACATTAGATGTTTCAGGAGGTTTGAGGTTGCTTTTTTCGCAGTGGACCTGCAAACAATTTACATCTGACAACGATGTTCTTGTCATCTTTCCTCCTGACAAATTCAAAGTAATGGATAGTTTGCTGCTTGGTGACGTGCACACGTGACGATTACGAAAACAAATCCAAGGACTGTAATGAGTTGTAATGAGTTATTTTTTTGGGGGACTCACTGTAATATTATTACTGAAATATTATTAGTAATTTGCAGGGTCAGGTGATATCAATCATCTGTGGGTTCGTCACTATGAACAACCACTTTCACATACATGTAGCTATTTGATGCATTGTTAACATAAAAATATTGGTTATAGCAGCTTTAAATTTAAAGTTATTAAAGACTTGTGACAGAGGTATGTACAGTATGTAATGAGGAAGGCCTTTTACAGCACTGTCAGCACTGTCTGGTGGACAATCTATGTAACTGCAACACTGTTTCTGAATTGCCTCAAAGAAAATCCAAAGACGATAAATGACCTGCAGATATCAGTCGTCATTCTTGTTCAAATCTGACTGAGGGAAACAATGTAAGAAAAAGACAGATGATTTAAAAAAAGGTTGAAACCGATCTGTTTGTCTAGACATCTCTATCTGTTTCTTGTCAGTACGTGTTTTGTTGATGTGCCTCCACGCATGCCTTGCTGCTGCCTCTTGATGTCTCTGGCCTCCCTCCTTTTTTTAAGCTACACACACACCATCTCCTCTCTCTTTCTCCTCCTCTTTTCATTCACACATTCTCTCCCTATCCTCCTCCCTTTTTGCTGCCTGCCTGCCTGCCTCCTGCCGTCTCTCCACCACTCTCTCCTCCCTCTCTCTCTCCCTCCTCCTCGCTCCCCTCCTACCGTTTGGACTGCAGCAGTCTCTCCTCAGCCTCCTGTCTTTCTCTTAGCAGCCTCTGCAGGTGAAGGATCTCCCTCTGGTAAGAAGCTGTCCTCCCCTCCGCTGCCTCCTCCAACGCTGCCAGTTTGGTTGACGCCTTCCTCCGGTACACCTGCACATACACACACACACAAACACACAGAAATGAGATGTGGAGTGTTGCTATGAAGGAGGTGGATTTACATGAAGGACAGCGCAGCAGAGACAACTGGAGTGGAGGATTGGGAGTCAAACACATTAGGACAAGGTGAGGAACAACACACACACACACACACACTAACCTGCAGATCTTCTGTGGAGAGGCTGGTGTGAGTGCATCTGTACTTCTACTGGATTTGTTTATTTGTTTCGAGGGTGTGTGTGTGTGTGTGTCCAGCAAATAATAGTTCTGTTTTAGATTTAAGTTGTTGCTGCGGACACTTCAGAACTACTGCAGGTAGTGCAGCACACACACACACACACACACACACTCATACAAGTGGAATACATGTCTATTACTATTATGACTAGTTTACCTCATCTGATGCAGAATGAAAAGTCACAACAATAAAGCAAAAAGAGGGCCAGTAAAGTAAAGAAAAAATCAATGAAAGAAAACACTGTAAGAGAGGCAGAGGAAAATAGATGCACTAAAGGAAAGAGAGAGGCTAGACACTGTGTGTTGCTGCTCTGAGCTCTGCAGTTGGAGAAGATTCAGTGATGAGAAAAACAAGGTCTGTGTAAGAACAGATAGTGCTTTATTTGTGTGTGTGCATAGGTGTTCATCACTGCTCGATAAACGGTAAAACGAACAAGTTGTTTTGACCCTTTCCCTCTACATAATCATGGATTATCAAGTAGCTGGCTTGTCCGGATTTGATTATGAGACATTTTGTACAGGAGCAGTTTAGTAAATGGATTTAATACAGGATAGTGGATTTATCTATAAGGCTGTGCTTCAGAAGAGATCCTACCTCTTCTTTCAAATCTAATAATCATGATAGCAACTCAGAGGACTGGTGAGTTGTAATTATCCCAACCTGATGTGTTCGCGCGAAGCATATTTTATGCTCCTGCCTGTTTTACACAGAAAGCAACAGGAAGCCACAGAGCACTTCAAATGTACCTTCTCTGTATGAAGCCTTTTTCAGAAAGGGGGTCTACAGATGTCAAATGCTTTTCTCCTTAGCCAACCAATCACAATCAAGGAGACAGTGGGATTCATGTCTCTTCCAACAACAAAAAACATGCGGAAAAATTGGTCATTGTAATAACTGGAGTGCTGTTGAATGAGTAGAACGCTAGCAGAGATTCTTATGAAAACAAAAGTGAAATTGCTTTTCTCACTTAAGTGCTGTATGTGTGAACTACCTTAAATATCCTTTGGAATTACATAAAGAACTTTATTACCTCCTCAATGACATGAAAATAATAATATTTCACATTTTCTATGATTTGGTCTATGGTTGTGGTTTTAAATATATGCACTTGTATGTGGCAGACAGTTTTGCAATTTGTACACATTTTCCACCTTCTTTTTGATGTTACTGTTTGAATGTTTGGGCCTCGCTTTAGAAAGACAGCCTGCTCTCAAAGAGGCCACCTGATGAAAAACAGGAAAAAGAAGGCATGAATTGCCTTGGACAGACTTGAGAGCTGAGAGTGTGTCAAAATGATTTTTTGCTCCGGGTAAAAAGGACTTGATGGATAAGGAAGTGGGTAAAATTCATTTTTAAGCTTAGCAGGTTATGTGCAAAGATAGTCAGAGAATAGCAATGTCATTGAAGAAAAAAGAATCAAAAGAAACATTTTAATAAGTAGTTTATGAATTAACTATGTAATAAATGAGAACATTGCCAAATGTAGGTGTATACTATACTATACTAAACTAAACTAAGGTTGGACCTTAAATTTGTAGCAAAACAAACAAGGAGAAAATGAAAGTAAAATCAAGAGAACAATAACTTTCTATGTCTGGGTTTTTTGTATTACTGCCTATAAGCTATGTAAACTGATGCAAATAGACCAGTTTGCTCGTAGCTGGAAATTGAAGGGGGTGTGTCAGCCACCACTATTTGACATTTTCAAGATGTGCGATTTGGTTCCAAATAAGTTTCACAAGTTGTTGTATTTTCATACCCTAGTGTTACTGTTTCTTCCACATGGCTAGAAACGGTTGCAAAGATGGGATGGCACCTCTTTCACAACAAATTCACTTTGTTTACACACCAATAGTCCACAGAAAATAAAGGTAAGGGAAAATATAGTCCATGTACAAAAAAATCAGACCATCATCCATCCATCACACATTAAATCAACATCATCACGATCAATTATCAATTTTCATAACAGATAAACAACCTTCTACATCAGTCAATCTATAATATGTGCTTTCCATGCTATTGCTGGGATTAACCAGAACATTCATTAAGTAGCTTTGTACGGTATCCTATCGACACACACACACACACACACACACACATATACATATATATATATATATATATATATATATATATATTTACATGTATTTTCATTCACTTTGCTAAAAACAATCCAAGTGCTGAGAGCATTTTAATCTGTCAGACATAAGTACAGACCACAGAGAATAAGCAGAACCATGACATAGTAACATGATGCTTATGAGCACCTCATCAGTAGTGGATGGCTAGATGCATAGTGGAACAGTTTGTTCAGCAGTAAGCAAATTAAAAATTCCTACTGTTAAATTAACATATGAATGATGTTCAAATTCTGATAGCAGTACCTAGTATATGCCCAGGTGCTTATTGGTATTCTATCTGACCAATCGGTAGCAATTTAAGTCTCTGAGAACTTTTTATACCTGTACCTTATGTGAGCAAGACACAGTCAGGGACATACAGTAAGACCAGGCCTTGACATCAATCACCATGTGAAATATACGTACAGGCCCTTGCCCTTACCCTGAGCCTATAATTTACAATACTGTCATCACATACCTACCTCATCCATTAAATCATCTGTTACAGGCATAGGATGACGATAGATATATGACCTCACTGTCTCTTGAATGTCTATCTTTTAGCAATCAAGAATTAGTAGTTTCAAGCAAAAAATATATTCAGTGCTTCATTAGACCAACAACTGAAAATATTTCAAAGGCTGTGCTTCTGTGTAGCTGTTGGGCTAATGCTTGACGGGCTGCTCTGTTTCCACAAAGTTGTGTATAGAAGGGGCAACAAACAGTGTTTCAGTAAGACAGGCGATATGCAAACTGTGAGTTAAGCAGTCAATCATAGTTGCAAGTAAAGTGTCTGAGTGATGGAGTATCTGACCTGGCTTTTATTTACTGACACCTTACCAAACACTGCAGAAGGGAAGGCTGGTTTGTGTGTGTGTGTGTGTGTGTGTGTGTGTGTGTGTGTGTTTGTTTGCGCGTGTGAATGGAAGAGAGAGAGAGAGAAGTAGCACAAAGAATCTAATTAGCAGTGATGGCAAAAGAACTAACTAAGCACATCAGGTTTTACCTTCTAAAAAGCTGGAGGAAATATAGGCTAGCCCACTTAACCCTGCAGAAGTGACACAGAAGTGACTCACCTCTCTTCTACCAGTGACAGCTTCTCTGAAGGAGAATGTCTAGGTGGTTATTGGGTGGCAGCACATGTCATCAGCCACCAACCTGCTTTAGTTTGATGCACTTAGAGGCCGGCAACAATGGCGGGCTATTTTCCCTTGCCCCCCTTCGTGGCCAAAGACTGGGGGCTTCTAGAATTAGCATGGTCCTTACAAGTACAAGGTCTTAAGTAGTCTCTCAAACACTGAGAAATCAGAGAGAGTACTTAATCAAACCACGGCCGACAATAATTTAACCAACCATCTTACGATGTACTGACAAAGATGCCAACATGTCTTAAGATGACCAAAATAACCAATATATTGAGCAACATAACTAGAATTTAAATGGTTTGACAAATATGTCTTCATCATTTGATGGTGCAATAACATGGAAATGTTTAACATATTTTGGGCTACAAGGAGTAGGCCAGAACTTCCCACGGTAGTCCAAAACTATCAATGAAATCGTTCATATTTTTTAATTTATTATATTTATCTATTTGCTAAAGGAAAATGAATCACCGTATAATGTGTACTCTACCGAGGGTATTTTGAGTGCACAGAAGGCTAAGTCCAAGACGTGGTAGCTAATATCAGACATTTTTGAGCACATGCCAGACACGTTCAAGATGCACTCAACAAAAGCTTGAGAGCTCAGGAACAGCAGGGTGCCGACCTTGTCTCAGCAGGGTGGCTACAAGGCCCTGCTGACAAGTGGATTCTAAATATTCATCTGAATCTGAATCTAGTACCATCATATACTGGTCACTTGGCCAGTTATGGCCCTAGCTCTCTCCCCAAACCAGCATGCTAATTCCCAGTTGTGCTCAGTAATGAATGGATTTGGTATTTTCTGTCAGAGAACTATAATGTGGAAAGCAAAATGTCTCCCAAGCTTGGCCTGACTCTCCATCAACCCCCCAGGGAGGCAGCAGGGCGCCAGCATTAGCCCAGCTGAAACGGTGACATTTAGCCCTCACAACAAGCTGAGCTGAGCAATGCCAAACCAATATATCCCCCCTCCTAGCTGTAGCCCAGAGGCTGGCTGACCTTCTCCACACAGTAACAAGAAAAATGCTAAAAATTCAGAGCAGACAAGTATTTTTTATACTACAATGCAGTAGGGGATTGTAGTTGTATTAAAGATTATTTTTTAACACTTTTTAATAACGCTCGTTTCTCCACACAAGTTTCACTAGGCACAATTTAGTACACACACCTGAGAACTGCTCAGTACAAACACTCTTCTGCTGCTGGCTACAAGTTTTTATTCAGCAGGGACTGAGATTTGGTTTGATATCAGTTTCAGCCATGTTGTCAGCCAAGCTAACACTGAACTAGTTTTTTACTTAAGAAACCTTAAGAGTCACAATTATGCTACATTTTGCATGTGAGCATTAGCTTTCCATATATTATGTTTTGCTGTTCATATTAAGCATTAACTTTCTAAATTGTTGGAAGTACATTTAAGGAAGTCAAATCAGGTTTAATGGATTTATGTATTTGGTGTCCAGACTCCAGACAATAATAACTTTCCACTGGGGCAACCTAGAGCCTACAGATGGATGCTGTGGGAGAGCACTGGATATACTGTATGTTGCAGTGAGTCTGCTTGAACTTGCTCTCAGGCTTCACTCTATTTATTTTCTAAAATAAACAGTCACCTGGTTCTTTTGTTTGTCCATATGAAAAGCCAGCTGAAGTTGATCCTTTGGGTCCTACCACCTGTTCGAAGCCAACCATGTATCAGTACTGCCATATGTCCTGCCTTATGTTGAAATACAATTTGTGCTGCGGCCAACAACTGCTGCTAACAGTCTGAATGCAGAGTAAATCTTGAGCTTGTGTTAAAGGCTGCTGTGTATACACCCTCTTCTCCTTTAATCTGCTGTTATTCTAATTAACACCTCACAACCCCACTAACAACGTCATATCCCTTTATCCAATTAATTAATTCACAAATCCAAATGTTTAAATTCCCTGCAGCAATAACTCTCGGTTATAAAGCATCATTGCATGTGTAAAGAGACTGACCTTTTCTGCTCAAATTGGCTGCCTAGCGTCATTGGCAAAAGAAAGCACAGCAGAGGTAATGAAGCAGTTCCATAGGGCAGGCAGATTTCAACTACATGAGACCCTGCTCTAAACTCAATCTGCGCCTAATTAGAGACAAGTGGATACATTGGATGGGAGCACAGTAAGACAATGCAGGAAGTTGAATTGAATGGACAACTGGTTCACCTGCTGCAGGCATGCAGTGGAGCAAGAGGAGGTTAAGTTGTGGCTCAAGGAACAAACAAGATGCTGCATGTTTCCTACAGTACTGTTAGTTTACTGGACAGCTTCCAGTGGTAGACAATGCAAGAGTGTGGTTGCAACAGAAAAACACTGTAGTTGTACTTGTCGGCTTCCAGTGGCTAACCAGTGAACGACAGAAAACTAAAATTACACTGAGAATCTCCCAGTGACCAACAGCAGAATGCTGTCGGTATCTGGGCAGCTTCAAGGTGTGAATATATAAAACTGCATGACCGTGAAGCAGGGTGGGCTTCAAAAAGAGCATTTACTGTAGCAGCAAACTTTTCTTTGCTCAGTAAAGGTTAGAAATGATGAAATGTCTCCTTCTAAGGCAGTGGTGTGCGGCACAGAATTCAATGTCAAGGAAGATCGGCTTTGCCACCTCTCACAAGACTCTGCTGTCGTGCCTTCTAGTTAAAAATCTCTGACCTTTGCTGAGGAGAGATGCTCTTGTGGTACAGAGACTCCACAGGTGTGTGGAGGTTTGTTGGAGGTTGGCTTGGAATGGCAAAGGATAGGACTACGCGGTTAGAAGAAACCGAAAGAAGTAAGATAAGTAAGTCTCTTTGTCTGCTGGGTTTGAAAACCTTCAGAGAAACAGGGTTAGCACACAGACGTCACACATACAATCACGGACATGCACCTCCCTTGGGAGAGAACTGGGAAAACAACACATCCCACAGCTCATCAGATTAACTCAGATCTCCTGCTCAGGTGTGTCACAAACATCTGCCAATGTCAAAGTCAATGTCACAATTAATTCTGGTCGTAAATAAGTTAACTGTCACGCCTGTCTATAGGCAGTTCCCTTCAGTCAGGCTGGAGAATTAGCAAAAGCAAACTGCAAAACCACTAGTATACTTGGGCACATGACAACGTGTGATTTGGAGTCCTATTGTAAAAATCGTGTTGGATGGTAAAGCAACGCAAATGGCCAGCATGGTCCTGATTCATTACATGCTAATGTTTTGCCAGTGTTTGGCTGAAAGATACTTGTGGTTTGTTGGTCTTTAGTAGGACTGATGGTTTTGGAGTATGTTGTAGCTGTGTAGAGCCTGATAGTATGGTTCTGTGTTTACCCTCTTGGCTCTTTATTTGTTTATCACTTCTTTGATATCTGTATCAATTAGAGGTGAAGGTAGAATAACAAGGTGAATCTTTTTACACCTATCTGGAATTGATGCTGTGTATTTCTGCAGAGCAGAGCTGTTGGCAGCTTAATAGTGCCTACAGATAGCAGCTGGTTACTGCTATCTCTGCTGCCCAGATATGTTGTTCTTCTTATGTGTTCTACATTTTGATTAGGAGGCAACAGGACACAGCATTGCCACCATGATGTGGATACTGTGGTTGTAGTTACTGTGGTATTAAGCTAAACAGCTGTCCACTCAATCGGTAGCAGCAATTAGACATGGACGTGCAGTACATGAGACCAGCAGTCACACTCTCTTTGCCACCGCCACCTACAGCGGCAACAGGGCTACCATCACCATCAATAACAGCTCAATACCTGAAAGCACTTTAAGAGCACTCTTTTGGTATGGGGAAATTAACTGATACTCCCGAAGTAAACCTGCATGAATACAGGGAAAACATGCGGAAACCACAGCTCATTTAGGTTAAAACCCAGGACCTCCTTGTTCTGAAGCAACAGTGCTCAACCACCCTGTGCCACTGTGCCAGGGTTTTTCTAGTTTACTGTACTGGAGCATCTAATGAAGCTTGTTCTGACCAATGTGTCTGGATCAGCTAGTGGGCTACTGTACAGACTGGCAAACTCTCAGCTGACTTGTCTGTGGGTTCTGTAGCTACGCTGGAAGTACTGACTTGTACCTCCTCAAAAATTTAACTGGAGATTCCACATGGATATAGGATAGATTAATCTAATGTTGCGTTGGTCCTACAGTAACCAACAAGTTAAATTCAATGCTGCACTATAAATCTATTCCCCCACCAGAGACTTCTAAGGGACTGCAGGAACATCCTGACACACAATCATAAATCCACCTTTATTTGACTATGCCTGCCAAAACGGTGACAAACCCATTAACACAGTATGCAGCTTCCTTACATCAATTTACAGAATATAACCATTACTTCAACCCTTTTGTTCACTTCATTTTCATATTATGCTTTTACCTTGTGTTTTGTTCAATCACGGTTTCCACATCCTTTTAGTACTAGCTTATCTGAACGTTATAGCACCTCTGCCATTGTTGCAGCAGGTTCTGTTCTGTTAGTGCTCGCTTTTTTCCCTGCCTTACACTCTCGTGCGTGCCTGCAATAAATGGCAGGCAGCTTCTAGAACTGAGCCACATCCCCAGACATACACTATTTTCTGCTTATAATGAAATACACTTTGACAAATTGAGTCCTGACAGAATATTGTTTGTGTCAGATGCATCAATTTAGATCCACAGATTTGTCTTTGCAACAATCAAAGATTGGAGAAAAATGCCTGAATATGAGTTTAAATGACAGCAGCTCAAATGTTTCACAGGTCAATGTGCAAAATGCGGAGCAGAGAGGCCACAATTTATTATACAGCAGTGTGTTTAGATAAATGTACCAACCGACCCGATGAAGCACTGTTCTGTCAAACAAAGCTGAGTACTACTGAGCCCTAACCATAATTACCCTAACCCTATCTAACTGGAAAGCTCAGTAAATTGTGTTTGAATTGTGTTACAAATTATTGTTATGTTCCAAATCTTACCATAGATAGATATTATAACTGAATGTCTTCATCATGAATAAAGGCTGAAACACTGCCTCTCCATGCACTTAGGCAAACTTAGGCGTACACTTAAGCGAACAAGGGTCGTTCGGAGATGTTTGCTTTCATACTTGCATAATATTCTAGATTTTCCCTCCTCTGTTTTGAACCTGGCTTTCCAATAGGAGTTGAATCAAGCAATCAGCTTGCTTGACACTGCATGACGCGTTGTTGAGATTTGGGAGGTGCGCATCTTCACACCTCTGCAACCTACGATTACCCATAATGCCCTTCATTGCATAGGTAATTCCAGCTTAACTTGATAAAT
This sequence comes from Macquaria australasica, assembly GCA_005408345.1. NCBI lineage: Eukaryota > Metazoa > Chordata > Actinopteri > Centrarchiformes > Percichthyidae > Macquaria > Macquaria australasica. The sequence goes on from SEMN01000347.1 coordinate 317,137, forward strand.
AGGTCAAACTGGGAAAAAGACTTAAAATCCCAAATCCCAGCTTGGCCCACTGAGACAGAGGGGTTCCACTGGACTGGACTAGCAATATGTTTGTTAAGGTCTCCTGGGCTATTGGTTGCTTATAATGTCACACACATTCAAGATTATCTTATCTTTAATGTTAAACATTTGAAGTAGGGGTGTTATCTATATGACTAAATGTACATGCAATCATATACACATTTAACCAAAATATTATGAGCAAAAGGCAAAGTTCTTGTGCTGTTCTTCAAATAAATACATCTCGACAGTACAGCTGAAACCAATTCTATGTATTTGAACAGGTCAACTGTTAAAAAAATGAAGGAAGTTTACCAAAAGACTGCTCTGTTTTTACGCCTAATTGTTGTAAACAAGCATGAAAGATCTGCCAACAGCAGCATGAACATAATCCTCTGGATCAATGGCGTAATTCAGAAAAGCATCACCACGCAGATATTCTGACAGCAAAGGTCAAAGCTATCATCAGTGGTCCACACTGAAAGGAGGAGGACAGAGGAGGGGACAGGGGAGTGGAGAACATAAGGGATGGGGAGGATAAGTGTCCCATCTAGACTGGAATATAAAAAGGGATATGTTACAAATCGCAAGCCACACACACACACACAAACACAAATGTGTAGGAACAGTGGGGTGCATTAGGGTTTTTTTTTGTGAGGTATGTGTTGTGGGACGCCTGCTGTAAGTCTGTCAGTCAAAATGTTGTAGGAGGTAGATCCTCCACTGTTTTGCTGTTAGTCACATAGAGAGTTTAAACGTTTTTGTCAGTTTTTAAAAACCTAACACACATGCACTTGATATATTTGAGCTTATGTTTTAGATGTAGTTTAACATTGTAAAATCCAGCAGCTCTGATGGCAAATTTTTGAGGAAAAGATTTTTTTTTATAACCTTGTCAGTGGAATCGGAAAAAGTCGGACTGTAAATCTAAACCCAAAAATAAATGGTATTTTGTAGAAGAGAGCATACATCTAATATTTTCCCCACATCACACGCTATAAATGCAGGTAAACACAGCGTTTGATCTAGTTCGTCTTGCCAAGATTTATGCAAGAATACTGATTGTTGTGTAATTCCGGCTATAAATGTGTAGATCCAACAGAGCGTCTGGAGCTCAGTGTTGTACAGACGTCTGTAGCTGTGATAACACTTTGATTTTATCTTGGTGATCAAAGCCCTTTTTGCTTATAAAAATACCGACATATGACTGGTAGTGGTTTGTAGAATAATTTAAAGTGATATTTTATTGATTTTATATTCCCCATGGAGAAATTCTCCTCTGGTTCGACCTGCTATGAGAGCTCAGGATCAGCTACAAAACTACTTTTACGTATTTATGTGGTGAAATCCTATTCCATTTTATTTTCTGTTATTTTATTATTATTAATTTATTAATTGATTAATTTCTATTTTCATTATTGTTATTATCTTACTCATTTTATTTATTTTGTATTATTATTATTTTTGTCTTTTAAATCTATTTTATCTAGTTGTAATTCTAGCTTTTATTTAACTATTTATTTTCTTAATTTTTCTTTATTGTTTTTATTATTATCATTCATCATTATTATCATTTTCATCACTTTTATTTTTCTTGCGTGCATTGGTCTCAACTTCCTATATTTTTTTTTCTGTTTGTTGTTGCTGTTGTTTTTATGGTCTACACTTGTTCTGTCTTATTATCTTAATATCTGTGAAGCACTTTGAACTGCACTTACCTGTGTGAAAGGTGCTATACAAATAAAGTTTGATTGATTGAAAACAAGAATGGAGCTGGTAGGGATTTAGGGGCAGAAGTATGTACTGTTCTAACCAACGAGTCCTCCAAATTGATCGTCAAAATACGTTGTTAGTGACTGCCCTTTAGAACGACATATTTTGTAATCCGACGCCCCTATTGCCAGGATGACATAATTTGTCAGAGCCTTCCAAAACCGTTACAAATCACTGTTGACTAATAAATTTGTTTTATGATGTGACAATGCTATGGTTAAAAACGACTTGGTTTGGTTCAGGGAAAGATCATGGTTTGGGTTAAAATCAGTATTTTCTTAATGTTAGGGGACTTTTGTCGTTATGGTTACAGTAATAACCACATAGGCAAGGTTAGGGAATGAGCTAGGGAACAACATTACCTGTCAGATGGAAATAGGAAACTAACAGCGGCCTATGGTGTTAAAGCCCGGTGCTTTGTTGACCCATCTTCCTCTGTACGATGACTTTTTCGCTCTATAGTAACATCACTACTACTTGCCATTTGCCACTCTTGCCATTTCAGTCTACCTCCTCCCCTGTGTTATTCCTCCTCCATATGGAGCTACATAACCATTTTCAAATCAATGTTACACTTTTCATATTCAGCATATTTACCTTGGAGACCAATTCAGTCAACCTGTTAATAAGTCAGTCAACCAGCCAGTTAACTAGTCTGTCAGACAGTGCACATCAGTCAGTCAGAACAAATATATATATAAATATATTACGTAACACTAGGAAGCTGTTCTCCTACATTTCTTCACTTTTCGTGTGGAACACTGCTGTGACTAGTAGACAAAGAGTGGTTGATTTGATATTCAACCACACTTTCACGCCATTAGTTATCACTGTCCTTAATTATTTATTGTCTTGCGACTCTTCGATCACCCCCCAGTACACCTATAGGTGTCCTTTATTATACCGGCATACCCCTATATGAGCCCTCTATTATTTGTCCCTCTATCCAGCCTTGATCAGCCACCCGTACTGTAAATAAAATTAGGCTACATCAGGCCATTTGTCTTCATCTGGCCACAAGACTAAGACAATTGACTAAGCCAATCCTAAAATGCTTCGGCAGCCCACCACACCAGGTTTCCTCCATTGAAAGGAGTAAGGGTATGCTCTAATGGGGATTGTGTTAATATACCTTCCAACACCAAGCTGAAAACAATTTCAAGGTAGTGAAATGGAGAATGTGGCAGCAGATAAAGAATGGAAAAACATGGAAGGTTGTTGAACGAGAGCAGCCCAGTGGAAACTTGTGTTGCTCCAGATGCCAACATAGCTGAGATGCTCTTGACCATCCATCTGGTTGGTCCACAAAGGGACTAACCTTTCCATCACTATGGTTGCATATGGAATAGGGTGTGGTGATGAATAGCTTCAGTAATTACTTAACTCAAACTTTTCTAAGTGTTCAAAATATATTGAAACGTGGCTTTTTAGAGCGCCTCTATGGCCAAATGGTTACAGCGCATAACCTCAACAGCTGGCTCGATTCCAAGTGGGGACCTTTGTTGCATTTCCTGCCCCTCTCTCTCCCCTTGTTTCTGTCCCCTTTTGGCTGTATTTAAAAGTTAATTGATGAATGGCTGGCACCTGGTGTAGAACAACTAACTGAGAGTGTGACACACACAGGTTTGGTTGGTTTGTACACGATTACAGTTAAATTAGAGGTATGAAGTGGATGTGTGGATCTAGTGGAAACTCCGAACTGGATGCACATTTCTGGCAACTGCAGAGCGGTAATGCATATTGACAGTTGGAAGAAAATAAGCTGAGAATGTTTGTATACAATGTAAACGCCACAGGATAGCTTCATGAACAAACTGAACCTTTATGCTCAAGTTCACGTTGCATTTTGCATAACAAGGAGCTGGATTTTTTCTTGCACAATCTCAGTGCCATGCCCTTTCTTTACAACATTTATTTGTCTTGGACTTCAGGGCAAAATTGGGCAATTCTGTTCCTGGGATTGATGCAGCAGTAGCTGGTTCTTTCTGACATCTGCCTGACACGTTTCAGAAGGCTTTTTAACGTAACAGACTGGTGGCTGAAATATTTAACAGTCAGCAAGTCACAGAGAGGCCTGCTGGGCAATTGCCAGTGCAACATCCACCTATTCAATCTATATTTCATGGTCATGAATGAATGACTAGCTTTTCTTTATATAGCATCTTTCTGATGGGAGGGGGACTTGACAAAATATAGAGGTAAAGTAAGAAGTAACAACCGGAAGAAGGTAACTACAACTGTAGCTCACAAAAGCCCTCAGTGATTTTTTTGAGGTTTTACTAAACATTTTCTAAACTTTTTTCACCTTTATTGAATCATACTGTATTTAACTAAATAAACCTGGAACTAGAGGCAATGTAGCTTTTCCTCTTTGGATGCCTGATATCCAGGTGGGGTGTTTCTTCCACACTAAGCAGCCCATCATGGAGGCCTCTTGACTCTTGTTTGCAAGGGAAAAGCTGCCCAGTTGCAACCCATATACGAGAACCAAGGGGGACAGTTCCAAGGGGATACATCTGCTCGTGCATAGCTTGAAGTGCACTTAAAGCAACATCTTCAAGTGTTATTAGACACACCGTCACAGTGCAAGAGACCAGGAACATTATCTGGTACTATGTCTGTTGACTCAGCGGCAGACACAGCACCTGCTAATTAACCTAATTTCTGTCAATTGCACAATTGACAGTGAAACCCACCAACACCGTGTGGGCTTTTTGGCACACACGCGTACGGTGGCAGGGTTCCAGGGCACACGAACACACACACAGTCATATACTGGCATACTGACACAACAAGAAAAACAAGACAATTAGTCAGTTAAAAAAAGAAACTACTGTATATTTCTCTACCTGCAGAAAATTTGGATTCATATTTCATCTTCTGCTGACGGCTATTTGAAGAGAAGAGAGCATAAAAAATAAATGCTGTTCTCCTTAATGCTGAAGAAGCAAGTGAAACTTTAAAAACAAGTCTATCCATGACATTATAGAGTTTCCTACCTCATTCAATGTTAATAGAACAGAAATATAAGTAAGGAATCTACATATAGAATGGGGCTTTATAAACACAAATCATACAACTATATGAGAAATAGCAATATGAGGATTCAAAATAGTTGCGTGACACATGCTAGACCATCTATATAATCCTTGATGGACAAGATAATTCATTTTCTACTCCAAGAGTAGAGACTGGATTGTTCTTATATAAAGAGTCATATTGTAACTTAGAATGAGATGATTAATACAGTATGAGTTAAAGGTAATTCAATACAGTATATAGTACATTGGCATATTTTTCATGAGAAACTCATTGACCTGAGACACCTCTTAAAAGTACACAGGTATAATCAGTTCTCAGCACCAAGCTGATTGCTGCTGGGTTACTTTGACACAGTATACCAGTACACTTACACAACCAGCATCCCCGCTGGGTCATGCTTTATGTCAGTCGTTAGAGTGGAGAATGTTTCTGTTGAAAATTACAGACCTGCTGCTAAGCATTCAGTCCCTTTTTGCGGTCACACCTATTTCACAACCCTCAGGGGTATTCTAAGAAATCCACAGCGTGGTGGTTTTGCTTTACTAAAAAATAGAGTTTCTGGCCTCACCTCTGGTGGTGAGTTATCAGAGAACCCATCATGGCTCAGATACATTTTGTAATATAAGCTAAACAAAAATACGACAGTAATGTGGAAATTGATCTAGTCATGATATCACTCCTAAATGTTTGTGGAATTAGATAGATAGGCTGGTATTGGTTGTTTGTTTTTTTTTTGTTTTTTTTTAAAATTATTACTGTTTGGTATTGTCATTCTCTAGTTTTTGGTCCTGCAAATTTAATGAGCTGGGAAAATAAAGCAACTGCTTCTGTGCTTTGTGCTCAGTATTATAACACCCTAACACATCACAGATGTTTGTCATAGGGTTAACCTATATATCATGATCTGAGGATGAATCAGGTTTTTATCTTTGTAATCTTAGCTGGGTTAACGCATCCATTGTCAGCATCTACGTCATAGCTAATTGTGTTGTTGCCCTTGAATTCTCAACCAAGGTAATGCCCAATCAGTTGCTTTCAAGAGATCTTGTCAAGTCATGTTTCCTGTTAAACACAAGTTCAGTTGGCTTTCTCATCAGGGTGTATATGGGCAGAATTTGGCTACTTGTAACAGTATGTGGGTCTATGTTGTTTGTACGCTTTATTAGTGTGTTTGTGTATGGCAACTAATGTTAAACCTATGTGATGGTATGGTATTTCTATAGAACAAACAACAGTGTTACTGCTCAATATCAGTATTCAGACATTATTTCATTTCGCCACTCAGCAAACTGCCCTGAATTATTAGTCACTTAACAAGAATGAGGAAAAATATGAAATTTAATTATTGAAACTTAATGAATGATATATTTTGCAGAATGCATATTCACAAAGTTCAGGATTAAAAAAATCCAATTAAAAATTATAAAATGCATGTTTAGACACATGGCCATAATAAATTAACCTGACGCCACTGAGAAGTCGCCCTTGGAAACTGTTTGGAAAAGGGCAGGCACTTTGATTGGAAGAACCATCTGTCTATCACCGTCTATCACTGGCTAACTTTAACCAATCATATGATGAAGCCAAACCTAGTCAGGAGAAGAGCGAAAACATCTTTTCCATCGAGAAAAGCCTTCATTGCCGTTCTCTGCTCTTCTTTCAATGAAGAAATACTCTACAGTTCTGATATAACTGATGCTATAGCAGCATCTACGCTAACCTCTTTAGGAGCCACCATTGCTGTTTTCAAACGAACAGTCGCTTCTCACAGTCGTCACACCTAAACCACACCCGGAGCTGCCAGTAGTTCTTCATAGGACGCCGATTGGTCCGAACCACTGTGGTTTGGCCACAAGCTCATAACTTGAAGCCTGGCAAGATGGATTCTTGCGTCATCTCGTGACTCCAGCTGCCTCGCAAGGTAAATCATAAATCAGGAACACCTAGAAACACCTCTTCTCCATGAAAGGCTGTTTCACCCTCAAAAGTTTCAAAACATGTGACCCAATGTATTAATCAAGCTAAGCTAATCAAAGTAAGAGAAAAAGAGGAAAACAGGCAATTCAATGAACTACTAAGAACTCAAAAAATCAAGTAGTAGTAAAATTAGTAGTAAGTAGTAAAATGAATTAGTGTTCATTTTGAGATTGTGAAGATCTTAAAAGACCTTATTTGTACCTGCGGTTGACAGTGATCTGCCACAGTAAAGGTTTGGGGTGGAGAACAAGAGGTGGGTACGGTGGCCCTGAAGGTCAAAACACAACATTTCAGAAAACACAACGACATTTCGGAAAACACAACAACATTTTGGAAAACACAATGACATTTCAAAAAACACAACGACATTACACAAAACACAACAACATTACACAAAACACAACGACATTTCAGATTACGGAAACGGTAGGACAACACTTCTTATTTGTGATTGGACAGAACTCAAGTCAATCAATAGGCCTATTTCACAATATAGCAAGCGCAAACCGGATGTCGGGAGAACTCTTTTCCGGTCTGAGCGCTAGCTTAACTCGCGGTCGAAACAATAGCAGAGTTTATTGTTCTAACTCTAAACAAACAGCCGTATTCATAGTTTCACAGCTTTCCAACCAACGAACATTTAAAAGGAGATGGATTTTGTCCATAAGAAGAGACAAGGGATGAGCAGGATTTACCGTGAGGAGAGGCAAGTACTGCCTCTCCGGACGAGCAGGATTTACCGTGAGGAGAGGCAGGATTTACCTGCTCGTTCCTCATCTCTGTGTGTGCCTTGCACCTCAAGGAGGCCAGACACAAAAAATCACTCCTGGTATCTGTCACTAGATCACACCAATGGAAGGTCCTCACGTGGGTCATCTGGACTGGCTCCGAGGTGTAAAGCATTAACGTGGATGGTGAGACCACATGGGAGAACATAAACGTCGAAGGTCTCTGTATACTGTTGAAGAACCTGTGGCTCCTCTTTTCATGGCTTTTGTTCATGCTATACATTTTGCACTAGATTGTCATGTATTTTGCAACTGACATGCACTTTTAAATGAATTTTGAGGTAACTGTTCAAATTAAAGTTGTATTAAAAAAAAAAAATTTCTGGGTGCGGGGCCTGTGCCAGGTCTGCTGTATGCGTGTGCAAGCAAGGGCAGCGGGAACATTTTTGGTTTCCAGTGTACTAAAATGAGCTGTCTGGAAAGGTAATGCAACCAAATGGTTGCACAAACTTCTTCCATCAGCACAAAAGCATGAATATGCTCTTATCTCAGGTGGAATGTTTGTAGTTTCAAAGGTGATGTGATGTCAAGACTTTAATATATTTCACAACTTATTTAAATAATATTAATCATTTTATATTTAAAAAATTATAAAAGCTGTTATGTGTCAGTTTCATGATCACATGCTATGGAATCTATAAATTAAGGAAGCCTTGAATTTATGTATGAATGTATTACAGTCCTTTTTATGTGTTTTAGTTATTCACCTGTATAGCTACTGTTTTTATGGACACAGACAACAGCTTTTGAGCACAGGTAGGAAAGGAGAAACATCTGACTGTTTAACAGGAACAATGTACCATTTAACATTAAATATTTACACATATTTACCTTGAGCTGTTGTGGTTCCTCACTTTATTAGTGATCTATAGCATCTGACCCTAATTACAACTTTTCCTGCAATTAATACATAGTAAACACAGGTACAAACACATTGTTGACAAGAAACGCTTTTTATTTAAGCATACTTTGAATATCATCTAACTCTTAACAGGTAAGTGCTGAACTAGAAATTAATTTAGCATTAGCATAGTAATTAGCATAGTAGGCTAAATACCTTAATAATCAAAAATGAATTGCTTGTCTAACTTTGACCTTTTCACATCGCCTTAAAATTTGTCAACAAGACGGACAACATCTGCAATTCAGGTTTTTGGCAGAGAAAAGAGAGACCGGGAGAAAACGCACTGTTCAGAGTCCGTAGTAGCAGTGACTATAGATAGTAGCAGACAGTAGCATAGCTAGCGCCCTGACCGGAAGTCACGTTTCGTTGACTTGAGTTCTGTCCAATCACAAATTATAAGCATTGTCCTACCCTTTCCATAATCTGAAATGTCATTGTGTTTTCTGAAATGTCGCTGTGTTTTGTGAAATGTTGTGTTTTGTGTAATGTTGTGTTTTATGTAATGTTGTGTTTTCTGAAATGTTGTTGTGTTTTGTGTAATGTTGTTGTGTTTTCTGAAATGTCGTTGTGTTTTGTGAAATGTTGTGTTTTGTGTAATGTTGTTGTGTTTTCTGAAATGTTGTGTTTTGTGTAATGTTGTTGTGTTTTCCGAAATGTTGTTGTGTTTTGTGTAATGTTGTGTTTTGTGAAATGTCGTTGTGTTTTGACCTTCAGGGCCACCATAGGTGGGGGCACCTTAACCTTGTTCATATTCATGCTTGGTGTCTATGGATACATGCTTATAGTTATTTGCCCGTGTCTTGCTGTTTCTCGATGAAGGAAACTGATCATTGGAGTTTTCTCATCTCAGCCCTTTAGGATTTCAGTAACTGTCAACAATTATGTACTGGTATTATGTACCTGAACAATAATAACGCCTATATTTTCTATTCTACTTTCACTTACTGTTAAATTCCTTGTGTACATGCCAATGAAGACCATTCCAGTATTTGCAAATATTATCATTTAATGGCCAATGATGGTTTTTAAGTTGCATTTCTTTCACTCAACAAGTGCCACCATTGACCTGTGTTTTTTTTTTTTCTTCCAACAGTTTTGTAATAATGATTTTCATTTCCTGCATTTGATCTGAAGTAATTCAGCAGGTAGAGATTAATGTTAACTAAAACACTTGTTTGGTCAGTGACATTAGTGAGTATAAACAAAATAGGAGTGAATGGCTTTTAACAAAGAATTACATTGCTCTATAATTCCATATCCTAACAGACCAAATAAAGAAGCTAAACAAGGCTTTATATCATCCAAGAGACAACAAATAAAAAAAAACCCTGAAAGTAACAATGTAAAATCTTTAATTCAGTGGCTAGTCATTTTAATTAAGAACTGGAACAACATTGTATTCTACACAAAATTACTGAATCAACAAAAAATGTTGAAGGAGCAGCTGTCCCTACCACCTCTCCCCAGATATCAATAGCATTACTGGCTCTTGCTTTGCCACAAAGGGCCCTGGGATGAGACCCTGATCCAACTCCCAAACCATAAATCATTCATCACCAGCACAGTACAGAGAATAGAAGCAGCCAGGCCTGACCTTTCCCTGATGGGCAGCGATACAGCAGATAACAATAGTCAGAAACATCAGCTTGTTTTAGTGCGATTTCCAACGTTCTAGCTAAAGTCACATGTAATGCTGGACTACATAAATACCATTATCCTTCTAAATCTCTTTTTCTCAATGTGTCTCTCTCTATATTTTTCTTTCCTTCCCCAGAACATGACTTGAAGATGAGCTGTCCTCAAGCTGAGTTAGAGGAGAAGGACTGTCCTCCACCAGAGGAATTAGAGTGTAAAATCTGTTACCAACGCTACAATGCCCACAACCGGAAGCCTAAGATCCTGGACTGCCTGCACCGGGTCTGCGCCCGCTGCCTCATTAAGATTATGGACATTTCTGACGGGGCAGACTTCATCTCCTGCCCCTTTTGCAGACACCAAACCGAGATCATAGAGTACGAGGTGTCAGCCCTGCCCGACGATGCTAATATCATGTCCCACTTGGCAATGCGAGATAAATCCTGGAGCTCCGATCACAATGGGGAGGTGGTCCTGACTCCAAAGAGTTTCTCCTCCTCAAGCCCATCTCACGACTCCTCCAACTGCCTGGTCATCACTATAATGGAAGTGCAGAGGGACTCACAGCGCTCCCCAAGCCGAAATGCCAGCTCTGACATCTATGCTGAGCAGAGCCTGGACTCGGTATCGATGGGCTCCAATGAGGCGGCTGATCAGGACACCATGTCCAAGTTCTGTAATCATGTCCCACGCATCCTGGTGTGGTTGCTGGGTTTCTTATACTTTGGCTCACTGCCTCTAGGAATCTACTTGTTGGTGATCCAGAGAGTGACACTGGGCATTGTATGTGTTAGCCTGGTGCCATCAAGTCTGACAGTTTGCCTGGTCTATGGGTTCTGCCAGTGTCTGTGCCAGGGCATGTGTGACTGCTCCTCCAGGGGCTGATAGGATGGTACTCGAGAACTGGTGGTCCTAGGATCGGATAAAGTCAGCTGCAGTGAACAGGTATTTGATGTGTTTTGTGGATAGATAGGGGGCCCAAAGGTGAAGATGATCCTGCACAGGCTTTATAAGCCCATCAGTTATCTTCATGGAAATAATGGGCCGGTAAAAAGACCTAAGAAGACCTTTAGTGTCTATGCTTTTGTTAGGCCGACTGCGGCAACTCAGAAACCAGTTTGGCCAACAGGAACAGAGCCCCTCATAAGCTCTGTTAGTTGGAGCAGCGCATTTACCTACATTTCTGTGATGTATTACTGTAACCTTTATTTCTTCTGTGTCGTGTGAGTATGACCTAGTCTAACATAACATTTGAGAGCAGACCTTTAATCTCTGACTTACATAACGACAGCACTGATAGAGTCCTGGGCCCTCATTTATCAACACTGTGTACCAAAAAAAATCTTGCATGCAATCAGTTTTAAATGAAAGGTGGGATTTACTCATTTGTACCTTTCCTTTAGGGTGTCTGTATATTTTAGTACAGCTCTAAACCATGCATACACACAGCACTTTGTGGTGACAAAGGAGCACTACAAAAGAAATACTATACACCAAATGGCAAGGGTATTTATATAATAGACCACATGAGCAATCTGTAAAGAAATTTGTATTTAAGCATGACTGGATAATTGTGACAGTTGCCAATAACAGAAAGTGGTTGACAGTACAAATATTGCAAATATTTTCAAATCAAAATATTTCTTTTTATTTTAGTGACTGTTCTTCACAAACAAGCCAGCATTCATGGTAGCGCTACAACTAATAGTGTTACCAAATATTTATTCTCTCTGTTAAAACTACAGGTAATTCATAATTGAATATATGTTAATTGTGATCCTGGTCTTGCCACCAGCTCCCAGAAATATCATTACTAACTGTATATTGTATGGAAGAAAAGCACTGGTGTGCTGACAACTATGGCTTGAAAGGTATCAGTCTGTTAAACCTGTTAAAAATATAAGTCATCTTTAGGCTATATCCTGGTTGAAACACTGCTCTTCCAGGGGAATGTGATTGACGGGTCATGAATTACTAATTGCAAGAATAGCGACTTTCCACTTTCTGTGTATTGTTGAACAAAGCAAGGAACATTACGGGAAATACTGTCCATTTACTCCAGAAAAATTCAGTGCTCTAAGTAAGTATTTCAACTAAGGAAGAAAAAGGATATTTGCATGCAAAGCACGTTTCAGCCAGGACAAAATACAAATGAACTGAATTGGCCGTAATTACCTATTTTACTGTCACAGCAGTAGCTTTGGGCATACATGAGGTTATGAGGTTGTTAATATTGCTTACTGAATGTGCACCTCTCCTTCTCTCTCTTTCTCTCTCTCTGCCTCTAATACAGACACAATGCATTCAGGTTGTTGTGTTGAATCGATTTGGTGCATGTGATGCATAAACCGGACTCATATCTCAGGTTTTTTGATACTCTTTCAATCTTTAGCAACACATTTTCCATTCAATTCCTTGGCAAGGCTGCTCTGTATTTTGTGGTACTGGTTGTAAAAAGCTCATTTGGCTCAATGGCACAGTTTATGGCTATGGCCTCTGTTACCTTCATGCCTCATGGTGCACATACTGTCTTACTAAAGCCATGTGGATTTGTTGTTCTGTCACACCTCAAGGTTGTGTGCATTATATATGTGGCATCTGGATTTTCTCTCCACTACATGTACCATCCTGGCATATGGACTTCTGAAAGAAAGGTCACAATAAACCATTGTGTTGTTTCAAACAATTATTAGACTTTTTAAATGTAATTTCAAATGCTTTGCACAGTACATAACATGTATGTAGAGAAAAAAGAGCTCTATTTCTGATCAAGTGTCCTGTAGCTTTAAACCTCTCCTGTGGGTTTCAAAAAGTAGTTTTCCTTATAGCTCTGTGACCAAAACATACATTTTAGTGTGTCAGAAGTTTGTCTTGTGAGATATCTTGAATTGCTGCGGTCGTACCCAGAAACGAGGGACATTTCCAGCAGCACTTTAGACTATAAATTGTTTTTAGGAGCGTTTCATTATGTTAGTAGAACTTTCTCTTCATGAGCATGGTGGTTTAGAATTTGTGGGTTTTATCAATGCACATTTCTTTTGGGGGTGCTTGGAGAAATTAAGCACATTTGACAATTACCAACTTTCTTGTGCTCACAAGCATTCTACATTTTACTCTTAAGAGACAATTTTGAACCTTTTCTGTACAGTGTTGATAACTGAGGGCCCTGGGCTGGTAACTGTTATATTCAATGATAAACTTCAGGTAATGATATTTTAAAAAAATATTCATTTTGTGCTGAACCCCTCTCCTCTAAGTCCTGTTCATTCTCTGATGTTCCGAGGCTCTTTTCCTTGTCAACTTTCTCTACCTGTCTCTGTACCCGCTCTCTCTATGTTTTCCTGTGTTTCTGTCTATTATCTACTGACTGCGACTCTCAGCTTAGTGCCACACTACTGATTACAGAAGCTACTAGACCATGAAATAAATGGAGAATTATTTTCTATACATTGCTTGTGTACTTATTTTTATGTCTGCTGATTCAGTCCACTTTTTTGAATGTCAACAATGAACATCACTGTCATCACAGGTTAATCTTACATAGTCTGTCTCATCACTCTCAAACAGACATGAATCTGTTGTTATACTTCAAACCAATAACGTCACAAAGGTAAGAGCTTATTTGTAATTTTACAGGGGAAAAAACAGGGGCATTTTCAATCTCCAACAAACTGGTTTTCCAAAGTCTCTTAACCTAATCTTAAACAAGATTTTCTCCGAACATTCGCAAGCTTGATGAGATAGAGGTCTGGCTGCACACAGTAAAATAGTGATAGCTCCAAAGACAGCAACAACAAACAACAAAAGAACCACTTCTTTCACAATGAATGATACTTACTTAGGATGACAGTATCACTAACTTGACAAAGATCAACCAGCCTCTCATTTTTTTTAAGTGCTGAGACTGGTTTATACAGTACAACCAGCTCGAGTCAGACACAATAAGAAGCAACAGAAAAAAGAAATGAGAGATGACGGCAGCAGGTCAGACAGCAGAAAGAGATTTTATTTTCTGCCTGAGTTGGCAGAGCTGTTGGACAGAGTGCTTGTCAGTGGAGCGTTTGTCCTGCTGGTTGTACTGTCTGACATCTACAAGACCCTGCCTTTCATCTTTCTGAGCTGAGTGGCAGGTTACAAAAAAAAAAACTAAACAAAAAACAACTCTCCTACCCTACATCTGAAGAGAATTACCATATTGGTCCAAATATAAGACAACTCTGAATATGAGAGAACATTGCCCTGGTTACTAAAGATAATCCACAGACCTCATTGTCATCAGTTTTCATAGGGACTCTTTCTCTCTTTAAAAATGGCTCTAATTAGCACAAGTGACAATGTGTAGTGATCATAAAGAATCCTTGAGAATTCAACTCACTTCCTGGTTTTCAGCTTTCAGAAAGTGCCTTTAAACACTCTAGCTGACACAATTAGCCAAATTGAGGTGAGTGTAAGAATCATTCGTTTCTTCTACTCTTTAATTACAAACACTATAAGCACTCAAAATAAGGAGGTTATGGGTCAGAGGTCCCAACACCCTGACAATAGAAGGAACAAATATTCATGTGATCCTATGATGGTGGGCGATCACTTATGTGAAGGTTCTTGAGGCCTTTACACACCTGGGGCATTTTTGTCATGCGATTAATTTGCATGCCAATATATATATTTTTTAACTGTTGTTTTTGTCATGAATACTTTCACACAGAACACGAATATTATGCCACGAAAAAGCAACAATTTTTGGTTGATTTTTCGGAGCTTTCGCATTGTGAATAAAGGCATCAACCAATCACGCTGTACGGAACCGACGTCATGTCACAACTCAACAGTGGCAGACCTGTTGATTGTTGGTTTTTCTCATCAGCATATATTTTTTCTGAAGAATGAGCTGGCGCATATATATCTATCACAAATTCACATCGCTGCCGGTATGAAGAGTTTTGATGCAAAATATTCGCAGGAGAGTATTTCACATTTTCGTGTTGTTTATTTGTCACGTCCCCGGTGTGTAATGGGATAAATAGCATGGGTCATGCAAACCTGTGACCTGGCTATATTTATACATGCACTCATTAAATATTCAACATTTTCAGGTGTTTCAAGAAGATGGAGGGGCATGAATTTTAATTACGCATGAATAATGTAGTCGCAATCTGCCCTCTCTTTATAGCACACACTTAACACACAAACCCTATCTTTTTTATTCATAAGGTGGCAACATGCATTACGATTACTATAGGTTGATAACAATCAGATGAGTTTTTAGTTTGTCACTAAAAAGAAAGCAACTGCTGGAATTTGGTAGCATTTCAGGTTGGTATGTAAAGTGACAGCCTGAATTTACATTCTCATCTCAGAATCAATTTCCTGCTGCAGTGAGTTTGAGCGCCTCATCAAGTTCAGCAGCCCCCATGAGCTGCAGTGAAATACAAAAGGGACTGTGCTGGAAAATCTGTCTGAGGCAGGTAAAAAGCTACGGCAAAAAAATGTATAACATTTGCAATTCAATTTTGATTCTTTCCGAAAATACAATCATTGAGCGTCACAATGGAACATTTGTGAAAAGGTTAAGTGAAGTGCAGCCACCATCTTGTGGACTTCTGTCATTTGAACAGAGTGGCCTCCATCAACTCATACAAGTTGAGAGGTCATCAAACAGGGAGGGGGTGAGGGTGGAGGTGAGATACTTTCTGGAGTCAGATACAAAACAAAATCTTTTTGGCTAAATTACATGGGCTGACTGGTGGACTGTTAAACCTGATGTACATTTGATTTATTTTCTCTTTCTGAAAAGTTGTGACTTGTTAATGGACACCAAACTCCACTACCATAGGCAGGCATACCATGAGGCAGATATATGAATGACTAGTAATTTTAACATGAAGTGGAGTTTGGCATAGAAAAAACTTTCTTTTTCCTTTTCAGGACAGTCACAGCTTTCATGTCTTCAATCCTACAAATGTGCATGTTTCAGTGTGATCGCCTCTGATGAATTTATGGGAATACCCAAATTTTGATGACTTTGAAGACTTTCAGATGTTTTTTAGTGTGAGCTTAAGACCCGGATCAGTATCAAATTGTTGAAATTAAATTGATTTCCCTCTGTAAACCTGTATCCTTTTCTATTTCTTCCCTCCTTTTACTGTGTATTCTTACCATCATCTTGTCTGCTCTGGGGGTTTTTGTGTAATTTTGTGAATCTGTGAGTAGCTAGCATTTTGTGAGAATACATTATTTACTATCTATAAATGGCCAATATCACACCAAAATAGTTCCATTCTTTAATTTGTTGGTTGGTTAAAAGGCCTCTAAAAATCACAGAATGCTATAACTACCTACTGAAATGTAGTATGCTGACAAGATTAAGACAAGATTTTTTTTTAAAAATCACTACTCATTAAAAGGTGTACAGACACCCATAAAAAAAAGATCAGTGAATCAAAAACCTACACAACCAATATCACAGGCTGTGATGTGTGTAATCATCAGTATACAGCTGGCTCAACAATAACCACATATCTAACTTGACAAGGCAACATCAGAAGAGAAAAGAAATGAAATATAAGGATTATTAAGGCTGAATTGTGCCTCTGCGTCAAGGTGTTGCCTTTGCTTTACCAATGTGAAAAGGCTTAATAGGTCTTGCTCGGGCTGATGTGAACCTCCTCAGAAATGTCACCACGAGTCAAGGCTACATGGGAAAGCACAAGGTGCATGCAGTGTTTAATAGTGAAGACAACATGATATTCTCTAGTGCAGTGCAAACCTCCTCCTCGCCATGTCTGTAAATGATTCTCACAAAGCGAGTGAGAGAAACATGATTCATTTGGGTGGTGCTGAAATGATTAGTTGATTTATCGATTAGTCAATAGACTCTATATTAATTACTCCTTTAAATAATTTATATAAGAAAATGTATCTGGTTTTATCATCTCTCAAATGTGGGGACTTGTTGTTTTTCTTTGTTTTATGATTCTGAATTCAATATCTTTGGGTTTGGGACTTTTGGTTGGACAACATGAGCAATATCAATACATCATCTTGGGAAATCATATCTTGTGATTGGCATTTAATTTATATATACTAAATGATTAACTGAAAAATTAGAGACATTTTTAATCAATAATGAAAATAATCTTTAGGTGTTTAGGTATATCCTGAAGGCACATCACTACCTGATGATGCATGACTCATTTATTGTCTTGTAGCAGGTCTATGACAGTAAATGGTTTCAAACCTATGTTGAAAAGAATTCCTACACCATATACAGCACAAGTATAACCACTGCAACACCTTGAGTATATGTAGGAGAAGTATAATTCCACCTTAAGTGCTAATCTTAGTTAATATCTAGTTTAGCTGGCAGGGAGTGAAGGAGTAGGCTGATGAAGTAAAGAAGTGAAGAAGGGAAAAATGTCCTTCTACACATACAACATTTATAGCTCTCCTCTTTCAATGGTCTGATCACCAACTCACATTCACACACACACCTCTTTCTCTCTGGGCTGTTGCTATAGAGACACTAATAACTAATGTCAGAACCGCTGAGATGTTTTTCCCTGCTGTGGCTTGAGTGACAAGAGCTGCTGACAGCTGGAACTAACAGAGAGCACTGGCCCTGGAGCAAGGCACTAACACTGCCAGACTAATGTCTTGTTCACATTTGGCAAAACAAACAAACAAAAAACAAAAAAACCAAGATGGCACTGTAGGTAGATGTAGAAAAGGTTCCCATGGTGATTCACTGCCCTGTTGGTAGTGCATCCCACCACAGCTTTTAGCCATGTTTCTGTTGTTTGAGCGATTAATTGTTTTTCCATCCGGTGTAGGCAGGACTTATTTGCACTCTGTCTCTATAGCTGTACACAGGAAAGCACTGTCAATCTTCAGTGACTAAACACATCCCCCCCAGCCTGAGTTTGAGTTGCTCCCCTCAGTACAACACTACAGAATACCCCTGGCAAGGAAAAAGATCTACAAGGGTTCATTCAATCTCAAAAGTGAATTAAAAAAATTAATGTGGTCAACAACCTACAGTGAACTTAAATATGAGATTGTAGGCTGTACACCATGGGTAGAATGCACTGACTGTACAACTGAGAGATCTTTATTCTGTTAATGTGAGGCTTTTATCTTGTGGACATGTTTGAGTTTATATTTTCCTGGTTTGGCTGAAGTTTGTTCTATTCTATAAAATACATCAGAAGTGAGTTATCTTTGAATTAATAAATCATGAGGTGATATTAAACAGACAGATACGTGTTGTATCAAATCTTTACATTTTGTTTTTTTTATATTAAAGCTATGGTCTCTTTCTTTCCATCATTCTTTCCAGAAGCTTGTACTTGGCCTACCTCCCATGTTACCCGAATGCTGCACTGAATAAAAAAATGTCACTCACAATGTTTTGGTCCTGGTCAGCTTAGTTAGGTGCATAATAAGTGAGGGTACAACTGAACAAACTGGCAAGTTTTATGTGAAACAAAGTAATAAGTTGCATTTCAACTCAAACTTTGTGCTCTGCTGCTACAACAAGCTGCTGCATCAGCTTATCACCCTCGTGACCTGCTATCCGTCTGCACATTTGCTTCTTACTACTCATCACTTTCTTTGTACATATACAGTACTCGGCATTCTCTCCAAAGTTGATCTGATTGCATACCTGAAACTGATCCTTCTGTTTCCATTAGCAACTGTAAGCCTGCTTGGCTATGTTTTCAATTATATCTGTCTTGTAAAGTATCTGCATACAGGTCTCAGTTGTGTGTGTGTCACATAAATTTAGCTTAAAATAATAGTATTTGGGTACATTTCCAGCTGGCAAAATAGTGTTAACCACTGGCCAGTGAATTGCACTTACAGTATAGGACCAGTGGTATCAGTTAGCAACAGAAATAGCACATAGCAACCGAAAGTAATAGGCAGCAGGAATACAGTAGATGTGACTGCCTGTAAGGTCATAAGGACCAAAGTCACCACACAGCATCACTGCTGACCATTATCTTTATGCTAGTGTTTTCTTTAGATTTAATTTGCTGTGTGTGGTGTTGATTCTGCACTTTGTTAAAGATGTGAAAATGAAGTCCTAGAGACACAATGAACTCACCTTGAGAGATGGCAATCTGAGAGACAAAGGTGTTCATCAATTTATGTTTTCTGAGCGGTGGAGACAGTAGAGGGTTTATTAAGTGCAGTGGAGAGGACTGATCAATAGGAAGTAGATTGGACGGTTATCTTGGGCAAAATGAACTTGTACCGTTGAGGCACCAGCTGAGCCAAAGTTGTAGCCTCACAAGCTACCCTGGCATCAGGGATTAAGATTAACCTGCCTGCCATGTAGCAGGGTAGTTTCAGGGCATAAGTTACTGGCAAAGACTCTCCCCATCTTTGGAACAGAATATACTATAGAACTTTACAGAACCAAACCCATCGTAAAGCAGTGAGCGAGGATTACCTTTTTGAATATGCAATACATGATTCTCATGATAAAATGGAGTTGACTGTAGCGTGAAAGTGATGGTACTTACTTTGACTTCTTCCTGTAGTTTCCCGAATCGAACTGTGCCATTCAGAATCCTGCTGATGAATGCCTGCTTTTCCTGCTGAAGAACCGAAGCCTGGGGAGGTAGAGATGGAAGACGGGGGGTTACTGATCTAAGGGGTTGGAACGCATGATTGGATGAAGGAAGTGAGGGATTATGGGAGAGATGGATAAAGGAAAAGAGGGAAAGACTGCTGAAACGGTTGCCAATTTACAGTGATGCTGTGTGACACACAAACAGTATAGTAAAGGTGCTGTACAACTAAATGATTGCACATTGCAATCACAGCCAAAAAGTCCAAAAGGTTAAGGCTGAAATGGATCTTCTGTACCTACTTTTCTCTGCCTCTAAATCTGCACAGGTGTGTTAAAAAAATGTTGTGATTGGTGAGGAAAAAGTGTTAAATTGTTGTTTTGGAGTGTAATTTGATTTAGAGGGCATTTTTATTTTCAGCAGCTCAACACTTTTTATTTATGTTTCTCAGCTTGCTGATCTTGGACAAATTCATCCAATAAACGGTGTCTTTTTGAAACCGTTCCAGTCACTGATAGCATAATTAGCAGGATTATTCTCGCTAAATTTAAAGAAGCTTTTGTATTGTGCCTAAAAGGTCTTGGATATTAACATGAATACTGTTATCCTGGGGGTCAGACACACACACCCACACCCACCCACATCATCACCCTGTCCTCATCCAGACCTCTAATATGGTGTCAGTCTGACCTTCAACACATTATGGGCTTGTGCTTATTCTCTAAAAAGTTAGCTCTAAACTAGCTTTGGTTTGACACACTATATCTTATGGCTCTGACTGTATATTTATCCAACATTGCAGAGCACCTCCTTTACCAGATGGACCAAATGAGTAGAGTACTCTGCCTGAACAGTAAAAGTATATATACGTATAAAAGAGGAAATTATGTTACCATTATCATTACAAAGGCTGTGAAAGAATAAAAGGTGCTATTAATGGAATGCTGAGTATGCTGTTAATCAGTACAATACTCCACAGCCACGGCAAGAAAAATACATTTTCTATAAAAGTCATTTTTCTATGATTTCATGCTTGTGTATTTATTCTTGCTGAAAATAGATTAAATCACTAAAAATGTATAAGTAACAGAACCTAAATTAAAATAGTTATTGTGTGATGTTTTTTGTTCTCATCATTTCTTTCTCTCTCAACTGTAGACTATGAAATGAAGTAAAACATAATCTTAATTGATTATAAGCTTTGATCAAATTGAAGGCTTAGTCAAAGGAATCATTTTCACCTTGTTTTAATTGTTTTGCAGCTGTAAGCAGCACCTCCATTCCCCCTGTGCATTGCACTGAAAGACAAGAGTGTCAATCAACAGCCTACGCAAAATCAAGCTAATTTAGTAAACTGACTGACACCTTTGAGTATATTTAATGTCACTTTTCTAGTGTGAATGCACTGCCTTCTCAAAACCTGGTTAGAATTACAGTATATGGCAAGAACTTTATTTTGGACACCCAGCCTTTCCGCGTCTCCACCAGTCCGGGCCAGATTTACAAATATGAATACTATCTTTCTCAATTTGCACTCGTAATGTGAGTGTACTGAGACAGCAGCTCGTTACTGACCACCATGCACATACTACAAGTGAAGGAGAGGAGAGTATAGACGTAGTTCAGTGCAAGGAGATTACCAAAATTACGAAAAAGGTAACACATTATATTAAGGTCCTTGTAATACCGGTAAGCGTTAGTTAATAGGTAATAAGGCCCTTATAAGTCCTTTTGCTTTTTAACATTATGTGTTAATAAGACTATATAAGTGTTTATAATAGTATCATAAACACATTTAGATTATAAGACATTTATAAGCACTTATAAGAAACTTGTTAACAATTTATAGAATGCTTAAGAATGTTAAAAGATATAGATAGAAAAAAATGAGTTTCTTATAATTGTTTATAATATCATTACAAACTCATTTATGTCTTACTAATTTACCTATTCTGTCGAAGTTAAACATTTACTAAGCTTTTGTTGCCACTTTATTAAGGTTAAATAAATTTAATTAATTTATTAGCAGTTAACTATGCACTTATTAACAGTTAACTATGCTTTTTGCAGCTACCAGATCTAAAGCGAGAACATTGCCTTATAAAGGTTAATAAATCCTTTATTATGCACTTATTAATAAGACAGGTCTTTTAAATTTTTCAAAAGAGGTGTCTTAACGTGTATTTTTGTGCTTCACTGCTAAAATATTGTATTTATATGTAATTTTTTATTCACATTTTATCAATCTTGCCAACATGTAGTGCTGCTTTCAGATGGGGAGCTGCAAAAAGTATAGTTAACTGTTAATAAGTGCGTAAGTCCATCCTCTGTTGTTATAAAACAGTCAGATATTTCATTTGTAATTATTGGTCACCATTGTTTTCAGTTTGTAGTTATCTATTTTTTATTCATTTTCTTTTGTATTTTTGCTAAATGTTTTTCTTTGTACTTAAGTCACTCACTTAACTCACTCTATGTCTACTGTCCTTGAGATTACAGTAGACTATAAAGATGAACTAATATTTATTGTTCCCACAACAGCCTTTCTTGTTAATATGCCTACGCTATGTACACCTGTTCTCCACATGTGGAGAATTTCCACACAAAACTGAATAGACCATTTCCACAGCAGACATTTTGACTTAGCAGGTCATAGCAGGAAAAGTACAGGTGGAACAAATTTCGTTAAAGATGGCTCAGTTCAAATCAAGTGTCCCAGCAAGCCGTGCCAGTGAGCCAGCATGCAAAATGCCAAGACCCTGGAACTAGCTCACCCAAATGCAATGCAGTTGTTTTTAACGGTATCAGTTGCTTTTCCTGCTATGACATGCCCGCTGTGGAAAAGATCTATTGCAGGCGCCTCAGGGTTTCGAAAATCTGCCCTCAGAGTATTCTGCCTCTGTGGACCAACTGTCATCAGCCACATGCTGCACAGCTGCTTTTTATTACCCATAGCTCCTCAGTATATGTGGAGGGCAGCTTTGTCAGGTATTTGCCAGATTGTCTGTGCTCTCTTGTTGCTGTAGCTTTTGACACATTCCTGCCTGCCAGTTTATGTTCTGGGTGCCTGCCAGCTCTCCTGTGGTTGTTTTTCTAATCCTACCTGCCTTCACACCAGTTACAAGTCTAACAAATTACCAAGTAAACTGCCTTGAAACCCTACCTGCTGAGGTTTGGTGTCGGCATTTGAGTTCAACCATCTGTTGGCAACTACCTAAACTGGCACTTCTAGCAACCACCTAAAGGTTAAATTAACACTGCAGTTCCAAAAACAACTGTCATTTTTGCCCTTTTTGCTCAGTTTGCATTCAATTTCAAAATTTGTATTTTACTGATTGGGAATATGGAATAGTGCAGGAAATTGGTAAAAAAAAAAATAATAATTTGATTTAGATTAGATTTGTTTTTTGTTTGTTTAATGGAAAGCTCAGGGAAACTAATCAACTAACTAATTAGCCAGTTTTCGTACAGTAGAAATTATCTGTGTGTTGGTGTGTGTACAGTATGTGAGTGTCAGTGCTACAAGGTTCATACAGCTTTTTAAGAGTAAAATTCGAGCACTTTCAATATTTTAATATTTCAAATATTAAAAGATTTTTGAGTGATTGTGTAGATGAAACACCAGATATGTTCTAAACTGTTCTAAAATCAAGCATTTTTCAAGGAGTATAATTGAATTCAAGTATATTCCTAACTTTGTTAGGGTAAAAAAAAAATAATTAAGAATTTTTTAAACTTTCAAGACTTTGTACGAACCCTGGCACTATTATGTGTAATACCTTTTTTCCCTGTAGTGATAGGAGTGTCAGGGATATTACATGTACCTGTATGTACATACCTGGTTTCACTATGGTGTCAGTTGTACCATGTGTATCATGTTTACCATGTGTAATACAAAGTAATCAGTAGTGTCAGTAGTACCATCTGTAATAGTTGGTCTCTCTCCTGGGAAATGTGCTCCGCCACAGAAACAACAGCTCCCATGTAATGCCGAGTCTTTTCCTCTTTCAACACACACTCTTCCTTCTGTCGCTTCAACACACTCATCCTCCTCTCTGCCTTCCTGCATGATGGAGAGACAGGAGAGAAGAAGGGGAGAGGTAAAACATAATTAAAGAGTGAGAGAGAAAAAAGATGGGGAGAAAGGAAAACAATGAGACGGAAAGGAAAAGGAACATGGCAAAAAGAAACAGGAGGACAAATAAAGTGGAGAAGGGAAGAGAGAGTTGGGAATAATGTAGGAGAGGAAAATGTATCTGGGGTTAATGGAACAGAACAGGGCAGATATAATGGTTGGAAACAGGCAATACAAGAGAGACGAAAGTTAGCTGGATGATGTCTTGAGACACTGCCATCTTGATGTGAGCGGGGGGGAAACACTGTTGGTTAATCAAACACCTTCTGACAATCTTCACACTTCAGAATGAGAAAGTCCACATTAATCTCAGCTCAGGCCTACGGGGAGCAGAGGAAGGTTCCAGACACCAGAACATATTTCCGAACGGCTGTAATCCCTGCGCACTGTAGGAAAATAACCTGAACTGAACTATGGTAAGATGTGTAATGCTGCTGAAAAGCTTATGTCTGTACAATGTGTTAAATAACCCTCTCGCACTAGGACTTTTTTATTGTACTATTTGAGTGGAGTGAGCATATTTTTTAAACATGGGATAAAACTCTGAAGAGGGGTCATGATGCCCATCTTCAAAAAAAAAAAAAAAAAGTGGTTCTGAACATGGCTCTAGCTGCCACGCTGCTTTCCTACAACCAGAGAAGAAGCCGCCAACTCAAATCTTACTTCAGGATAAAAGCTTAAAAGCTATTTTATTCGATCCAGTGGTTGGCAATGTGATTTAAGGAGGACATTGTGTTTTTTCCTTTTTAATTCAATTCGATTTTCTAGGTCACACTTTGATTCAGTAATTATTAGTCAAAATTGTATCACCATTAAAGGCCCTGAACACCCAAACAGGTGTTTTATTTTATCCTCGCTGTTTGCACCTCTGTCTAGGTTAAAGTCGGGCAGAGCTATGCCGGGAGTTATGTGAGGTCA
Organism: Macquaria australasica; assembly: GCA_005408345.1. NCBI lineage: Eukaryota > Metazoa > Chordata > Actinopteri > Centrarchiformes > Percichthyidae > Macquaria > Macquaria australasica. The sequence continues at coordinate 341,923 of SEMN01000347.1, forward strand.
CTAAACTACTAATAAGAATAATAAAGGCGTGAGCTGCCCCATCCTAATGCTGCAACTAAACTAACAAAGACTGAGGGAGATGTCAATCAAACAAAACAGTTTGTACATGCCCGCTTGAGGCTGACATTTGTTTGGGAATCCTGTGGGTCACGGGTGTCAATTTCATTATTCATCACACGGAACAGGAAAAAAAAGTCAACGGGAGCGGGTGGGACAGGAATCATAATAACAACAGGCCAGTTTTTACAATAAATATGCAGTTCTAATATGAATAAACGCTATCTTTACTTTGAACATAATGTTAGTCGTTCTGTTGTCTTTTTTAATTCTTTTTTATTCTCTCCTGTCTGCTCGGGGGGCTGGTTGCTGGTTGGTTGCAGCCACACAACACGGGGACAGAATGGGACGGGACAGGAGTATTTTTGTGAGTGAGTGAAAATGTCAAATGATATTAGCTGGACCAGTGTTGACCGCATATTTCAGTCTAATCAGCAGTAATAGTAGCAATGCTAGTAGTGAAAGTAGCAGTACATTCTGACACACACACACACACACACTTTGGTTTGAAGAAGGACATTTTGTCAAATATTTTGACAAGAAGAGTGGAGTGATGTAATACTCACCATCTGGTACTTGTGATAGCGACCTGCTTAGTTTCTAACATGTGACACAACTTGGCTGGGAGTTACTGGCAATACTGTATTCTGTTATGGTCATGCCAATAAAGCTAATTGAATTGGAGTCAGCTCTAGATTTGCTTTTTCGATTGAAGGGTGTATCCCTGCATGTTTGGAGGAGGATACAACGTAACTATAGTCTTAAGGAGGTGTTTACTATGGATAAAATACTGGGCCAAACAGTGTCAAACACTTCTTTAAGAAGACATGATGACATATGCCTTATGTGTAAGATGATATCAGATAAAGAAAGCAACATATTGAGTACCTACCTGTTGGCTTGTTTGGTGAGCTCCAGCTCAGTCTCCACTCTCTTTATATCAGCAGTCAGGTTGGCTTTGTCCAGAGCCAGACTCCTATTCTCCTCCTGCAGGCTGGACAATCTGAGAAGCAACTCGTCCATCTCACTCTTATTCCTACTCTCCTGCTGCTCCAATTGCCTAAGAACCAAGAGCAGATTGTACAGCCCATTATAACAAAACAGTTGGTACCACATCACTATATAATGTACCAACCTACAGAGTTACCTACCTGAGTTTCAATAATTCTGCTAACTTGTATACTACTTATTTTGATTAACTAGACATCTGAGTTTTAAATGTCTTTGGCTTTCTTTCCCACCTCTATCAAATATATAACTAAAGCAATTACAGCTATGATTCTGCTCTACCACATCAAATTATTCATCACATCCCAGTGCCCCCATCTCTGCTGAAATTAAAAATGCGATGCTTCAGGTACTGCTCTTGTTATAATTGTCTTGTTTTATCTGCTACAAATCAATAATAAACTGAATACTAAAACTAAAACTAAACTGAGGTGGCAAACCTGTTGGAAAGAAGACGATTAGGAGCCGTTGCATTTGGCATTTTTGGACAAAAATATGGGAGAATATGAGAACTGTACACCCTTTCCTAACATACAGCAAGCAAGAATGTGTGTCACTCATAAACTGTTTAATGTTCAGTTCTTCTCTTTTTTGTTTGCATTTCACAAAAAAAAGGAAAAGAACTATGTCCTAGTTCAGAAGCAGAACTGTTTTTAATAACGATTAATTCATCTTACAGAGAAAGAAATATTCATATATATATATTCGAATATATATCATATATCAAATAAGACATTGTAGCGGTATATATATATATATATATATATATATATATATATATCTCATATATATATATATCATATATATATATCATATATCAAATAAGACATTGTAGCGGTACCGTCTGAGTTTCCCAGAAATGTTGCAGTGTTCGTCCCAGGTGATGGCATCCTTCAGGCGGGCTTGCAGAACTTGGATCTCCCTCATATTTTTCTGCACCTCCCTCCTGCTCTCCTCCAGGTCCTCCTGCAAACGCTGCTTTTCCACCTCTAACAGCATCAGTTGCTTTGACACCTTAGAAACTAGAGACCAGAGAGAGGGAAGACAGAGGGAAGAGAGGTGAGAACTAAAATGAAAGCAACAGAATAAAGGATGCAGGGACAGAGTGAAAGAGAAATATGCCTACAGTTTCAAGTTTCCTCTTCATTTAATTTTTACACTGAGGGCCCTATTTTCGTGGCGCCACAACAATCAGCGCAGGCAGCACTCCAACCATTTGGTATTTTCCTGACCATGAAATTCGCTTTTCTCATCTGTGTGGTATTTTGGCACCCAACATAGAGTGCACAGTGCATTATTTGCTTGTATCATCATTGTATTAATTAATTAACACAGTCTGCCTTTGGCTGCAGATTTGTGCTGCTCTGCACCATCCAGAAAACAACATAATTTCCCAGAGAAGCCGATTCTTCATTTGCTGAGCTACTGTCGTCATGCGTCACTGTGATTGGCACAGCTGTCAGAGCAATGAGACCAATGATGTGACTGGCTGGGAGTGTATTTATTAATCACCACACCTTCCCATCTATATTCACCTTCACCCAGTCCGTTTGCACTCTGCGCTGCCGCACATACATGAACCAAACTAGCAGGTGTGCTTGGAGATGCCCACACAGTCCGTGCACCCAAGACCTACCGCTTTGCGTTTGTTGCTGTGCTTGCGCAATTAAAATAGGGCCCTTAGTCTTCAGAATGTACCTTCAGAATGGTGTCTGCTGAGGCTGGCTTTGGCCTTAACATGCTGAGCCTCGAGCTGATCAATCAGAACCTGGTTTTCTTGCAAAACCAGGAAGGCCTGTTGTTGTAGTTGATGACTGTAGAGAGAAAGAAGACAAAAAGAGAACGAGAGAGAGAGAGAGAGAGAGATTACATCTATCCTAAGTTATCAGAACACAAAGCTGATATGACAATATAATATGGCAACATGAATAGAGCATTTATCAGACAAAAAAACATCAAATCACCAGTTTGCCTTATTTTAATTGGCATTGAATGGGTTATCCCTTGTTGAAAATCAAACCATTTTACACACATTTGCCACAGTCTGAATTTACATGTAAAGTCTGAATCAAAAGCTGGATATTAATAACTTACATTTCACGTAAAAGTGAGTGCAATTATCTGACTTGTCAGAGCTACTTACACTGAGTAGATACTGTAAGTTTGTAGGTGTCAGCAACATTACAAGCTAGAGTGATCATGAAAGAAAGAAGGAAAGGTATAGGAGCACAGAAGAAAATGTAAAGGTTTTACCACTTTTCTTTCACATAAGCTTTAATAACTTAACTTAATAACTACATCAGGGGAACGAGTGGTGACGGCCAAGCAAGTGCTGACAGTGCTGAACCAATACACACCCACACAGAGTATATTTCTTCTTACCAGTCCTTCTGGCCGACCCCTCCGATCTTTGCAATTTCATCATGGAGTCTCTCATTTTCTTTGATCACCTCGTCTACGTGAACATGCAACCTCTTCACCTCCTCCTGTGGCAAACAGACAAAGACACATAAGGACCTCTGATTGCAAGGATGCAAGATAAGAAGTATTAAAGTAAAGACAGCAAAACAAAAAACAAAAAGAAATCTTCTGCTCTACTACCACCCCTATGCCAAGGATTAAAGACTTGACAGCAACTACAGCTGGGTGCACCAGTTCTCCGGGGTCCTGTACCATGAAGCCTGGTAAGTGGGTTAGCTAGCTATCTTTGGGCTTAACTCAGGTTTCTTAGTATCACCAAGCTGGCTCACCATGGTAACCTATGCTGCATGGCTAAGTGATAAAGATCAGTAGAATCATTTTTCTGTTCCAGGCTTTCCATTTCCACTTTGAAACAGAGCATCTAAAAAATGGCGGGATTGTTGATGGCGCTAAATACATGACAATTAAAGCTACATTTTATTGTGCAGAGTGTCTTTTATTATGGAAGGGATTCCTGACAGTGCTGATGATTTTATGCCCTTATTTCATCACTGCAGCTCAGAATAACATGAGGCGACTTTGTGATAATTGAAAATAAAAACTACACCCTGTTGTCTTTTACTGTTGTCTATTTCACACACTGTTAATTAGCTTCTATGATTATAAATGCAACAGTCAGATAAACCTCATCAGGCATTAACTACTTTTCTTCAGCAGAAACCTCTTTATAATGTTTATAATGTGCATCACATATTCATAATAGTTTGTTCATCATCAAACAAAAAAGAAAAGCAAAAAATACTTATTTTATACTAAACACATATATAATAATTCCTACACTTATATACAGCCTTAGCCTTACTTTTTAATATTTTGACATTTTTTTCTAGTGTTTCTACAGCTTCTTATTCTATTCTAGCTATGTGATTATATTGTATACACTTGAACTTGTGGAAATCACTTTTTGCTGTCACTATAACTCAATTTTGCTGGAGGTATCACAGTTTCATCTCATATCATATTAAGTACTCCACTCATGGTTCTGACGATGTTGCTTGTAATTAACAACTCTGCCTCTTTCACATGAACATCTAATATATTCAGCTTTTCTTCAAGTTCTTTTGACAGTTGAAATAACCTGTTATTATCAAGCCATGACAGAGTTTGTGTCTGTCGAAGGAGGAAAACTCAATTTCAGTTCCACTTCAACATTTACAACAGCTTTACAACATATACAATAACATACAGCTATTGATAGCCATTGTTTCTCTCTAAAATCAAAAACAATACTTTAACTTATGCACAAGAGCTTTATTAGACAAGTGACAGCATCCTCAACACACTGTGAGCTATTCTCTACCACAATATGCAAAGAATTTGCAGCATTCTTCAACAGCAAAATCATTACCATTAGAAATAAATAAACAGGCTTTGGGTTTTGCTACTACTGTCTATATGCCTGCATGTTAACCTCAGCTCCCAGGCTCTCACTGTTTAAAAATCCATTAAAAACAACTTTCAGAAACATGTATACTGGCACTTTGACTAATGTAATCCGTCATGTTCACCACCATGAAGTGTATTGCAGGTTTTGATCCCATGCATTGCATATATCCAAGGCAGCACATTAGCAGTTTATGTCACAGATGACACAGCCCATGTAACATTCTCCTGAATGATGGGATGAAGGATGATTGAAAGCATAATAATAAGAAACTCACACACATACATACAATCTCTCTCTCTCTCTCTCTCTCTCTCTCTTTCTCTCTCTCTCTCTCTCACACACACACACACACACACACACACACACACACACACACACACACACTTTACCTCAGTGGTTTGCAGAAGTACATCTTTCTCGTTCATCCTGTCTTCATAGGCAAGCAGCAGAGGAGATAAATACTTCATGTCCAGCTACAAAAACGGAAAAAGAGATAATGTAGACACAATGCTTATGTAGTTCACAGTGACATCACTAGAGTTTTACTGCAGCTCTGAATTGCATCACTATAAAACTACTGTAGCTCTTAAGGACATCACTACAGTTCAACTGTAGCTCACAATGTCATAAACAGAGTTCTACTGTAGCTCTGAATAACACGACTAGAGTACGACTGTAGATGCAGGGCTTATTCAAGGCAGGAAAATCCCTTTTCAGCCCACTAGTCATAGTGGGTGGTAAATCTGCCAGGTGCAAATGGGCTATTTTTTCTTGATGTATTCAGCAGGTGTCCAGTCATTGTGGACAGACAGCGAACAGCCTGGCATTCTGATCTGGTCATTTGAGAAATAAAGCACATTCTCTCTCTCTCGTGTAAAATTTTAGTGAACCTGGGCCTGAGCTTCCAAACTATCAGACCACTTATGTGTCAGCAGACTGAGCATGCATGATTTCACATGTTAAATCCATGTGAAATCATGCATGCTCAATCTTAATAGGCACTATCTTAAATGATCATTCAGCTGTATTAAAAAACAACAACTATTGTCTATTAAACTAACCAGCCACAGACTGTTAACTAGCCACTAGGTTAGACTACTGTCCTGCCATATTAAAGTAATGTACTGTACATCTAAATATGGATACTGACCAGCCAGGGAGGAGGAGACCCTGTCTTTGGTAAGCCACTGATTTTGGAACTCTGAATGAGGCACAGTAAGAAATAGAAAGAAAATACAGTTAGTCATCATACCATCATAGCCATAGTTAATATGGCTGCTTTAAACACTATCCTTCACACAAAGAAAATATATAAAAATATGTTGATAGAACCAGAGAATTAATTTTTAGTATAGTATATAAGACTACACCAGATCTGAAACAATTTAGGTCAATGAAGATACTGTTTGCTGCTTCTTGAGTACAGGTGCTTGTGGAATTTCATAGGGAAGCTAGTCCAACATTTTTAAAAGCAAAGAACATTACAGTTTTATAACAACAGAACAAATGGGGAATCAAATGTAAATGTGGATGTTTCTGTGATCTATGGAAGCAGACAATGTTAAATTCTAGCTTGGCTAATTAAATCTCTTATTACTGCATTATTCTACTATAAAACTACTCCCCAGTCTTTTCTTTTATCTCTTCCTTTCACAAGCCACACTTCAGCTGTCAGTAATGAGGGCTAACAGCTACAGAGGAAGCAAACTGGTAGTGATGAGAGCAGGAGATGTCTTGGTGTGAAGACATAGCAGGAGGTAGCTATGATTAAACCCAAAGACCAGCTTTCCACTGCAGTGTAAAATACACAACAACCCATTATGGACAGACAGCCACAGATAGGAACAAGAAACTCCCTTAGTGCAACAACTCAGATGGAAGGACAGACAAAAAGAAACTGTATTTCACTCAGCTGGTTCAAAGGAGGATTTCTATCTTAAAGGCTTCGTAATGAAGAAATGTTCTTTCAGCACTATCCATCCATCCATCCATTTTCTATACCACTTTATCCTCAGAGGGTCACGGGGGGCTGGAGCCAATCCCAGTTGACATTGGGCGAGAGGCGGGGTACACCCAGGACTGGTCGCCAGTCAATCACAGGGCTGACACATAGAGACAGACAAACATTCACACTCACAGTCACACCTACGGACAATTTAGAAACACCAATTAACCTAACTTGCATGTCTTTGGATGGTGGGAGGAAGCCGGAGTGCCCGGAGAGAACCCATGCGGACACGGGGAGAACATGCAAACTCCACACAGAAGGGCCCCAGCGGGCCGGCGGGTGCGAACCCAGAACCCTCTTGCTGTGAGGCGACAGTGCTAACCACTGCACCACCGTGCCGCCCTTTTTCAGCACTAAAGCTTTGAAAATAAAGTGATGTACTGGTAATAGGTTCTGTATAAAAGCTGATTAAATTAGACTAAGGGGGGAGGTGATAAAAGGATTACAGAACAGAATAAAACAGAGAGTACTATAGAACATACACCTGTTTTCATTTATTCTGGCAACTTGAGCTGGAGTGAGACAGGCTGGTTGATAGGAGAAAGGTTCCTGGTGCAACTCCCTGACAGTGGGGACTATTCTACAGGTAAGATTTTAAGGCTGGCTATATTAGCCTTCTGACCAAATTCTCTTGTGCAGAGCATGAGCCCATAACTATTTCAGTGGGGCTATAGGTCTCATTCATGAATTGTCAATTTGAGTTTGATTGAGATTCATGAATGTGTTTTCACAAAAAATCCTCATTATAGTCTGTACCAAAATCACAATGAAGAGAGTCAAACATAAGAACTTCAGCAATATACAAGATCGGGTTCTGCTCAAAAAGCAGAGGCCTTGTCTTGTAGCTTGTCATACCTCCTGTTTGGACAATGGTCTGAAGCGGGTTTGGTAGCGGCTCAGCTCTACATTCAGCCGGTGAACTGTCAACTTGAGGGCATCATTTTCATCCACCAGCTCCTGAGCATGTCGCCTCAAATTCTGCAGCTCTGCCTGGCTGTCTGTAAGCACAGGACATCAGGTTATAAATATTTTTGAGACATCAAATAATGTTCTTATTCAGAATACCATGACAGTTACATAGAATACATTATAATAATTAATACATCTCTAAATAAATACAATAAATCATAAACAAGAAGTGTCAAAGTCAAGGGCTTAGTGGCCTTACAAAATTCAATACGACAGCCATAGCCTAATTATTATAGTTTCAGGAGGAAGGAACAGGAGAGGACTGGTGAAATCTAAACTAAAGAAGACTATAGTATAAGGCAGTATGGCCCAGTGAGGTATTTCTTCAGCATGGGTTTGACTCTCCATGTGGTCTGCTGGATGACCCTGAACAGTACTGAAGACTACATAATTAATCAATGCTCCACTAGCAGAGAATGGCAGTAGAACTCCAGTACTTGTCCATGCTGCTTCTTCCTGTCCACCAGGAGGACAGAGTCTCTAACCACCAATCCAACCTGCTACCCATTTAAACTGCCAATTTTCCATCCTCCTTAAAACTACCTTTGATTTTTTCCTTTCCACGTTTCATTTTCATTACTCCCTCACCCTCTTCTTCTCATCATGTTGAGGAGGTGCTGTGGAGCTCAAGGACCAGAGCCATATCTCCTCACAGCAGTATCTCCAGCTCCCTCCTTTCACAGCTACACATGCATCTATCTGTTGTGACTCACTGCTTCATTACCTCTCTGTCTTTCTCATTTCCTTCATCCCCTTTCCCCCGTTACTCCTTCTGTCGCTCTATTGATTCTCTTTATATCTTCCCTCATTTTCTTCTTTCTATTCCTCTGTATATCTCCAGTGGCACCTCCACTCTACCTGCAGATGACCTCAGGTTTGACGAGGCTTGGCTGTGTCTGATCTCCTGTTCCAGCCGTTGCAGTCTCTCCTCCAGTAGCTGTTGAGCATCTTCCATCCTTGTGTTTTTCTCTGGCAGGGTCCGCACTACCTTCCTCTGCACCTCACCGTACGGCTTGCTGGGCTCTGGAGACAGCTGGGTGGGATGTTTTGGGTTTTTGGCTTGGCTGGGTTGCCTGGCGTGGTCGGTGGTTAGGATGGGTAGCGCAGCTGAAATAGGGAAGGTAAATACTTTAAATGGCAGTACATGTACATATTCTAAATAGAATAAAAGGAGGAAATGTACTGTATTTCTAAAAAACACAATACTTACGGGGAATAAGCAAGTATCTCAGAAAGACATTTCTTATATATTAAAGGTACTATATATAGCAATTTACATGTATTAATCGCTTTGTATTGCCAATGTGTGAATGGACTGTAACGTAACTTAAAAAAATGAGACCTTCCCCGACTTTCTTGGTTGCCTGTAACAGCCTGTGGACTGATATCTATGTAAAGGCATCGGGACAGTGTTTCTGGGAAAATCCAAAGGATGTGATGTTTATGTGCGCTTCTGAATGCCTTGCCTCTCTTCAGCTCCCCTACAGCACCAACAGTGTGCAACACTAGCAGACGTTAGCTTAGAAATGAAGTCCACTAGTGTCAACAAACGACCGGCACCCACCACAACACCAAGTCCACGTAGCTTGCTTGCTTGCTAACGCAGACAAATTGCTACTTAGCCAACAATAAATTATGTAACAATACAAAGCAAAGGTGTATAACTAACACTTGCTTTCTACTAGCCAAGTGATGCAAGGCAGGGGCGGCCAACTAGCTAACTGTAACCTAAGCTAAGCTTAGCCAGCTAGCTGTAACTTCGCTATGGTTGGTTGGTTAGTAATGTTAGCTGATAAAGTAATTTGCAAATGGCAAGGTAGTTAGTAGCATGTAGCCAATGGTCCAAATAAAATATAGGAACATCACAGATAGTAATGTTATTCTAAATATAATTATTTTGGACGATGCCCAGGGTGCTCACTAGCACCTATGGAGTGCAAGCGCGAGCAACAGAATGCTGACTGCAGTTCACTTAACGGCCACCGGTGTCATTAATAACAAGGACTTTCTGAAAACTCCACATAGAACCTTTAAATGGGTAATTTGACAGTCACTTGGGCAATCTCTTGGACTATATTAAGTGACTAAAACCATCAACTGTAATAGAATACATTGTTGGTAATAACGTAACCAATGTAGGGTTTATCATGGAATAGTGTGGTATGGTGTTGGATGTTTTTTGTCACGGTAAGACAGAAAAAATAGACACAAATGCAGAAACACAAACAGGAACACAAACCATCACAAGAACAAAGTGAAAGGAAGAAAGGAATAAGGAAAAAAGGTAGCATGTTGCAATTGTCCTTAATTTCTACCAATGCCTTTCTCAGTTCAGATGAGAAATCTTGTAGCATAAAAGATCATAGAAACATTAACTCAGTGGCATGCAGAGCACCCTAAAAACAACATCCAACAATATACCTGCTGGATTTTACGGAGCATGTTACAGCATTTCACCTTAAATGCTGCTGAAGCCCTTCTCATCTGGGGCTTTAAACTTAAACAGCATACTATGTAGATGCCCTCAAATGAGCATAGAACATAATAAATGCTTGCTACTACAGTAAATACAACTGAATATACCTTGCTTATACTACAAGTTGTTTATGTATACCTTAGTTTGGCAAAAAGATACTGTAGGTGTCATGAAAACATGGCAAAGGGTAAAGTACTGCAGATACAGACTATAATTCCCATCAGAAAATACTGGTCTGTCATGACATCTTTAGCACAGAGAGCGGGCAGTGCGACCAGTCAACAGCAGTGTGCAGTGGAGAGCAGTGTGACTAGTCAACAGAAGCATAAGGTAGGTAGAAACTAATCACACAGTAGGTAATGGCTGATTGTTTAGTATGCATTACATGTTTATTTTGCCTGATCTGAAGCAAACTTCATTTTTTACTGATTTACTGTAAATCAAAAGCTGGCTAATCCCCCCACTGCCCATGCACCTACAGACTTGACAGATTACACAAAGGTGTGTATGCAGTTTAACTAAATTTATTGACAGTACCTATAGTGAGTGGACTGGTGAGAGGTACTGTAGGTCTGCAGCTGTCTGTATAGGGTGGATTACAGGACGAGGAAGAAGAAAAGCGTATTGGCTCTTTTAAGCTCAATATACAGAGCAGGGAACTACATAAATCAAGTTATTATTTATCAAGAATTCAGCAAAAGAAAAACATACAAGTCAAAATGACAAGCAGACACACAGCAGGCTACTTTAGGACCTACATGGCACATCTCCTCTCTGACTTCCAGAGCTCTTCCTGAAAGAGGCTTTCTTCTTGGAAGAATCACAGCTGGCTTCAGGAGACTGGACTCTGGTTTCCTCAGTGAAATCTGAGAGATAAGAAAAATCATGCCCTCATTAAATGAATACAATTGCAGAAGTACTACTGGGTCCTGTGTGCTTTATTATATAACCCAATTTTACCATGAACTGCATATTGTTCTGTAAAAGTGACTTTCTCCATAGCTTGAATGTGGTACTCTACAACGCAGCCAGCCTGTATGCAGGGAATACAATTCAGTGATTAAGGTAGGAACATTTTAGGGACACCTAATACATTTTAATTTAGCAAAGCCAAAAGCCTGAGGCCAGCTCTGGTAATAACAACTATAATGAGGCTTTCAATTTAGCTCTAATGATGTAAGGCTACATTATGACAGTTATGAAACCAAATGTTGGTTGAATAAGAGCTCCTTTCTTCGCTAAAGGCTGAGGAGTCATACTGTATGCGGTGCAGCTAGGTCTCTCACCTTTCTTTTTCTCTTTTCCTCCTTTTTCTTTGTATGGGAGAACATTCTACAATAAATGTACATGCCTCTCTTTATATTACCCAACCTATTACTCACCCTCTACATAGAAATGTGTACATCTGTTAGATAGGTTTAGTGGAGGTGTACATCAAAATGCTATTATTACTGAAAGCTCAGAACTCTTATTTGAAAGTGCACCAACGGTACACCAGTACGACCAACAGAATTACGTTTTGCTGCATATTGTTTGAGACATTTTATAGTACATTTGCTACTTCATTAGAGTTGATTCTGTCAGTTAATAATTAATAATTATAAGCATTCCCACTTCTCTATATACAGCTGGTACTAATATTGCTGTCTATTTACTGACACCCAACACAATGTTACCAGCCCCCCTTCACATCAGTGGTCACAACCTGCAGGGCTATGAGCTTTAATGCTTTTAATGTAAATGTAATACGTCAACTGAGTGGATCCTAGTCTCTGTCAAACACAGCATATTTGCTAATGACTAGTGACATAACCTACATGAATAAATATGTTGAGAAATACACAAATGGTGATATGGTTTTATTTTGAAGGTTTTATACTGTACTGGCTGTGTGGAGGCCGAGTTCCTACAACCTCTGGATCAGCGCTGGAAACTAACTAACAATATAAATGGAAACTCACAGTCTGACCAGTAAATACTCCAAACTGAAATTGTCAAATGTATAAAGAACTCCAGGCTTTTGAGTCATTTCTTATCTATTCCAAGAAGGCTCATTGGAAATCTACAGTATGTAGATATTGACAACTGAAGTTGGTTTATTTGGCTGTACAATATGTAGGATAACTAAGGTCAATTTTTTATGGATTGCTACACTATACTCAGCATTTTGTCCTATTTATAGGTGAGGTTATTTTGCCACTACTGACAGATTATGAGTTAGTTACTACGGTGTTCATACTCATGTGTACTATCTGCCAATACCATCCATCCATCTCCAATTAGTGTGAAGTCAGTACCTGGAGAGGGCACTCTTCTGCCAGACTTCTGAGTCGACTGGGGTGTACTGCTCTGGAAGACAGACAGGCAAAACAAACAGACAGGCAGTGAGACAAAAATATTTCCAAAGCCCCGCTGCCTGGATCCATTTTGTTGCAAGGCTATTTCAGAGACCACTGCGTTTATGGCCATCGTCAAAGTGTACACAATCAGATCTTGTCAGTGCCTTTATTGTTGCAGATCTTCAGAGACACATTAAAGCAATGTGAATGACTCACAGTTGTGAGTTCAGTGTAGGGAAGACTCGCAGTGGAAACAGAAGAGGAAGAAAGAAGCAAAGAAAGAATGAAATATGTGAATGTGGAAGACTGAAGAATGTAAACTGCTCTGTGACAAACTATAACCTGTTTATTTATTAGGTACACCTAGATAAAAGGAATGCAGTCTAATACGACAGTCCTGCAATAAATCCTCCCTTCATGAAGGTTAGAATGTTCAGTTTTTGTTGAAACTGTTTCAGAGAGGTGTTGATTCAGCTGTATGGTCATTTTGGAGGCTGCAGTTTGTGGTGCTGTTGAACTGTATTGAACTATACAGAGACATGTTTGCGTTGCTAGGTGTGCCTAATAAACTGGCAACTGAGTGAATTCGTGAACATGTACTGTACAGTGAATTTCTCACACTAACTCACATCCTCACCCTGAATGATGACGAGGTGCAGCTGATGAATGTGGCTGTCTGTTTACTGTCCGGTAGATTTATGAGGGTATAGCCTGATGTTTCATATGGATCACATTTGTATGGGGGCACATCATTCTGTTACAGGCTACTATACTACGTCCTCACTTCAGATTATGGCACAAGGAATAGAAACATCATGTCCTGTGTGTTGAAAAAAAATTGTTTTCAGCTAACTTTAACTGGTGTCTGTGGTGGAATAAAGCAGCAGGCAGCAAGACTCTGTGATAGCCTGGAAAGACAACTGACAGGGGACAATAGAGCCCATTGGGGCAATTATAGGTTAGCAACCCAGTGTAGCAATATGCAGGCCTAAACATGAATAGAACAATACCCAAGAGTCTGCTCTCACAGACAGGGATAAACTATGAATCACAATTACAAAGTCAGTTTTCAACGCAACTTACAGGTGTTAGAGTAAAGCCAAATAAGGCCACCTGAATTGCTGGAGCATCAGAGGCAAGCACAGCAAAATTATGTTACGTGGCAAAGGGAGGGAGAAGTCTCAGCAAATGAATTAATTACATGCCAAATGTAGAAAACATGTAATGGCATAGAAAAAACTGCTTTGATACAGAGGAACAATAGCCATAAGTACTGATTCTGGAACAATGAAAGGAGATCTCAACACTGCAAGCTAAGTCCTTAAAAATGACTACTGAGCTGAATCAAAACCTTCTATACAGTGCATTACCTTTATTCTGTGTACAACTGTGCCTACCAGTGGATCAGACTGGTATCACAATGCCCACACTTTGCTTCAGAGACATCATAAACTGAACCAAGTGTAAAAAATATTTGAGAGATTAGTTATCCTACATTAGTTACACACACATTCAAAATAGACCTTTTTTTTTTCAAAGCAGATATTCTGACATGTCAAAGCAGGAAAAGCACGGGTGTAACTGATAACATTATCAACATCTCAGTAGGCCACTCCAGTGTACACACAGGGCACTGAAACTGACTCACCTAAATGTATTGCATATCATTATTAAGGTAATGAATTACACCTGTGCTGCTCCTGCTAACATGTCAAAATCTCTGTCATAAACCTGGTCTATTGGTTCTAGTCATCTGCTGGTCACTAAGCAACTCCAGTTGGATGTTAACTAGTTCTTATATGCATTCAATGACAGTTTTTCAGTTGGGATTAGCAACACCAGCACTCTGGTCAGAAACTTGTTCACACATAATGATGAGCTCTTCCTGTAGAATCTCACCTTAGGTTTTAGTGGCAGGGCATAGACAGGTTCTGTGACTGAACAATTCTTCTGTCTGTCCAGAGTCTGGTAAACATGTTCTTCCCCGTCCTCTTCATTCTCCACCTCTTCATCCTTGTCTTCCAGCTCCTCCTCTGAATGGTCAGGGGAGGACAGGCGTGGCCGGCTAGCCAAATCGTCTGACCATCTGTCTCTGAGGAAGGTGAGAATGTAACACTTTAAAATAACAGTGGAGGAACATTAGCTGTATTTTATTTACTAATATTTTCTTTTGACTTGTCATAGTAGAAAAAGCCCAGGTGTTACTAATCACATTGACAATGGGTCCGTTGTATTCAAGTGTCCCAATGAGTCATACCAGTGTGACAGTGTGCCAGCATGCACAATACACAGAACCTGAAACCAAAACAGCTAAATATAGCCTAATTCAGTCATCATTCATTTTATTATTCACACCTGTGCTTTTCCCACTGTGAGTTGTCACAATGTCTACCGTGAAAATGGTCTAATTGGAAAAGTGCTAATAAAAATACGATTTTAAGTCTCACTACAAGATTAGATGGCTTTTTGAGATAGATATTCTCTGTCTGAAAATTCGGTGTCCTGCAGCACCAGGACACACGTTCATGAAAACAGATTATTGGAATCAGAAGAAAATCCAGCCCTATATTTCAAATATATAGAGAGAAACCTAAAATAAAATCTTTTGCGTAAAAAATATTTTATTTTTCTATTTTTCAAGGTCACATGTAGTTAGAATCATTTGTCACAAAGCTTGTGAGTTTACCTGGTGTAAAGTGCTCTGCTGAAATTTGGCTCAGATAAGAAGGACTCTGATTGGTCGCTCTCAGAGAAAGACCTCGGCCGGGCAGGGGGGATGGCCCATGTCTGTCCAGTGAGCGAAGACGACAAGATGGCTGCTGCTAAGGCTGATCTGCAGATGTATAGACGCAATTCATGTGAGGAGAGAGCGACAGACACTTTTGTGTAATATAAGCAGAAGAAATGCATGGTGCTTATCACATCAAATTTTCAAGTCATAGTTTATTATTTCTAATGTTGATACTGATGTGATACATTGTCAGAAAAGGAAGCATCTCCCTCGGTGTCCCTAGATGGGTTTGATAGCATTGTTTTACATCCACCATCTGGATGTATGGTTGACCATGCAGTGAATGCTTACAAATGCCGCTCTCATCCAACCCTTGGTTTTTAAAGCACTAAAATAACCCTTTAAATCAGATACAGTATGTTGAGCCATCAAAAAGAAGAAAAAAACAAAAACCCTGCTGTATAATTAGGTTTGTGGTGAAGAAAGAAAAATCAGTAATGGTAACAGTCAGATAGTGAAAGCTCTTACAGGACGAGACCAGAATTCAGCTTTTCTACCACATTTCAATGATAAGTAATTGTGTGATGACAGCATAAAGTCATGCACAGGCTGTTGAGACACAAGAGTAAATATCTAGGAAATGTAGAGGCATCACCTTGAGCAAATGGGTCAACAATCTGTTATAATCTGTCATAATCTGTCAACAAGATGTTACTGGGGTATCTTGTAGAGAATATTGTCCATCAGTTGCCCAAACGTTAAAGACACTGCATCATGGGGGATTAAGAGGGAAAGAAGAAGCTGTGTTTCCTCTCAATTCATTCAGCAGTTGTGCACAAACCCTGCAAGAACCTTTCACTACTGTAAATGATGATGTGAATTTAACCAAATGTGGATTATAAGCTCATTTCCCATTGAAACTGACAAACAGCTACGGACCAAACATTACAAAATAGTGGTTTAACAGAAAACAGTGTCAGAGGAAACACAGCAAAAATGAAAGGAGGCTGGAGAGTGTTAGGTACCTGGGTCTCTCAGGTGAGGGGTCTGGGCTGCGTGGGGGCGGGGTGCGAGGCACAGCGGGCTTGGGAGCAATGGAGGCAGCAGGGATCAAACCATGAGCTATATGCTTCTACACAACACACACAGAGGAAGGTTAGGGAGAAGGTTAGCATCACATAGACATAAAACACACTAACACACACACGGGCTATTTAGGTGGAGGTGGAAGGGTAGAAAGGAGGATTACAGAATCTCAACATGACCGATTGATCAGTGAGATAGTAAATATTGAAGAGTTCAAACAACAGCCTGTCCCAGCAGTGGACTTTTCTACTGGAAACACCACCATAGGTCAAGTATTCAGCTGTCTGCGCCTCAAAATGAATACCATACGCCACAAGACCTAACTATTAACGTTGCAAAACTGGTGTTATCAAACGTGAGCTTAAATATTTCTGAAAATATTAACTTTTGCTAACGTTAAGTTGTCTAACTAGCGGGGTTTCAATGGCAACTAGGATCATTTAATGTTAGCTAACTGGAGAGAAAAAAAGACATTTTGACGTTTAGCTAGCTTAGCTAGAAATAGGATAAGGTTCATTTATTTTATAAAAGACGCGAAACTTACAAACTCCTTGTCTTTCTCCCTCCTGAAGCTGAATTTTAACATAGTGGAAAATGGGTTTTCACCCTTGCTGCAGCTAAAGTTATTCTTTCAGTTTAGGCAAACAGCTTGATTCGTTTACCAAGCATTCTTTCAGTCAAATAGCATTAGAAAAGTGTACTTGTCATCGCCATATGCTTCAAATGATCTGCCCCCTGTTACCCTAAAACGATCAAGCAAAATGACCAAGCTAACTATATTCAACAGGCTGGCTGCTAGCAGATTCCTCCTCGTATCTAGACGCTTTACCACAAGCAGGCACCTGGCTACAAAAGTAGTGCTGATTGGCTAAAAGTGAGGAGAGAAGCCAATCAGCGACTGTTATAATTCACCTAGCAACGACGTCCTTACCGACCAGCGGCCACGCCAACAGGGGGCGATGTCGTTCCATTTAATGCTGAACTGTCTCTCAGCACACAGGGCTGTTGTAAGAATAAAATGTATTTTTCTTTCTTTCTTCATCAATAAAACAACTATATTATTTTTCATGCATTCAATATAGAGCATACAATACATATTAAATGTAATGTGTCCGCTAAAATAACATTTTAGTAATACCTTTTAAAGTGTACACACATATCAATGACCATTCAAATATCTATCTTCCATCCAGTCCACTTTGTCCTTAACATGTTTTAAACTGTTCTATATAGCTGCTAAACTTGCCATTCAAAGTAAAATAAAAATGTGGGCACTAACTTTGAAACTTTCCTAAATATCCCAATCTTTATCACAGCTGATTTTGAGGTTTTCCAAGAATGAACAGATAGGGAAAACACATTTTATCATAATATCTATGTCCCCATCTAATTTCTATACCCACCCGTCCCGTACATGGCGATTGTAATAATTTACTTTGCAAAAAAACACATTTTCCTCTTTTAAATCAGCTGAGAATTTCAGTGAGAGTTTTATCAAGTGCTGCCCTTTGCCCTAAGGAATGGTGGAAGTATGAATCCTATGACCAAAAGTCAACAGATTTGGCTCCTGCAATATCCACTTCTTCTGTTAAAATAAATCTAAATACCAAAGAGAATTTGACCTTTGGGGATTCATTTTCAAAGTTCAAAGCTATGAGAATCAACAGCCAGCTCTTTCATTTAGGTAAAATGCCCTACCACACATAACAACACACATACTATAAATCAAGTATAAAAACACCCAGACTTTGCACACAGACTATGAATGGGTATGGATGAAGAAAGGTCTGATGGGTAAAACTTAATCACATGGTGTTTCTCTTCTGTTTCCATGATGGTGGATTAGGATGCCATGTGATACCAGGCCAGACTCACAACAGTTGAAAACCCATGAGTGTTGACTGTGTGTGTGTGTGTGTGTGTGTGTGTGTGTGTGTGTGTGTGTGTGTGTGTGTGTGTGTGTTCACTGAGAGCTGTGGTCAAACTTCATTCCAGTCATTCCCAACCTGCTTGGTAGTTTCAACCACTGAGACACAGAACCATATATATATATATTTTTGTCTTTTGAAATCCAGGAAATTTGTTTTGTCCCCCTCTTTTATTGAGATTAAAGTTTATACATACGACACAAAGACTTACAAACAAAGCATTCACACCACAGTTGCTATACAGCACAAAGCACAGAGAAAGAAGCAAAGGCAACCTGAACCATAACCCTCTGCATATACACCAAGGCATTTAGGATCACTATGCACTGTGAAATGCATGCAAAGTTACCTCTTCAACATCATCTGTGTAGGTACACATAGCTCTGTTAGCACACTTAGTTAGCACTTATTTATATGAATCAATTACGGCACATTCTTGTTATACACTTATTGTGACCATTTCCTTCATGATTTAGCATAAATGGCACTTAAGACACCACATTAGGTAAACAGAGCGAGTAAAGAGTGTTACATCTTCTCAGTGTTACTGTTTAAAAACATTTACATTAAAACATCTTTACATAGACAAAAATGTACCAGCATATACGTTCACCAAAGGATTAAGCAAGGCTAGTAAAATACATTCCTCCAAGAAACCAACCAAGAAATCCAACGTGCAAAATTTCACAACTTGACCATTTGCAAACTAGTTCTGACACCTACAACTTTACAAGTAAATATATATATTTTTGTGTATTTTTTATTACATAAATAATTTGATTATCAAATGTGTATAGGAATCTACTTTGTAGATAAAGAGATAGTCCAACACTGCAAAAGTGTCAGTAAAATGTGGATTGTGACTAGGGTTAAGATGGGTGGAGACAAATAGAATACAATACAAATAGAAACCTGACTGGACTTTGATCAAAGTCACTGTTGGGTGACCGGCTGGCCAGGTACAATGCAGGAATGTCATCAGTCTGCGCACATTCTTCCCTTCTGGAGACAAAATAACCTTTGACTATATCAAGATTCACATTAACAGAGAGACACACAGCTCATGTGCTTCTTACAAATGGACAAACTGCCAGAGAGCAGCAGCACTGATAAAAAGAGGGCCAGAACAGGGTAAGATGAGTCAGGATGGTAAATGGTACATCCTGGCATATCAGGGACATGGAGGCATTTTGGTCTGTGGCATAACAGGTACATTAAGCAAACCTAAAATACCAATATTTCCATTTACAATGTGTCCCAGGCATGACACTCAGCAGAAACAAGAATCCTCAAAGGCTGTCTCACAAATACAAAAGTGACAATAATACATAACCAAGGTATATATGATTTTTTTTTAGCAGCTTATACAACATTGCATTCATCAACTCTCCCCAGATACAAAAAACAACTGCTCAGCACAGTTTGTTTTCCCTCAATCACTGTTTAACATACTGCAACAAGGTCCGTAACATCTACATATCTATTTAGGAAATATATGTATTTCAAACCCCAAAACTGATCAGCCTCCACTGATTGCAACAAATATCGTGGCAAGGACAGAATCCTTCACATATACAGTATGAAACAGACGTGCTTTGAGGATGCACAGAGAACATAACTGCACAGTGCACAGCTACATCAGTACACAATGGAACTAACTAGGGGCCGCTTAAGCCACAATATAATTACCCCCTTGCTTTCAAATAGTAACCGACGCTGGGTGTGTTTGTACAACTTTGTTTTCGACCTTCAATACGTCCGGAGCGTTTCTTCAAGAAAACATACTGAGATGACAGTTTAACTTAGAAGCCTGTCTCAGTGCTGTGTGTGTATATATATATATATAGACTGGAATGATATCTGGTATGTTTTTCCCAAAGTGCAGTTGTACTGTGCTGTACACATACTGGCATGGTTCAGAATAATTTCCCATTGTGTTTGGTGTGCAGTCCAGTTTACTTCAGATACTGAACTGTGCTGGGAAGGTGCCCATGTACCAACAAAGGCACCTAATATACAGTATTTGGCATGTCATCATTACACTGGTGACATACAAGCTACATACACTACTGCTCAGTATTCCAGTGGAAACACCAAAGGGCACTGGTACTGTACCATAGCCATAGCAGGTCCAGTATAGGTACAACACAGTACTGTATACAGCCATACTAGGCTTAATATGCGTACTGCACAATGCTTGCAGTCAGTGAAAGGTCTGCAGCTAGCTCAGTAGAGGGCGCTGTCGTTGTAGGAGCTGGAGCTGGGGAAGGTGGGACAGGGTTTATTCCATGGAAGGGCGCCGGAGTGGTCAGCTGTGGGAAGGCTGAGGGTGCTGGCGCTCTTCAGCTTGTTCTTCAGACCCCAGCTGATGAAGGATGACTTCTTGGTCACTTTGCGGGACTTGGGGTTCTTGTCGTCATCATAGGCCAGACAAATCATGGAGTAGGTCTTGGGCAGGTTTCCGCAGAAGGTGGCACTCTTGGTAGGCTATGTAAAGAGATTGACAGTGACATTTAGTGGAAAGAGGCAGTCATTGTTTGTTTAAGCAAAGAGTTGCTCTGGACACCATACAGTCTCAATCAAAATATGGGGTCAATAAGTTAGCTTTTAGTCATTTTCTCAGTGTTTTAACACAGAAGTTAATATAACCATTATCATAAACAGACTATTGTGAAGCAATTGTGCCCAATATGAAATGTGCATGGGGCTGGACAAAATAATACAAACAATGTACAATATAATGCAGTTTTACCAACTCCTTAAAAACCTGTAGAATTGAATCAATCACTTTCTGTCCACCCCGTGTATGTCCCACTGAGGATGAGCCGAATTCTAAATGATTTTAGCTCTTCATCCTGATATTTAGGCTACTGGCTCATGAAATATTTTATACACAATCCAAATATTAAAAAAAAATTCTGCTGTAAATGTGACAGCTTAGTCTCTGGTCAGATTTTTTTTGTTTTTTTAAATCATACAGCTGGAATCTGTTTTATACGCTACATGTAGGTCATATCCAAAGAGCTATTTTGCATGAGAAACTGGACAGACATTTTACCATGGAAGGAAACACTACCTCAAAAAAGGAATCTGAAAAACTCTAACTGTGCTGTTCAGTCATCGGATACAAAGACCAGTTTTGCTGTCACTATTTGTCAATCAAGGAAACCAGATAGATTACTTTTCCTCTTAGCCAATAGGAAGGAAAGAGGGCATGGCATACCATTGGAGGGTTGCTGTCCATCATGCTGACCACCTGGATGTCAACCCCCTCCTCGTTCACTTCTGCGTCCTTCAGCAGCCGCATCACCTCACCTACGCCCATCCATTTGCAGTCTGTGTCACCCACGGCAACAATGTAGTCACCCTCTTTCAGACCCTCAGCCTAGAAAAGACACGAGGAAGAAACAGGAGTTAAGAGAGGAGGGCCGGTGAAATGTCGTGGTACTGCAGCAGACAGTCAATATTTATAGCTGAAGGTTTGTTTGAAACCAAGTCAGGTTCACCTAGTTTCCTTCAACATCCTGGAGGCAGCCAGAATCAGCAGAGAAAACACTGAGGTTTAGTCCCAAACAAAGCTTTTTATTTACAGCAGGCAAAACACTTGGTAGAGTGTGTGAGCACATTATTTCATAGCTGTGGAAAATCTGTCTTATCTACACGAGCTCAGCTATTTCTGTCTGATAACTTGATCTGTGTTCACCAGAGGCAGGTGTGCAACTCAGGAGAACCAGTCAGTTCCCATAAATAAATCCTGCTGAATTCCGTTTTAAAAGTTATAAAGAGTTTGGCCACATTAGACTTGTGTAATACTACTAATCTGTTTCTCTGCATAGCCTGCAGGGCCTAATAAGAGCCTGCTCTTTGTCAGCACCTCTTAATGAGCTGTCACACTGAAAAGGATTGCAGAGAGTAAATACTCTCTGATTCGTAATTAAATTAGTAGCCAGAGTGGCTGTGGAGGGGGAGGGAGTGCCTCCCAACATTCTTTGAGTCTGAATCCTGTTTAGGTTTCTGAGATAGACTTCAATGACTTTAACTTGAACTTGTTTGATATTCACTATGCAAGCATGCCTGAAATTTCAAGCTGTTAGTTCTCCCACTGTAGACAAAGTCACTCCCCATTAGTTAAACCTGTTGTAGAGAGTTAATATTGAGCAACCCAGGCATTTGGCTGTTGTTTGACAGAAGAAAGTACTGAGCATGGCCCCTGAAATATCTTCTGTGCTCTAAAATAACAGTTTGTTCATTTTTTTCTAACAGCCTGCAGACGATGAAAACCCTTCCCCTGCCCTCGGTGTGAAACTACAGATCTATACATCTGGTTACACATCGGTTAACAAAGATGAGTGTAAACTATGACCTCCAGTAGGTCCTCATAGTTTACCATCATAAGGAAAAAATTAGCTTTATTTTTTGGATATGCATGTTTTATTCCACTAACTACAAAATGCGTTACAGAACTTTGATCAAAATAAATCTAAGGATGACGTTCGCTGTGATGGATTTCCTATCTCAAGCTCATTTCAACTCTCGGCAAGCTGATTTTTATACCCTACTGACATTCAGGGAAACCAAAGGCTGGCTGCAAAACAGGAGATCAATCTTCCCTTGTTCAGCCAAAGGTAAAGGAATATAGGTGAACTCACAGCAGCTGGGCAGAGGGGGTCCAGCGAAACCACCTGGACCGGTGTTTCTCCTTTCAGGGTGAAGCCCAGGTCTCTGTCTTCTGGGCGAAGGCGTATTGTCCGTGGGGCTGTCCACCGCTGCTTGGCTGAGAAGACTGACAGAGGGCCCTGAGTGGAGACATTGTGGGGATGCTGGGGTTAATATGGCTATAGGTTTTCTTGACTCAAGAGGATCATATCCTCTCATCCTTTAAGATTTTTGTGAAAGCCTGGGGGGAAAAAATCCAGCATAATAATCCCTTCTTGTGTCTTTACAGGCTACTTAAACACGATTAAAGTCCACATCTGTGATCTGTTAGAACATCAGTACACACACTATATATACACATTCAGGGAGTACATGAAAGTCATGTGGCCACCGAGCATATTTAAATCAACACTCTCTCTTACGCCTAGCCCTCTGGGATTCTGAAATAAGTATGTTTTTGCACTCTCACCTCCATCTTAGGTATTTTTTACTGGCAAAATGACTTAAATGATTAATCAATTAAAATTGTCATCAGTTACTTTTTCGTTGTTAGATTGACTAACCAATTCATCATTTCAAGGTTAGACATAATTAATTCCAAACACGTCCAACTTTTTAGACTGCTGAAGCCAACAGCTATCTCCCATTAATCCACTTATCTTATCTGATGGGAAAATCTGTCCTCCAGAAATCCTGACAATCAACCCTGTGTAACACCCCTGTTCCTTTAATTATCACCGTGGTGATTGTTTGGAGAGATTGCGCGGGATTTAACTTCTCAGTCTCTCATTTCTCTGCGGATCCAAAAGGATTTGAGTATTGTTGCCAAGACTGTTAATGAAGAGCCAGGTGGGATTTTACAACAGAGACCCCCTTACACCTGTTGTCTGAGAACGTCAGCTTTAACCCTTGACCTCCTTACCAATTATTTGCTTGTAAGGTTGTTCCCATAGGCTATATATAAAGATGGACGACATGAAAGCTCCCCAAAAGTGAAGCCAAAACATCTCCATCGCCCCCTGGTGGCTGGCTGCAGTACATAATAAACCCCGCCCCCTCCATGTTAGTAGAAGTACACATCAAATACATTTTTACATTTTTCCCAAGATAGTGTCTGTCATTTTTTATCACGCTGATGTCTGTTCGTGTTCATATTTCTGATAAGTTTGGTTTTAATTAGTTATTTGATGCTATAAAAAGGGGGTGTGATGTCATGATTGACAACTTGTGGTGTGCTTGCGATTGGTCCAGGCGGGTGTATAGGCGGAAACTCGATACTGCGCAGACTCTGGCTCCAAATGACGTCACCAGCACAAGATGGCAGCGCCCGTATCTGAGATATTCTGGCTTCATTTTTATACAGTAGGAGGAAGTGGAGACGCGTCGTCCATCTTTATATACAGTCTATGATTGTTCCTCTTGAAACTGAAGCCTGTGTTTTTTTGTTATAGTAACTGTAGACTGTACAAGATAAAAGACATGACATACTCGCAATTGAGTGTGTCTTTCAGAGGATGTGAACAGAAGATTCCAGTTACAGAGCAAGAGGATGGCAGGGCCGCCCCTCCCAGCCACCAACATGATAACCAAGCCAGGATCAGAGCACCTCTGTCCATGGTTAGTGTTAGTTTTGGATTTGTTGCTTTGGATGAAAGTCCAGGAGGCTTTGGGAACTAGAAAGGACTTTGGATTGGCTGCTGTTCCAAAGCTTCCAGGAGACTCAGCCTTGGTTGGTTGTATTCAGAAATAACAAAAAATACACTCTGGGTGTTGAAAAAACAAGTGCACTTCCAACGTCTAAAACACAAATCCAGAGCCATTTCATGTCACTTGATGAATAAACCAACCACAATGTAAAAAGAAAACAGCAATGTGAGTGGAAGAATATTAGTAACCCACATACCAGCCTCTGGAAGAAGTCGGTGACTTTCACCTTTGTGGTTGCAGGAACCTCCATCTCTGCTTTGTGCTCTGTTTTAGCTATGGAAAGAAAGGGGAAAAACTGTCATTCTGCTGTGTTTACTATCACAACCACATTTCAACTGTTGCCCCACAGACAGATGGGCAGGCAGTTAGCAGTGTAAACATTACATCATCTGTACCTGGAAATAAATGTCACTTATCACATCTGATTGCAGCAGGTGTGGTACACAACACAGCAGCCTTTTAACTGAACCGTTTCCTGAGAGACAACCCTCACAAATCCACACACTGGTCCTGCTTGACATTAGTGTCATTTGTCAAGTGTTTGTTGTGGTGACACTAGGGTGACTGGGTAGTTTCTATGCCAACCACAGAAAGAAAAGCTATCACCTCAGTGACGCTTAACGGAGACTCAAATAAACGATACAATTGTTCTTATCCTATCTTCACATCTCATGTTTACTTGGACAGGATATTTTCATTGCTTGTGGTGTTGTTTTCTCTTTAAAAACATTTAAGACTTACAGATGATGTCTGGTGCCTCCGTGTAGTCCGCGAACTCTTCTTCATTTTCATGTTCACTGTACTTGTTGAGCGATCGCTGGTGGCTGGCTTTTAAAATGTCCTGCAGGACGTCCAGCTTGTTCAGGTGGTGGCACAAACCATAGATCCTCAGAGCCTCCTCATGACCCAGGATGGCCCGACGGATGTGTGCTTTACCTGGGGGGGGGATGAACAGGGAGAGTCAGGCCTGGTGTTATTGGCACTTTACTGTGTTCTATTGTTTTTCCTTTGCATTTTCAATCAATCAAACTTTATTTGTATAGCACCTTTCATACTGGTTAGTGCAGTTCAAAGTGCTTCACAGATGATAAGATAATAAGACAGAACAAGTGTAGACTGTAAAACAACAACCAAAAAACAATTTAAGAATTGGAGACCAATGCATGTGAGAAAAAAAGATGAAAAAGTAATAAAATAGATTTAAAAGCTATAATTATATATACATGATAATATTAATAATAATAATAAACAGATAAAATAAAAAATAAATAAGTAAAAAAAATAAAGTAAATAATGTCTATATAAACATTCTTAATGAAATGTGCTCACTCTTACCGATGCGTTCACGTTCATCTTTCCTCTTCAGGATGTTCAGAGGGGAGCCTCCCTCAGGAAGGCAATCATAGACCTGGGACAAGGTCTTCTCCTGCTGGTCCTCATCGTCACTGGGACCCACTGAACGCACAGACAGCAAAAAGAATCAATATTAAAATGGATGAGAAACTGAACTGTGTCTACCAACAAGACTGGGGTCAACGCTGAACTTGCAAGACAGGACACTGTATGCAGGCGAGTAAAAATGGGCACAGATTCATACATTTAATAAACTAAAATGCATGAATCTGATATATATAACATAATTGTATGTGTCAACTTAAGCTTACATATTAACAAGGGAGAACAATCTACAATGATTTTGATGGCTATGTTCTAATTATTATCTAATTATTAAGTTAATCAAAATGCAAATCTAGCCAAAACTTGGCATACTCTTGTAAACTGTCTTCTCCTCTCCTTCATCTCCTGGTTTTCAAAAGGACAGCTTTAAAAAGGTAAATCTAAAGCATCAGAACCCTCTAGGCTTCCCCTGACTAGTCTGCTTCACAGAGACAGTATAAAGCGTTTATTTAGCAGTGTTTGTGCTTAGTCTGTTTACTACTGGAGTCTTCATTCTGTCCTCTCTCCACGGTCCCGTGGTTAATTGCTCTATTCTCCTCATTCCCACAGGAATCTGTTAATGAGCTGCCAAACTCAAGGCCGCTTCACTCCGTTGTTCCTCTATTCAGTCTTGTCCCATTCATAGCACTGGGCAAAACTATGACCATCCACTGTAAAGCTTGACATAGTCTGCTGTATTTTGTTTAATTTGGTTTTCAGTTCAATCTCTCCTAAATTACAATTAATGTATAGTAAGAAAGAAAAAGTGCAACAACAGTGCAAAATGTTAATGCATAGCAGTGGGAAAGTTTGAATTATGGACCCAGTACAAGGCTGAAAATAACAAATGAAAGAATAACTGTTTATTTTAATGTATAAGATGTCAAAAATAATGACGAACTAAAGCAGTACTCTCTCTGCCACTTGATTATGTAGCCAGCATTAAGAGGCCACATAACTGTAATCCTCCAGCAGTCTACAGTACATCCACTCACTTTCACTCACTCCAAGCATCTTTCTTTTTCCTTCACTCTCATTCTCTGTCCATCCTGCCACTGAGTTCCTGGAAACTCAGCCTCTCTTTACCATGGGGTGTGTGTGCATGTGTGTGCATGTATGTGTGTGTCTCTAAATAGCCGTTACATAATAGCAGCGTGGCTGGCTGTGGTTCAGTCCAGCCATTTGACATGACCAGCCGAGTGACCCATACAGCACTTTAAGAGAAGGATCAGGTTTTCCAGGGGGATTTCAAAAAGAGGCTGCTGAAGTCTTATAACACCAATCCCAGAATTGTTTTACACCTGAACAGCCAGGCTGATTCCACAGTACAAGTAGATTAAAATGTGTACAGTAGATGTGCAGATGAAGTGGGGGTGGAGGTTGACTAAATAAAACTCCACCTGCTTACTCAAATTCCCTGCGGTAGTTCGGTGTTGTTGTTAAAAGAGAGGAGAGACAATATTTGATGTTGACTTTGCCACTACAGTTAGGAGATAATAAAACTATTTTGCCTTACAGTATGTCTGTGAAGAACACACCTGTTTCCATCTGGCATCTAGGGCACTACTGCCCCTGCTGTAGTGCACACTATATGCAAATTACTATGCATTGCAGTGTTGACAGTAGTGTTGAACAGTAGTGTTAATGTCTTCTGTAAGTAATTAAACTTACATTGGTGGTCTAAGAGCGCTGAGGCTACAAAGTAGTGTGCCATGGAGCGGTAGTGGTTGGTTTTGACTTGCGACATGGTGGACCAGAAGAACGGGACATTGTCCTTGATTGGCGTCTGGATCATGGACTGGTGGACCTGGTCGTAGATCTCTGAGACCTGGCAGGAAAAGGAGGGATAGCGTTACTGAGAGGACATTAAAAGCACTGATCTGGATAAAATCACTGATAGAAGCGAGGGATCTGACTGTGGTGACATTATTACTTTACAGTCACTTAAAGTACAGTATATCCTACTGAGTCCACAGCTAAAGAAAGAATACTGGGCCTATATGATGTGAGGACTGTGTGTGTATGTGTGTGTATGTGTGTGCCTTTGCTGCTATTTACCTTTGCGGCCTCCTGGGCCATTTTCATCAGGGAATAGAACTGGTTCCGGATCCCCGGCAGTGCGGTCTTCTCAAACAGACACTCCTGAGCCTGAGCAAGCATCATCCGAATCAACATACTGAGCATGGCTGGACTCATGTCATAGCTGGGAGTGTGGGTGAACGTCTCCTTCAGGTGGTTCAGGATGCCTGGGGGGGAGAACGAGAGGTCAGCGCAGCTCGAAACCAAACTATTCCAAGGAAACAATAATAAGAGTTAACAATCGTTTGGGATCAATCAGTTGGGAGGCTCTGTGCCAAACCAATGGCAAGGGAAGACAAGGCTTCTCTTTATGTTCTGTACCTAGACTTTCCCAACTTGTCCTTGACCTTTTAGTCAGTTTTACAAAACAAGATGTGTCACATTTACAAGACAAGCATGTAACCTGTGATAATCTAGATCCTCTTTAGCTCAGTGAAGACAAAAATAATTTGATTAATGGGACTCAGCATTATAAGTATGTGTTGTATTTTGTTTGCAATTCTATTTTGAGGCCTGCTGGGAATTCAATCTATTTTCTCCTTCCTGTCTCCACAGTGAAGTAAGCTAAGTCAGCTAATTACCAAGAGGCCCATTCACATCTGAAGTCTTGTTATGATTATTTCAAAGTTGAACCCGTCTAAGTGTGGGTTTTGGTTTCTTGTGTGGATGGGACCTGACTGGGGAAAAGGGAGATTGTATTTATGCATTCTGTCTAGCCCAGAATGAACTGCAGCTCCCAACATTCAACAAGCTACCCTGATAGTGGTAGTTAGTCTGATAGTACAGTTAATGATTTGGGCACCAGTGAATTTTCATGGGCAAAAACTCAAATAGTCCATTTGGGAGAGGCATATAGTTCGCTGGTCCACAAAATGACAGATTGGGGGCTTAACCGTAATTACTGACACTCACTTATACAGATGTTTTAAAGGGTTCCAAGAGTTAAGTGATTCCGTTTGTCAAATCATTCCCCCTTTCCTAGGGCCTGCTTCTGTTACTATAGTATCCAGTAAGGGAGAAGAGCTCTCTGCGTCTTTAAAATCGAGCCAAGACACAAACCTTCTTAAATTAGTTGTTCATGTTCGTGGACGCAATAAGACCATCTGCATTCCAACTGAGAATGCCTCCCTCTTATTTTGCAGATTAAAAACCTGGCAGCAGAGAGTTGTAGACAACTTAATAACAGAGCACTGCCTCGCTAGTCTGCATCTAAGGTTCTGCCATTGTTGGCTGGCTCCTCCCATCCTCTAAACCTCTTTTGTGTCCCTGGCTTAAGGGCACTGCAGCAGCCCTTCTGCAGCTAGCATCCCTGCCTATCACCTCCCAGCTTAGTTTATCACTGGCTCTTTGCGCTGGTGATACTGTTCCTCATAACAGCATAATTGTTTTACTTAGAACAAGCCTAAATTATGTCCATCAAAGCAACATAACCAAAACCATGGCCTGCTCAGAGCTGTAATTATACAGCAATACTCCTCATACTGCCAAGTCATAATTCTAACAAGACTTGTCTGAGCTTCCTGAAACCTCAGAGGGTTGGCAAACCAGTTCATATGATGGGTGCTTCTCTGGAGCTCAGCCACATGACAAGAAGCCAGAGGAACATCAACTGCATTCATTCTCCGTCACAGAGCAGAAGTCAGAGGGTGGAGGTTGTGTTCGCACCGGTTTCGCTTTTTCTGAACGATGTGTGCCTTTTTAATGTTAAGGTCATTAGAACATGTCTTCCAGGGGAAAGGGACATTTTCTGTTTGGATAAAGCACTACACCTGGCAATTTGTGGGTCATAGTGATGGCTGATTATCAAATGTTTAAAAGAACAAAACCATTAAGAGAATGTGTTGACGTCACTGTTTATTCTGCACCGTCTTTCTTGTTCTCCCTCTCTCTACTCCAATCACTTATCATAGGGGGTTCTTTTGCCCTCTTTCCACCAAAAGAGCTCTGGTTCTTGAACCGGTTCCGTTCAGGATTCTTGGAACCTTGGTGCTCTCTAGCGAACCAGCCCGCGTTTCCACCAGTTTTGAACGGAACCATTGTAATCAAGGATGCGTCATCAATGGAGGGCGTTGCACAATGCACAACGGAAGTAAACAGTAGTAGCAAGATGGTGGATCAAATTGATTACCTGCAAGCTTTTGTTTTATTACAGATATTTGTTTTTGGACCAACTATCAATGATAAGAAGACATAGAAGACGTTTACCATAGTAGACCATAGTCCATTGTTGCCTTCTCCATCCTCTCTTTCCCACCTGTAGAATATGACACACCCACTGATGTCGCCACGGAAAACCTGCTATTTTTTGGTTTCAGCTGGGCTCCGAACCAATTTATTTTTGGTTGAAATGCTCCGAACGGTTCAAAATTATGTGCACGAACTGGAACGAAACCCATTCCATGTTGGTGGAAAAGGGATATTTGTGAACCGTTTCTGTGGGAGCAATGGGTGCATTTCAGAAGCTTAGTTACTCCCTTTATTTCTCGTTTGAATTACTGAAACCAGATATCGCATGGGATCACAGATAAGCCTGGTTTTAAGAAATAAAGAAAAGAAAGTTTCTTGTTTGACATCTTTGAAAGTTGGAAATGGCACTATAACGTCATTTCTAGGCTGGTGGTGACAGAGGAATTATCTGATTAAACCAGTTAATCACACATATCTCTTCCTACCTGCAGCTTTCTGGAAGGAAGAGATGGCCTCCTCCAGGCCGACTATTGTCTGTCGGTCACTGCGCGTGCCAATCTGAGAGTAGAGGGCGGCCATGTTGAAGAGAATGCTGGCCTTCTCCAGTGACAGGTTCTGTTGGCATACTGGCACTCCTGTGAAGGAGTCGTACCTGAAGGAAAGAGGCGAAAACTATCACTATTTAGTTTTGCAAAGCAGGGATCAAAACAATCACACAGTGCTTTATAAAAAATAAAATTATGTTAAGTAAAAGCCGTGAAGGTAAAGAACATAAGAGATACAATATAGAGTAATATAGAATATGATATTTGGAGTTAAAAAATATGTTCAGTAGGAATTAAACAAGTAAATAATGTAAGAAGATTCATAAGAATAAAAGCCTGTTTGCCACGTGTTGTAAAAACATTATACAGTAACACTTACACATATTATATGTTCTATACTGACACACTGTCTCTGAGCTTAAAGATTAAAGAGCAAGACAGCTTTCTTATTAATGTTCTTTGCTTTTTCCGTTTTTTCGCTGCTGTAATCTCACCTGTTGCCTTTTTATGTTATTTGTTTTGTAAACCTTTGCACAAGTTGTTTGCATTTGTCTGATTTTGTCCACGTTTTAACAACATCTTAAGAAGGATTTTATGAAGTTTTCATAATTGCTCTTAAAGGTGGTTTATTGTTAATATTGCCATTGCTATTAATTGGTGATAATTAGTAATAACTGGTGTGTACCAGGTGAAGAAGATGCCAGTCTGGCGGGTTGGGGAGAAGAATCGGCTCTCCATCAGAGGAAGATGGCTGAAGTATTTTGCCAGAAGGTCCACCCCGGCCTCGTTTCGACTTGGTGTTCTGCAAGCCTAGGGCATGAAAGGAAAGAGATCTGATACACTCTGCAATTGCCACTACATGAATGCAACAGAGGTTAATCTTTCAGCAGACATGTTTAGAGAAACAACTTCCTGTTTACTGAGGACCATCCAACATCATCAGCACTACAATCTGTTGACAGCAAGGTCTGTGGATAATCTAAAGCAACTGGGACATTGTTCTGGAAAGATGCATTGCTGTTTTTCAGATGTCACCTCCAATGTTTTGAGCACCACATACCGGGAAAAAATAAATTCCAATCACCTCCATTGTATTTGGGTGGTGGCAGAATTTTGAAAGACCAATATCTCAAAACCTCAGGAACTAAAACTGAAACTATCTGCATGGCTAGAGAGCACTGGACGGGGGTGAGAAAATTTGTTTTTTGTGATTTGGGTGAACCAACCCTTTAACTCCAAAGTTCTTAAGATTTCATAGTGCTGTGTGTGGTAGAAATGTTATGGAGGCTGGGCATATTAAATCCCTGTGAGTGAGAATCTGAAACTAATTATTACGGTGACCAGTAGTGTAAAAAAGCCACATATGTGTACACTACCTGTCGCAGGTCCATCAGGTCAGCAATCTCATCTTCATAACTGTTCCCGTCTTCACTGTAGTGCTCCAAGATGAAGTCCTGTCAGAAACAAATACAGCTCAGCATCTCAGTACAATATTTTTTTTCTGGCCAGTTGTTGGGGAGTGCTCTGGGGCTTAACCATGTGACTCGTCCACTCTGTCACGTCATTCTTTACTGTACACAGAAGGCAGTGCCAAGTAGGCTGGGGAGAGCTGCCATTCTGTCAGAGCCAGCCAGAGGTAGGAGACATGAGGTCATTAAGACTGAGAGGTGTGATTACAGTCAATAAGTAGGGTAGCGTTAACCTGCTTGGAGATCACGAAGTCAGAATGCCTCTCACAATGCCTGCCAACAACCCAGAACAGAATGCAAACGCACTATAAATGCGCCATCATGACATTTACGAGAGTGCTTCCCCACATTGGGACATAGCTACATGATGACTAATAGTCTCAGGAACTACTGACCCACTTTGGTTACTAAGACAAATCTGTATGATGCATTGTTCCTGAATGAATAAATAGCAAACATAACGTAGCAGCAGGTATACAGGGCGCAGACAATGTGACCCAAATACTTCATGAAAGGAGACCTTTAATTTTGCGGTAACCAAACATTGCCTACCAATGTGGGTCATATTTATTGCATGCAAATTAGCTGTATTTGTAACCCTTTATCATGTATGTTCCTGTTGGTTAGTTTCAGTTTTACATTGCTAGTCCTCCTTATCCATAAAGCCTGTGTTTATGCTGTCATGATGTTTGAGACTGTTCCCCTTGACATATATTAAAAAAAGTCTTTGTTTAACTGATGACGATGACATGCAGGTGAGCACCAATCCTTTGACCTCTTCCGAGCTCGGTGAGATGTCAGTTGTTGCTTTTAAAAGCCGAATATCAAAGCTCTATTTTAGCATGAAACCTATTGTTTAAGTTCCTTTATATTTTACCTCATGTACCTTCAAATTGACAAAACACACAACATCACGTTTTTATGTATCTCTTTGTTCCAAAACTTAATTGAAGCTATCTATTTATACACATTTGCTGTGATAAGGAGGGAACGGTGAAGCTGTAGTTGTTGCTTCTGTACCTTGAATAGAGTGGAGAAGTCAACTTCTTTTGTCTCCTTCAGACCCAGAGCAATGAGGGGGATGTTGGCTGTTTCCCTGTAAGCAAAAGGTAAGGAGATCAGTCATCTTATGGTCAATATAATACACATGAAAGGAAGTATTCTCGATGTCTGCTCACAGACATGTTGGCAAAGAGGACAAGAACTCAGGAAATGTTGACAATTCATGATACAGCAGGACTTTACACAAAAAAGGACAATGTAGCGCTTATCTGATCCACAGACGATGAATGTGCGCTAGGCTAGGACAAACAGAAAGCACATAAATATCCACCATTAGTCTACTGAGACATGGTGAAGAAAAGCAGGCTCTAAGGTGTGGTACAAGATATCCAACAACAAGAAACTCCCTTTGACCACAGACCAAGCCTTGTTGGGGATATCTCATCAATAACACAGTAAGATTATCAGTAATTAATAATATGTACAGCGCCAGGAACTGCTTGATAACACCAACGACAGCTTTGTGACTTGAGAAAGTTTTACGTTTTAGTCTAATATTTAGTGCAGTTTTATAGAGGGGCAGTCAGGATTAGGCAGATGGTGCTGTGAGCACACACTGTAGGAGTTAAGATTTAAAAGGTGAATGGGGCCCCCCATGTCTCCTTGTATTGTAAATCTACACACAACTCTCTGTTGATTAATCATTCTGGAGTTGCAGCCCTGCTTCAGTAATGCTAACGATTCCTTCCTCCATCCTGTACCTTCTGTTATTTTAACCCACCAAACAGTAAACAGAGGCCGCCATAAAACACCAGGTTAACCTTCCCTTCTGATCTCGACTGGAGCTGTAATGGCTTAAGAGTTTTTCTGGTTGTATGAACCTGGAGGTCCCTGCTGCTGACAGATGGAAAGCAGGTTCAGCTTGTTATCAGAGTTGACGAAACATAACCTGACAGATACCTGCTGCTAATCAGACAGAGTCTATAAAAAGCCCCAAACCCTCCCCCTACTGAAAGCAGGAAAATAAGGTGTTACTAGATAAATAACCCTTTTTTAAAAACAAGCTTGGGTTGCTCCTGGATTTGCTAGGCATTTAGGTTATTCAAAACAACTTCCAGTGAGGACAACAGTAAAACAAATTTCAGTTCCAACATTAACAAGTCGCCATGAATGTTGTTATCCCAAACCTATTTTAATCAGGACTCTTTCCATCAAAAAAGGGATCAGAGATGGGGTACAGCCTTTTCACCGCACAGTACCTCACAACCACAGGGTTCAGAAAAACAACTGCTCGCACTCATTCATCACTTGATGATAAGACAGCATTCCTTTGGCATACTGGCTGTGTGAATCACAGAAAACCTCATTCATCAGTAACACTGACAGAGCGAGATAGAGGCTGCAGTGTAATCCATTAGTACTTGTAGATGAGATCACTCTGGTCTTTTCTCTGGTTTGGCAGAGGGGGAGGGCACGGGGCGAGGGTGGGGGTGGGTGGTGGTGGTGGGGGTTCGTGATCTGTTCTGCAGGGAATCTGAAATGTTAAAAGCCTCTTAGAAGCCCACTCCCCCTCACTGCACGTACAAGCACACACACACACCTTCCCAGCCATCGTGTAAGTGCCAGTGTGCAAGACATGGAACAGACGACTACTGCCTGCCATAGCAGTCAAGTGAAGTGAAGCTCTGGTTTTAGCTACAGAGAACACAGAACAACTTAAACCCTTTACTTAATATCAAAACTATGCTGAGTCGCAAATTCAGTATATACAGTAACCATAATTCTGTTTTGTTACACAGTATACTGATGTGTTTCACACTGGCTTCTTGGCCTCTCTGAGATCTCCCGCTAGATAATATGAGTGAGATATGGGAGTCGGTTTCAAAGGAATAGTTACACATTTCAGAAGTACGGTGCGAGCTTATTTGCTTTCTTGCCCAGAGTTACGTGAGAATATCTATATCCATCTGTCAGTTAAATATGAAGCGAGAGCAACAAGACTGATAGCTTAGCTTAGCATAAAGACTGGAAGCAGTGGGAAACTGCTGCCCTGGCTCTGTCCAAAAGTATAAAAAGGTATACAAATTACAACTACCAGCACCTCTAAAGCTCACATTGGCTGGAAATCGCTATGTTCGTGAATGCTGTGTGCTCATCATTACAGAGACCTGGCTTACAGAAAAGATCCCTGATGCTACGGTGCAGCTAGCAGGCCGTATGCTACATCGCTGGGATAGAAACAGGGACTCCGGTAAAACCAGAGGAGGGGGGCTTAGCATCTACGTGCATGATGGCTGGTGCAACAACAGCACGATTTTAGACAGTCACTGCTCCCCTGACCTGGAGTTTATGTCGGTGAGATGCAGACCCTTTTTCCTACCGAGAGAGCTAACTGTTGTCATCATTAATGCTGTCTATATTCCACCGGATGCCAATGTAAACACGGCACTCTCCTTACTGTTAAATGCCATTAACAGCGGGTCCACCCTGAAGGCGTCCACATTATTGCAGGGGATTTTAATAAGGGTAATCTAAAATCTGTACTCCCTAAATTCCATCAACATGTTAGATGCCCAACTAGAGGGAAGAACACTCTGGATCATGTGTATTCTAACATCAAGCATGCATACAGAGCTGTACCCCTCCCCCATCTGGGCCTGTCAGACCATCTCTCCCTGCTTCTCATCCCTGCATATACCCCCCTAAGTCGGCAAGCAAAGCCCACAAAGAGGACCATTACCACCTGGCCTGACACGGCACTTCTCCAACTTCAGGACTGCTTTGAACATACCCAGTGGGATACCTTTTACCACGAGGACCTGGCAACATTCACAGAGACTGTACTGTCTTACATCAAGTACTGCATTGGGAACGTCACTGTGGACAAATGCATCAGGGTATTCCCAAACCAGAAGCCTTGGATGACAAGCCAGGTCCGCATGCTCCTCCGGGCCCGAGACTCAGCCTTCAGGTCAGGAGACAGAGATGCGTACAGCGCTGCTCGCGCCGACCTGAGGAGAGGTATCGGAGCTGCCAAAGCAGACTACAAGAGGAGGATAGAGGACCATCTTACCAGCAATAACCTCCGGCAGGTGTGGCAAGGCATACAGAGCATCACAAACTACAGAGGCTGTGATGTGACATCCGGTGACACAGATGCGGCACTGGCAGAGGAGCTGAACAGCTTCTTTGCCCGCTTTGAGACTCATAAACAGCACTCAGCCGCACCACTACAGCCCCCTCCAGCCTCAAGTACTTTCCATCTCACTTTAGAGGTTCAGGACGTAAGACGTGTGCTCTGGTCAGTGAATTCCAGGAAGGCTGTGGGTCCAGATGGAGTACCTGGAAAAGTGCTCAAGGCATGTGCCTACCAGCTTTCGCAGGTCTTCACTGACATTTTCAACCTGTCTCTGGCACAAGCTGTTGTCCCGCCCTGCCTGAAATCAGCCACTATCATCCCGGTTCCAAAAAAGTCACCTACAGCCAGCCTCAATGATTACCGCCCCGTAGCACTCACCCCAGTCATCACCAAGTGCTTTGAAAGACTGGTTCTACGGCACATTAAAGCCTGTCTCCCCCCTTCCCTGGACCCTCACCAGTTTGCCTACCGGACAAACAGATCAACAGAAGATGCAATAGCCATAGCTCTTCATTCGGCACTGAATCATCTGGAACATCAGGGGAGCTATGTCAGGTTGCTCTTCATTGACTTCAGTTCAGCCTTCAACACAATAATTCCAGACATTCTAGTCTATAAATTATCCAACTTGGGGTTCCCACCACTCACCTGCGCCTGGATAAAGGACTTTTTGATCGATCGACCACAGCGTGTGAAACTGGGCCCACACCTCTCCTCCATCCGCACTCTCAGTACCGGCTCTCCTCAGGGCTGTGTGCTCAGCCCACTACTTTACTCCCTCTACACATTCGACTGCAGTCCCGCCCACCCAGAGAACACCATTGTTAAATTTGCAGATGATACGACAGTGGTGGGGCTGATCTCGGAAGGGGACGAGACAGCCTACAGGGACGAGGTCCTGCGACTTAGTGAGTGGTGCTCAGTGAACAACCTTACACTGAACATCACAAAAACCAAAGAAATCATCCTGGACTTTAGGCGGAACAGTGCCGACCACGTCCCCTTGTACATCAACAATGAATGTGTAGAGAGGGTCCAGTCCTTAAAATTTCTAGGTGTCCACATCTCTGCTGACCTCTCCTGGTCTGCGAACACCACAGCAGTGGTCAAGCGGGCCCAGCAGCGGTTACACTTCCTGAGAGTGCTCAGGAAGGAACAGCTCAACACTCAGCTGCTGGTGAGCTTCTATCGCTCCTCAATTGAGAGCCTGCTGACCTACGCTACTACAGTATGGTACTCCAGCTGCACTGAAGTAGACAGGAAGAGGATGCAGAGAGTGGTTAAAACAGCACAGAAGATCATCGGCTGTCCTCTGCCCTCCCTGTCAGACATCTACAACTCCCGTTGTCTTAGCAGAGCCAAGAACATCTTAAAGGACAACACTCACCCCGGTTTCCACCTCTTTGACCTGTTGCCCTCTGGCAGGCGCTACAGGTCTATACGAACAAAAACCAATAGACTCAAAAACAGCTTCTTTCCCAAAGCTGTTAATGCACTGAACTCACACCTGCACTGACATTACTTTCATCTTTTTAATACCTGTGCAATATTTATATTTATATTATTTATATCTATATAATGTTTTGTTTGTTTATCTATTCATTTATTTATTTTTATATAGGTTTTGTTTTCTATGTGCACTTTAAGGAGTTGCCCTTTTAATCTCATTGTACTTGTATAATGACAATAAAGGCATTCATTCATATATATATTGTTTGTTTAATCCATACAAAAACCAAAGTGCAAAAACGACAAAAGTTGTTCCCTTAGACAGAGACAAGCTAGCTGTTTCCCACTTGCAGTCTTTGTGATAAGATAAGCTAGCCATGTCCTGACTGTTAGCTTCATATTGAAGAGAGTGGTATCAATCTCGGCAAGACACACAAGCACATAAGCGTAATTCCCAAAAAAACAAAACGTCATTCTAATCCAAAGAAATTATTTTTTAGATCAATGCAAACAATACCTGTTAGCATATGAAAAGTTTTAATTTCATGACGATACTAAACCATTTCCCCTCTATTTATAATTCATTATTGGATCATTAAAAGTACAAGCACCCAGTTGTCAGAGGGTGCAAAAGAATCTCAGATAAAAGACAAGTGCAAATTATTCTTTTCACTCTATCTCACGTAGCTTAATGAAGCGGCCTGTAGTGCTGATATCTTTATCTTACTGCTTTTACGCATTGTCATCACTTTAGCTAAGCTGATTCAGAAGGTCTTTAAGAAAGTTCAGTTTGCTGTCCAGGTCAAGAACATTACACAGGGGATCTGAACAAACATTTACTCTATCAGAAATCACAGTACAAGGAACATGTTGGTACTGTGAGTGACTATCACACTCATACATGTATATAATAAGCATAATGTTCAGCAAAGTGTTATAAATCCTTGTTGTATTTGACCAATTATTTGATAAGATTGTCAGGAATACAGTGATTAGCTGCATGGAGTTGTTCAAGGAGGACACGAACTACATGTACAGCACGTGTACTGCACCAGTCACATACACAGGCTTTCTGTTATGCATTACATCATGCCAAAACCAGCTGAATCTGGTCTGAGTGAGAAATAACCTCAGAAAGACTCTATTCAGAGGACGGTGGTCTGGTGGGAATAGGTGAGGAGAGTTTTTGTTTCCGTACTTAAAGCTGAGGTTGTATTTCAGGCTGAGAGGAGGAGGCTACCTCTCCATTGTGGCTGTACAGCGTCATCCCACTGAGAGGAAGAATTTCTCAACCAATCCAATAGTCCCTTGTACATGTTACCTGTACACCTGTATGCATGGCCTTTTGTAGATCTGGTAGTGTGAATATGATGATGTAAACACTTTGGATTTTGCACGTGTTTTCTTTTATTTGAAACAGACACACAAGGGAGGGCAGGTGACGGTAGTTTCACAGCATGCCTATTGTCTGTGGATAGAGGAGTGAGCAGGTGTTTCTCTAAGAGCCTGACAAGGACGCTGATGGGAGGCTCAGTGTT
Organism: Macquaria australasica; assembly: GCA_005408345.1. NCBI lineage: Eukaryota > Metazoa > Chordata > Actinopteri > Centrarchiformes > Percichthyidae > Macquaria > Macquaria australasica. The sequence continues at coordinate 381,601 of SEMN01000347.1, forward strand.
GAGTCAGAGTGTGTCATGTGACAGAGGATGGGATCAGACGCAGCTGTTCAATTTTGAGGATATCTATATAATTAGTAAACTAATTGTCTTTTTCTTAGTCCAAAAAAAGGAGGCTGTTTCATATTTCTTTGAGCAGGACACCAACAAATATTTGCCTCTTTGGATTCCTGAGGGGTAAAATCTATCTTCTTACTAACTGAAGATGATTTGATGATTTAGGTTAAAGCCTCCTGTTCCTTATAGCACTGAGACCGTGTAAATAAAACAAACTAATCTAGGCATGCCAACAAAAGTTGGTGTTTAGGGTTTTATAAGGTCATCTGCAGATTTATGTCAGAATTTAAAAGAAACCCCTAACTAGGTCTCCGTGGCTCACTAAAAACCCATACTAAATGTTTTTAGAATAAAATAAAAACAAACAGCCTGATAGTAGCAGCTTGGTACTCTGGAAAAATACTTAAGATTTCTGTCAATGACCCTCAGAATTGTAACCATAGTTACCACCATACAACACCCCATCCCCCACAATCCTCCGCAATCTCCCTACCTTTCTCATCACTCTATTGCTCTGTTGTGATTTGTTGTCATGGGCAACGTGTGTGTGTGTGTGTGTGTGTGTGTGTGTGTTTTGGTTTGTGTATGCACGGCAATGCTTATATGTATCATACATTTATTTGTGTGTTTATAGTGTTCGGAGTACACATGCTTGTGGTGCATATGTATGTGTATATGGTATTGCCTCATGTGCGCCTGTGTGAATGTGTAGTGCCAGTTTAGTGTGTTCAGCATGTGTTTAGTGTGTGTGTGTCTGTTCTTAATGAGAAGAGCCACTTTGAAGCAAACATGTTTCAGTTTAAGAGCCTATAAATCATCGAAAATCTTTAAAAAATATTTTAAACTGTAAACTGTGATGAATGTTCATAATGGAAAACCTTTATCGCCTTCAGTTCATCATTATCTCTAAAATTGAGACCCAGCCACTTAAGTGTTTGCTTTCAGTCAACCAAGTGCTGTCCTTTACAAAGCACCATAGTTAGCTTTAAACCTATTTGGTTATTTTGTCACTGTGTGTCATGTTATCATGAGGAAATGTGGTAGTGTTAATCTGCCACCATTGTCATATCCATTTCACAAGCTTACCTGACCTGTGACTGAGACAACGTGTGTATCCTCATGACATACATAGTGCATTTTCATCCACACCCTATAAACTTGGCTTGTTATTAAATAAAGAAAACACCACAACCCATCACCGTCACACGCACACACACACACACACACACACACGCACACACACACACACACACACACACGCACACACACCCGATCATCAGACTGACTGAGAAAGAAGCCTCGTTCTGGGATGCTTATCTTAGTTTGCATACAAGTTCAGCTCATCGTTTCCTTGTTGCTCTGTGCATTGTGTCCCAAAAACCAGCTGGTCCAGTTTAACAACAACAAACTCTTGCACTTTGTCTTCATGTTTTTTTTCTATATGTCTCTCCATACACCCCTTTTATCTGCTCCTCTATCACCACAGAGTGTCAGAGCCAGATCAGTCTCTTCAGTCTCTTGTTGGCTGCCAATCAACACTGTGTGTCTGTTCTTCTACTTTAATTAATAGTAGTCTGAGGTTTAGATCTCCAGATTGAGGACATATTTGCACACTGAGATCACTTTGGCCAGCCTTCACTTTTGAGACATCCAAATTAAGATCAGATTTAGTTTCAGATTAAGATTAAAATTGTGCAGAATTTTGGGTCAGTGGTAACATTATTATGTGACTAGAGGACTGGTGCCAAAGTTATTTGTGTCTACATTGGAAAACTCTGGCTGCTGTGCATGCATCTATTTAATAGCATCATTACAGGCAGTTAGCATCAAAGTAAGCATTTAATTCATCTTAAAATTGTCAGTAATTACATTCGATTGCCTGCAGATGTATTGCTACTGATGACAAAACCGCAGTCTTTCTCATTGGTGAAGTCAATTGTGAACCAACAGTGAACTAGCTGTGTGGCTAACAAACAAGCCCAAAATGTAAATTGCAGTCTCACAACTTATATATGTTATAGTCTATATATAATTTTGTCATGTTTTTACTATGTTGGTCCAGAGGATGTGATTCTAGACGTCACACGACAACTGTTGCACGTCTGTCCGTTGTGGAAGAGAGATCCCTCCTCTGTTGCTCTTCCCGAGCTTTCTTCCATTTTTCCCTGTTTTTTGGGGAGTTTTTCCTCATCCAGATCGAGGGCTGTTTGCGCGTTCATTCCTAAACTTGACCTAAATCAGCCTGTATGGCATGTGTAGACGTCTGTGCGCTCCTACAAGTTCACATTTCCCCCTTTTTATGATTTTTAATAATGTTTGTCACTTAGTAGAATCAGTAGTAGTGCGTTAGTAAGTAGCAGTAATACTTGTACTTACTGGGTGTTCTGGTAGACCTCCACTGAGCTGTTGAGTCCTTCCAGCTGCCCCATCAGCAGCTGCAGGTTGGAGTTGACATAGCTCAACTCCAACAGAACCATCTCTTTAACCTTGTTGTTAGATGTAGCCCTGCACACAGGAGAGATCGGAGAGAGAGAGAGCGAGAGAGAGGGGTGCAGAGAAACAAAACATGAAAAGACACATAAGGTGAGACATAAAGGTCATACAACATTTGAAATAAAGAGATGGGAGGAGAAAAGAAAAGAAATATCAGCCTTGTTATTATCCACTCTAACGTAGCCCAACTTTCCTCCCCTGGTATTCTGGACCACAGACCTGCGTCACTGTGTCCTGCTGTGCACTTGATTTACTCTCCTGGACACAGTGGCTTAACCAAGATCTATGAATCACTCAGTTGCAACCCCTGTGTAGTTCAGAAGCTCATTCCCATGGTAAAATCATTGTTTGAAATAAAATCCACCATCGCATGACAAATGGGATATGATCGCACCATATTTTATTTATTTTACTACACAACTTGGAGAGGTCAAAGGTCCACCACATTTCAATATTATTTTTTGTACATTTTACTGATATGTATATTATTATTATATATTTAATATGTACAGTGTGCACATTTGTGTTGATCAGAGCATTACACTGAGTGTGTGTGCACACGGGAGGGTTAGGGCTCACTGCACAGTGGAGATAAGGTTATAATAATACCTCTGAGGTGTCTGTCTGTGTGTGTGTGTGTGTGTGTGTGTGTGTGTGTGTGTTTCCATATATCACCATGGATGCATGTGAATTGCAGCTTGTGTTTTCACAAACTGACAATGCATCATAAATTGCGCTTTACAAAGGATTCAGCCACTTTGTCTTTGTATGCTAACACACACACACACACCTCAGTGGTCTCACTTTATCCTTATCTCTGTTTTACAGTGAATCCTAACACTGACACATCTCTGTCAGTCGTAACAACTGGCGCACATACCCACACGTTCACACCCCCTAACCAAACTCCAGTCTAGAGATGTATTCTTATTGTCAATCGGAGCCTGTCTCCCTGTCACCTGATATATCTCTCTCTACCCTGTAATTACAGAGGATGTGATTCCTAACAAGAAAGGTGAGAAGTGAAGAAGAAGCACTGACAGACAGGATTTAAAAAATAAAAAAAACAGTTCAGCTGAAGGTTAGAGAGCTGAAATGACAAGATCTAGGTTTTAACCAATATAGTCTTTTCTGGCTGATTTTATTCTTCCATTTGAACATTTTCACACAAACAAATCCAAAAGTTACAACTTTAACAACACACATATAGAAAATGTGGTCTGAGCACTAACAAACAAGTACCATTATATCTTGGGAACAGTCATCAATAATATAATGTGGCCTCACATATGGTGGAGCATGCCTTAAATCTTTTTAGGAATCATTGGAGACTACTGCAAGCATATATACCATCCAACAGTTGGATCTTTAAAATGGGTTCACTCCTCTTTTGGTCTTGATTCATGCTCTTAGATCATACTGTTTGCTGTTAATATTGGCCTTGGGGCATTACCAGATTACTGACTGTCTGTCCATACAACGCATTGGAAAATGACAAGGATGTCAACCCCTGCTTAGCATTCATACAGCATCACTTCCTTTTGGCTTGCTGAAGGGTTTCTGAGGAGGTCTGGCCTGGGGAATTCATCAGGGTGGAGGAGGTGGAGGTGCTGTGGTTTGGAGAGAATAGACGCCAGCTCACCAGCCCAGAGGCTGTTATTAATATCCAATTTAATATCTAATATCATCCCACATAGCGTGAGAGAGGAGAGGCAGTTTTTATGTTTTTGGCAGATTGACAGTTTGTTGTATTTTTCCTCGAGGCCTTTGATCTGAAGAGAGATATCTGGCTCTGCTGAGTTGCATTATGGGAAATGTGTTATTGGAGCTTGACACATTTCTATGGACTAAAAGTTCGTCTTTTTTGTTTCTCTCAAGCCCCCCAATTTTATGGATGTCTGTGTTGATTTTTGCAGTTTTGTTTTTTCTATATCTCTGTATCTTTTTCTCTCTAACATATTCAACTGTTAAGTGCAGTGAGAGAAGAGAAGAGCAGAAAAGAGAAGAGAAGAGCAGAAAAGAGAAGAGAAGAGGAGAAAAGAGAGGAGAAGAGCAGAAAAGAGAAGAGAAGAGGAGAAAAGAGAGGAGAATAGCAGAAAAGAGAAGAGAAGAGGAGAAAATAGAAGAGAAGAGGAGAAAAGAGAAGAGGAGAAAAAATAAGAGGAGAAAAGAGAAGAGAGGAGAAGTGAAGAAAAAATAAGAGGAGAAAAGAGAAGAGAGGAGAAGTGAAGAAAAAATAAGAGGAGAAAAGAGAAGAAAAGAGAGGAGAAGAGAAGAAAAAAATAAGAGAAGAGAAGAGAACTGGTCTGACCAGACTAACTCCACCTGTTGCTGATAGAAAGAGGAATGCAGAACATCAGAGAAGGTGAAAAAAGTGACGTAGGAGAACTGACGGCACCAAACAAAGAAAAAAACAAAACACACGCACAAGCAAGGATTTAGGTTGTACATGGGCCATAATAACTCAAATTAAACTCTCTTAATAGGATCTTTCTATGCTGCTATTTTGTAAGATTTTTGAAAGGGCTGTAGTTTGGCACAAGTCTACATGACAATTTTCTGGAATGTTCTGTTTTTTTGATGAGAATCTGTTTTTGACAAAATCCAGGTGGATGTCCAAGTAGGAGGCATAGCTGCCATGGCAACCCCGTTATGAACTCTCCCACACACAGATGGAAGATCACAGGCAGAACTACAGTCAGACTGCATATGATTTTAAGGCCTTAAAAAATAAAGCTGAGAGCATACCTGAAACTCAAAAATGCACCCAGGTTGTTCTCTGTGCTGCAGCTGGGCTGGCAAACGCGCACACACACACACACACACACAGAGTCCATTTGCCCCTGGCCCTGGCTGGGCAGACTGTGAAGTACTAGAGGAATGTGGAGACTTCTGAGACTAATAGTAGGCTTAGTAGGCCTAAAGGGCACATACACATATACGAACACACATCCTTCCCCCACCAGACAAATCTTGACAAGCAAGAGAGCCGATTTGGGAATCCCAGAGGCAGATGTTGAGGCTACAGTTCACTAAACTCTCTGAGACACATTATCCCTGCCAAAACAGAAGGTGGACACAATACAGTGAACCTGCAATAAACACTACTTTTATGAAGCTTATAATATTTCACTTTTGTTGACACTGACAGAGTCAGAGAGATGTTGATACAACTCTGGAAATTTCAGAGCCTGTAGTTTTCCTACAATTACCTACAATTAAAACTTGTAAAAACTCACTCTATTTTACAGGTAACAGTATATCATGATATATTCCTGAAAAGACACAGGAATTGAACATAGAAAGGGCTTAGGTTGACAATATCTGAAATATATGAACATCTTCCAGGATTGACTGTCTGAGAAATGTGCGCCGCTATTGCTACATTTAAATGTTTATTGCGTCCCCCCCCCCCCTTCGCTATGATGGTCAGCTTTTCACTCTGCCTTCGAGTGTGACAGATCACAGCAGCTATAAACACCTCTGACTTCCGACAAGGCCGGACAATACGTCGTACAATCTCATTCTTTTCAAGCATAACTCAACCCTTAGGCAAAGTGTGATGATTGGTTTAATAACTAAGTGCTATTTACCGTCTATTCACCAAATGTATGTAAAATGTAGGAAAAATTGCTTTTTGTGAGGATCAGACTAAACAAAAAGCCTAAGGTTGCAAGGTGTATGAGACAGTAAACTAAACTTCCTCATTTTTCTCTGTTGCATTGTACCCGCTGAGAAATCTGACCTCAAATTCAGTCATTCAATCCTGCAAGAACAGGTATTTCAGCAGGAAGAAGCCATCTCTTATTTTCAGAATCCCAGAGAATGGAGACAACACAATGAGTCTGAGAGCTGCTGACTACGACACATCTTCCTCCACACTAAAGTCACCTTTTAGCTCTCCAGCCATATGATAACACAACAGAAACTTTTCTTAGTCGCAGAAGAAAAAAAGCCTATTCTGTACAGTACGTACTGTAGCTGCACAGGCCAGGAGACAACAACTACAAAAGCACCCGCATCCTATCACAAATGGTGTCAGGAAACATCACATGTTTGCAACCTATAATCAAAATACAAAGCTTTCTTCCAAGCCACATGTCACAGCAGCTCTTTGTTTTCAGAGCACGTGGAATGCTCCTCTTCAAGTTTGTTACCACCTAAAATCATCTTCAGCCCCCACTTTGTTGTTTTAAATCTCACCATGAATTCACGACGACTCATGGCAGAATGATGACAGACCAACTGGAGTGTACTAGAGTTCAACTATAGATAAACTGATAGAACTATAGATAAAGCTGGCTCTCTCTTGTTTACGTGTGTGTCATTTTGTGTGAGTTCAAACCATCCTGCACTTCTTTTTGGTACGTTTTAGAATGATTCAATCTTCAATTTGCGTAGGGAACTGATCAATTAAGTGGACACACAAATGTACAGCATGAACGCATGTATTATTATCAGTCATCGGCTTTGTTCTTACTTCAGCAGGTTCTCAGCTCCGGCCCTCATCCTCATCTGTTTGATGATCTGCTGGTTCAGACTGGCTCGCATATTCTGCAGTTTGCTTCGTCCGGTCTGGGCGAACGGGTTGCAACCCTGAGACAAGGACATGCAGGAAAAAAACATGTCAGCAGAAGATACTATCTTATTAAAATGTGGGGGGAAAATAAACTGCATGGGCATCAAGAAAAATGAGCGTACTGCAAAGAAAAGTAGGATGCTTGTTTGATGATTTTTACATGGCAATGATTTGGTAAATCATAAAATACATTTTTAATTCCCTTCAAGTAATTCAAACTCAGTTTTATTATCTATATTTATTTATACCAGGTCAGTCCCAAGAATTTTTTTTTTTGACTGTTGCTGTACAAATGTGAAAAGCAGGAAGTGATACCACAGTCTACTGAACAAACATCTTTGTTCTTGTTCAGAACATTCAGATAAAGTTTTTGTTTAAATCTGACCAGGTTCACCTCTCACTTTGTTCTTAAATCTTTTACCCAGATACATCAATTCACTACAACAAAGCTGGCAAGATATTATTATTTGTTCTATTTGGCTTTAAAATTAATTCATGTGAATTTTTACTTTATCATTACTCCCTGATGTAACAGTGAAACTAAATCTAAGTTGGGTGTGGAAAGAGCTGCACCTTGTTATGCTAAACTCACATGCTCTTCATCTCTGTATTTACACCTAACGGCCTGCATGTGGCCGTACTGTTTGTCCTTGTCCCTATCACAGCCACAAGTGTCCCAGCCTTACTGAGTCAACAGGCTGTCACTCACAACAGTACAGATAAACTGGCCTAAGACATTCATACGGTGTGACTCACAGCAAAGCAGAGGTGTGTTCTGTGCTGTACTCAACACAGCATGATGCACAGAGACCAGTCAGCTCAGTAAAACCAGTTAGTTTACAGTCCTCAACTTGGGACACTGAGGTCAGCAGCAGAATGAGCTTCAGTACATTAGCAACATCAAGGTAAAGAGTCAGAAGTCTCAGCACTCAAACAACAAAGGTAACAAATATTCCTGTGATCACAGAAATTCATTTTCTAAAGGAGCAGGAAGGAATATTTTGACAGCTTAAATCTAATATTTGAGAAGTTATATCTGTGAAAAGTAGTGCATGAACACCACAGCAATGAGTGCTTAGCACCAAAGATGGAATCTAAGAATTTAGTTCCAAAACATAAAACATACACATTCAGAGAGGTATAAAAAAAATAAACCTTATTGTCACATCTGTCACAATTTTGTTTTGGGGATTTTCTTTGCTTTTTGTAATTTACATTTTCTTCCCAAATTTGAATAGTCATTTCCCCTGCACTGCAGCCAAGGTCTCTTCTAACTCCACTGTTCAAAGTGGGATTGTAGACCATACGTGCATTGTGTCACCTGACCTTTCCTTTCATCTGACATCAAGGAGTTTCACCAGGAGTTTCACCAGGAGGACAAAACACACAAGACATTCACACACTATCCCTCTGATCTCCACCTCACTAGTGCTGCGACAAGGATATAATCCCTCACTGGCTTCCCACATAGACACCAGAAGTATCCAGATTGATTCAGTTCATTTAGGCCTAGTTATAAGTCATTAAAACCATACACTTCTTTGAGCGAGCCAAATTTTTTGAAGTCATTTAAAGTGTGGTTGTGCGTGAGAGTTTGGCCCCTGTATCACCTGTCACATCTTTTACATTTACATCTGAGTCATGTTGTTGATGCTCTTATCCAAAGAGACTTCCTGTAAGATGAGCAAGCAGAAGGGGGCGGAGGTAAGTGACAGTGTCCTTCTCAAGTACAACTTACACACAGGTCAAATGGGCTCACATTCAACTAGCTCTATAACCCTTCCACTGTAGTCACTTGGGTGTTCCTGTACAAACACTTCAGTGAGCTGAGAGTGTAATAATTAACCATTTACACAAATGAAAGCCTCGTTAATTACACAATAGAGAAGTATCAAGTCTCTCGAGGTAACAGCGGCTATTTTTAGAATGACAGCAGGGTGAGGATGTTAGCGTACGTCTGGAGAGGGCGTGAGCTTATTGCAGCATGTTGCCACGTCAATCATTACACCAAACGTAGGGTGTATGTGTGTGTTAAAGAACAAGGGAGTGGCTAATGGTTGATAGTAACCATAGCAGTATGTTTTGTGTCCATGTTTAATAAGTAGCACACTACGAAACTTCAACCCATGTTAGCATTCCAAAGTGATGATCCTGATCCTGATCTGCTGATCAGTGACCATTACATCTCATCTCATCATCAAGAATTAAAGTTAGTCCATGGCACCACACCTCTACTTCTGGTAAGCTTAATTAGAGAGATTATGAATTTTGTGTTTTGGATTGTCTTGGACAAAAGTCATCCTTAATCTTCATAGAACTCACTTGATTTAATCTAGCACTGGAAAAAGCAAGAAGCAATGCTGCCGTACTTGACTGTCACTTCACAACACAGACCATTTGGATGAAAACTTGATCAGCATCATATCAAGTGACACATGGAACTGAACCCCTATCTCTGGCTGTGCTCTTGCCTCGCCTAACCCGCTGAGCCACTCAGGGAATTGAACCAACTGGCATACTCAAACAGTGCAGCCTTTCTCTACGAGCGTACACAATGCTTCATGAGAGCAAAAATACAGAGACGGTCCTGTCCATTATCATATCCATCAAAAGCTTGTATAACCGAGGCTTCATAAAGAACATGTTGGATAAATGGTTCATGGGATGGCTGGTTTATACAACTGGTGATTAAGACTGGTAACCTGCCAAGAAGAGGCTACAGCCATGAACCAGTTTTGGCCTCATAATGGACTCACAATTGCTTGTTCGCCCTAGAAATACACCGTGCGTTTTCAGTATCTCAAAATTCATGTCACTTTCTGGTGAAGTGTATGTCAAGCTGAATTCATGTACGTTCCCTAATTGACTTCACACATTGAATCCACTCCAATTAATTGGGGACGCTTTTAAAGACTGCTCAAAAGGGAGAGCGCTCCATTCAGTCCAAAGTAAGACATCTTTATATTCAGTGAACTACTCAACGAGACAACATTTGATCACAGCTGCCTCTCTCATTTGTCTTTTTCCAATACAAACCCTGCTGAGGGAACCTAAGTGCGTCTCCAAGTCGAGGGAGCTTGTCTGGTTTGCGAACCAGGACACATGTTGTCAATTTGTGTCTGTGGTCTGGCTGAAGGACGGCCTCGGGCCAGATGTTACGTCAATGCTCTCGCTGGCCAAGGAGGACGAGGAGAAGAAACATGCCGATTCGGCTTTTTGTTCTGCCATCTTTCCATCCTGCAGCCGTCCAGTCGGACCTCGGCCAGCTGGAGGTGAAAGAGTGGATGGCCGGGAAGGAAGCCCTGAACCACAGCGGCTCCCCGGAGCATCGGTCAAACCCAGTGAGGCCTTGTAAATCATTAAACTAATTTTCACCCAAGAGAAAGAGGGGCACAAAAAAAAACATGGAAGCAAAGATGGTCTTGGCTTCGCTTGGTTAAAATTTGACCAGAAAGTTTCCAAATTGCAAATCTCTTTAACATGACCAAATGAGAACGCAGAACTCATTGCTTTGTGGTTTCGGCGAATGTGCAAGCCTTTTTATACAGAGAAGGGTTTCTGCAATGAAAGTAAGGACTTCAACACTGAGAGATGCAGAGGACAAAGGAAATGTAGAGAGAGTGACAACGATGGAGAAAGTAGGATGAGGTAGAAAGGAAGCAGTTTGCGATTGAGTTATTAGGCTCTACAGTCTCCCATCATGCCCTGTGGCAGTGCCAGACCCTGGCTCCCACTGACCTTTTTATAGACACAGGAAGTGCAGCACAGAGCCTAAATCCAGACAGCGTTCAGAGGGGGATTCGGGGGGATTGAAAGACACAAAGGCCCTGTTCAGATGCCCATCTAAACAAGCTTGTCTATAAAAACTCTCTAGTTGAGGACACTAGTGCAAATGTGGAGGAATGAGACACGGACCGCAGCATGGCAGACAGGAAAACACATTAGATAATCACTCAGCCACAGCCTTTCTCATAGCCTCCATCTAGACAAACGCACTCTCAGCTCTTGAAAGCATTAGTCACAGGTTCGTGAAAGGCTAAGCTGGTTAGAGAGGTTTCTCTGCTGGTCCTGGTGCAGTGAATGCTAATTATTTTAATGCTTACCAATATATAGTGATAGCTCACCAGCTAATTAACATGATGAAAAGGCTTCAACTTCAAAACAAATACAGGCAGGGAAAACACTCCTTTTACCTAAGGAACAATGTAGATAACCTTACATTTAGATTAGCTTATGCTATCATCCAGAGTAGCCTACCTCCCATGTGTGTAACTGTAAGATACAGTCAATCAATAAAAAGGTCAAAGGTCAGGGCTTTAAGGTCTTACAATGGTCCCTTGACAACGATCATTTGTTATTAAGAAATAAGCAAATACAGGAAAACAGAGCTATGAGGAAATATTAAAATTTTACCAGATAAAAAGTAAGAACAAAACAGGTCTGCCAAAATGATCTGACGGCAGGAGGCTAATGTGTTCTAAATATACCGGGGGTATTAACAAAGCTTTGTGAGGCATTCCTCATCCATAACACTTCCCATTAAATGTCAATCACTAACACACCTCTGGCAACCAGCAGGGAGCTGATGGTGTTAATTATGGGATGTGGTCACTGCCCTTCCAGCCTCTCTCACTATCAGTAACTGCAAGAGATACAGCTATTCTTGGAATACACACACACACACACACACTGGCAGCTGAAGCTGACAGTGCTGTGGTTTCTGCTGCTGTTAGTGGGGCATCAGGAGCTGCTCTATTTGTTGTACTCAATTTAAGACTGAAACCATGCTGTTTTTAAAACGAAAATGACATTTTCAAAATGTATATTACTTATATGTATGTTTTATACACCTTTGATTAGTTTTATGTTTTACTGTATCTAATACATTCCAAATATAGTTTCTCTAGTTCATGTATAGCTTTAAACAATGAACATAGGCTACATCCTGTAGTTGAATAGCTAAACTACAAGAAGTTAAGCCTGAGTAAATATTACAATATAATTATATCTGGTTTAGAGAGGGAAGAGGGAGAAATTAAACACGTCAGAAACAGTAAGCTAAAGTCATTATTTGCCCATTTCTAACAGTAAAACTGTGCGCTGGCAGCCCCCTCTCTGTGAAGGCTACATGACGAGGCCAACACCGCAGACGGACACACAGTATTTTTGTTAACGTTTCCACAGTGAAGTGACGGGAAACAACACCCACCTTTCTGAAATAAGTTCCGTCTCCTCCGCTGTCTTTGATGCCGTTTGGTAAAAGGGTGTCCGTCATCCTGAAAGCTCAGACTCCGAGAAACTCAGAGGAAAAACGAGAAAACTAAAAAGATGTGTTTAAAACCAGACCGCTGCTGTTCAACAGGTGAGTAGAGATCCTCTCTCCTCCGTCAACTGTGTCTGCTCTGACTTCCCTCAACTCAGCCACGGTCTTTTCCAGGAGAAACCAGAAACTCCGCCCAGACGGAAAAAAGATAAGAAACATAAAAGACTGGGTGGTGCTACAACCAACCCTCAGCCACTGCACCTGTTTCATTCGGGTTATGTACGTTACGTTACGCTACAGTAGGCTACGTAAGACATGAGCTGTGTTCAGACCAAAGCAGCGCCTGATTACACTGTTTCTTTCAGGTTATGTCATGGATATATTATGAGAACTTATTAGAAGTTCTTATAATACATCCATGGGTTATGTACGTTAAGCTACAGTAGGCTACGTAAGACATGACGAAATATAAGAAAGAAAGAAAATAGAAATAAGAAAATAGGTTAGTTAAAGGCCTACTGCTTTTGTTAAAAGCTGTATTTACATTTTATATTAACAGTTGTCTTCATGAATATGCTAATTAATTTATAGTGAAATCATTTACAGAAAAACAAAAGTGGGGTAGAAAATCCAGTCCATACTGCAATAAAACCATAAGGCTACAGAATAATAATTACCCAGCAAACAACGTTCCCTACGGGTTCCCTGAAGGTTATTTTGAAAAAACTTAAGGTTCTGTAAAGGTTTTTTAAAGAACCTACCAAGAACCTTCAGGGAACGTTCCCTAAAGGTTCCCAGACGGTTATGTCCAAATTTACAGTTTTACAAATTTTAGTTAATAGTATAGTATACAGTATAATATATACTATAGGGTGTTTATCTAAAGATATAAAAATAATAATCACCTAAATGTCCAACACCAGGCTGACTAAAGGAAGTCACATGTTGACCTATATCTCTAAGTAATGTACAATATCAGTGCTGTAGGTAAAAAAAAAAAAAAATCTATATCAAAAAGTATAAATGTACAAATGTATGCAAATTGGCTGCTTCCCTTTAAAACCACAAGCAAAGCCCTGGTTTAACATCACACCTGTTTTTCCATCTTCCTGCACTCTGACATAAAGAAAAAGAGAACATGTATACTGTATACTGGATGTCTTTAAGCATTACTTCAAATTAAACAGGCTGCTGAGCTGGAGTGAACAAATAAAATGGTGCTTGTATCGCATGTGTCACATCAATGATTGTCACTTGAATGATCACAACTGTTAGAGTAATAATGCCTGGTTGGTTTATAGTCTGAGGCTGACTTTGCAGTATTTAATTTGCAAAAGAGCATTCGTTGAATATGTAATTTAATACCATATCATGTCATATCTTTCAAGAATACTTGGAATTGTATGGACAAGTGTTATGAAAATATTTGCAAAAGTTTATACATAAACGGACAGATTGATTCGAACACTAAAAAAAGTAATAAAAATGTACAGCACAGAACTCTACCCCTGAGATAACTTTAACTTTTGTCAGTGCCTTGTTCTCACCAGTATTTGTTGTAGTGTATTCTGTTATAGTGCATTTAGCTTATCAGTTTGTTTGTGTCTGTGTGAAACAAGAGGAGCCATCTGCTTGTACGTGGCTGCTTTTTCCACTTTGAAAGCAGGTTAAATTCCTGTTTGTGGAAGAGGTGGTTATTAATGTCAGGGGAGGATTATTGATAACAACTACACAGAGGTTAAGCCAGGGAACGTGGGTGCTGGTGCAGCTGAGAACTAGGCCAAAGCTGTCTTTGTCTGGGATATTTCTGCATCTGAAATCCAGACAAAGGCTTTTATAACGGAAACATTTTTATTCCTAGCCTCGTTTAACATCTGTGTGGCTGAACGATTTTGTTTCCATTTGACTCATGAATGTTACACCACGTTAGAAATTGCATACAGATTTTCTGTCTGCTTTGGCATTCTTCTCCTCACAGGCCTGTCAAGAACCATAGTTAAAAATGGAAAGTCAGTCATATTTAGAGGATAACATGTTCATGTTAAAATTAATACTGGGCGAGCAGTTCATTAAATAACTCATAACAGTTTGTCCACATACCACACAGTAAGTCAGTGCAGCACCATGTCAGCACAAAACCACAGAAGTGAATGGGAACTAATGTTTTAGAGTTCAGATTCACATTTGTACAGTTACCGGATAATGCTCCTGTGCAGAGAACATTTAATGTGTCACAGAGGAGGTTAGGATTGGACAGGAGATGGAAGTTCAAGTAGTAACTGATCATTCACTCTATTCAGGTGTTCCCACAGTACTGAGCCAGATAGATGTCACAGCCCTGTGCAAACAAGTCATGCTGGTTATGTTGGTGACCAGTCAAGTGGGTGGGTCCTTCAGCTTCAGGCAGACTTTTATTTGGTGAGAACACGTGAGGAGAGCAAGTTTGAGCAAGTCATAATCTGTAAGCACATTGTTTGTTAGTCAGCATGTTAACAGTTCCTATTCATGGTCAGAAAAACAGGTCAGCAGCACAAGATTTGTTGTACAATTACTCCATCATTCGAAAATGTATTGTCAGCATTTTGGGAATTGATTAATCATTCAACCAGAGCTGACTGTTTCTGTTTCTGTAAACAATACCGACCACTAGATGGGGGTACAGGTTAATATTTAAGCATTAACATTGTCCATTATTTCTTGTTCTTTCCCTGAGAATCAATAGATGATCTGCTTTCCTCCATAAGTTTTCTGTGTGTTTTCTTCACATAATTCCACTATACTTTAACCACACACATTTATACATTTGTTTGATAAGCTGACTCACCCTGAATGGTGTTTGTGTTGAGTGGGGTGCTTTTTTCAAGGTCATCACTACACTCCCAATCCCACTTCCACAGTTCAAAAAGTCCAAGCTCTCTTTAAAATACGAGTTAAAGGTTGTTTTTTCGCATTGTTTTTAAAGCTCTTAGCTTTGAGTAGTGAATTAAATCAACACTTTATAATGACTGTAGCTAGCGTCCTCCTCTCCTCTCTCTGAAAATGTGACTGTATGTTTGTATCATTTACAGGCTATCAGTAGGACATCGCCAGAGACAAAGACCCTTTTCACTACAGACATTTTGGCCTGTCATTGCAGGAAATCACAGGTGTAACTGATAACATTGCTGAAGGCCCATTTCCATTTAGGTGTGCCAGTAAGCCAGCATGAACAATACCAGGGCCCTGGAACTGCCACACCAAAATGAAACGCAGCCATTGTTAATATTATTTAATTATTATTTATCTGTGTTCGACAGGTCAAAGAAAATTTGATTTGATTGACTTGTCTTAGCAGGAAAAGCATAGGCGTCTCACTAGTAATGATGGCTGTGTTTAATTTAAAGGTTATTTAAAGGTTTTTGACCATTAGTAGACCAATGTTATGATAAGTAGATCTGTTTATGACTCGTGTTCCACATGCACACATAAGAGGACATCCATGTATGTGTACGGTACTGCAGATGTGTAGTGAATGCAGGCTATATGACATCAGCAAGGTACCTTTAAGTGTCCCAGTAAGTGTCCCATGCCATTGTATCAGCATGCAGGACACCAGGGCTCTGGAACGTGCACACTTAAATGTTGTGAAGCCTTATTAATTAGCTGCTGTTAAATAGACCTGTGCTTTTCCTGCAATGACATGTCTGTTGTGAAAAAGACCTAGAGAGGCTGAGGTTAGTGTTTTGTTGCTCTTAATTTGTGTTTGATTAAATAAATTGTTGACAGTATAGAGGTTCATTTTAAAGTGAACTCCACACTATCTTGTAGCCCAGTGATTCCCAAGCAGGGGTACTTGTACCCCAAGGGGTGCTTCTGCAGTTACCAGGGGGTACGTGGAAAATTGTGAAGCTCAGCTAATTTGAAAAAATAGAAATTATGATTTGATAATACACGTGTGTTTAGGAGAAAAATCAATACACAAGGAAGATTACACATTATGTGTGATGCTGATCTTTATAGTTATTGTCACAATAACTTACTGAAGACATGAGTTTCCCACCAACCTGAGTCAGCTGTAAGTTGATAAAGACTGCAGAAAGACTAGTTGGAAAAAAGACAACAAAAAGCTCAAAGTAAAGATACTGTAAATGTTTGAAACAACCAGTTTCTGTCATTCCAAATGGCAGTAGTACAGATGCAAACGTGGCCAAAACTACTAAGAAATACCATTGAATAATACCATAAAGCCATCTCTTTCATCAAAGGGGTAGCTAACGTTATGATAAAGGGGTACATAGGCCCATCTGATAGGGCTGTGGGGGTACGTCGGACAAAAAAGTTTGGGAACCACTGATGTAGCCTATGGAGGAAAAACATTGTGACAGACAGTCCATTCAATCAAAGGAATAATGATTAATTTGCAACCAAAGGAACATGTGGCATTAGCTTTGATTGCTGCAGTCTGCAAATACTTCGTTCCTAGACAAGTTGGTTTTTTCATAGGTTTGCTTATTGTCCTGCATCAAATTGTGTTTCATGATTTCTATGTGAGTCTACACTAAAGTTTTGAGAGAATATGCACTCGCATAACCGTGGAAGCAAGGACGATAAAAAAACAAGTTCCCACTGACGTAATGTCAAGAGGGCATGTAAACGTCTGAACTTCCTTAAGCTGCTTATGTGAGTTAACCCAGCAGGCCCTGGCAGTTAAAACCACTTTAAATGTTTTGACTATAATCACAGAACTCTGCACGGTGGTGAAACACTGAGCTGCATTTTCCATTTACAGCATATTTTACAGTGTTTTGCTTGTGAAAATGGGCAGTTTTCACCCTGGAAAAAAAGAAAATCCTGTATGAAAGTTTGATTGAATGTTTCAAACTTTTTGTTCATGCAAACAGCCAAAATTAAAGGTACTGAATACTGATAGCAACTAATACCGTTTGTTAAACCATATGGAGGTCCTTGCCTGTTAAAGAGAGCAGTGAACTGAGGGTGCTTTTGCCTTTCCGCTCATTTCTCTTCTCCTCACAACGAAGCACAAAGCCAATTGTAAGTGAACTGCTTCCCGGCTGCTTTTCTAAAGGCAGAGGGGGCACTGTGGTGAACAACGGGCACCGGCGTTCAACCCCCGGCCCAACAGGAAGTGCTGTGGGGTTGCTATGCAGATCTGCTCCCCAACCGCAAGAACTCTGGGTTCCCTGTTAACAAATGATGTGTGGTGTGGGTAGTATGGCAAACCATTTGAGCAGGCACTCCAGAAACTCTACAGTAAGAATAGATCAAGGGCGGGATGAAAAAGAGAATGAGAGAGAGTGATAGTTTGTCCTTGGCTGCAAAGTGGTGTTGGGTTCATGGCCTCTTCTCTTTCCTTTCTTTTTTGGTCCCTCTTTCTTCATTCCTCCTTTCCCCTCTCAGCATCTCTC
The DNA here is from genome assembly GCA_005408345.1 of Macquaria australasica. Taxonomy (NCBI): domain Eukaryota; kingdom Metazoa; phylum Chordata; class Actinopteri; order Centrarchiformes; family Percichthyidae; genus Macquaria; species Macquaria australasica. Next base: position 399,395 of record SEMN01000347.1, read on the forward strand.
TCCTTGCTTCCTCCCACATTCCACCTTCTTTACCTTCCTTCCAACCGCCTGTCTCACCGTTTCATTTTTTCCCTCTTTCTGCTTCTGAAACTTACTACATACTTATCAATATAGTATCTACATTCTGTACAAGAGATGACTCAGTGAATTACTAGCACCTCAGTACATCACAGTTTTCCATGATATGGCCTGTGATGTGAAAACCACAGATAAAAACGATCAGCCACCGCCTGTAAGGATAATGGCTGCTAAGTCAATACAGGCCCACCTGACTGAGGTAGGAGCCGGTCTTGACAATATTAGTAGGAGAATAGAGACCTAAAAACTGAGATGAAGATTGACTTTCGAATACTTGGGGAGGACCTACGGAGCAACATGAAGGAGGATTGAAATTCCACACCATGGTATGGAATTACTATTAGCTCCTGATTATCCTCAAATTACTAATTTGTGCACTCAAATGAATAGTGTGAGGGTTGAGGTTAGTCAGATTTGTCTGCTAGGTGCTCATATGCTGCTGTGTAATGTAGTGAAAATTGCCAGGTGGACAATGGATAATTCAGATGGACAAGTTGAAATGAATACAGTTTTATTTTGGATATTCTTGGAAACGAGTTTACAGCCATGCTAACAGTACACGCCTGTGGCTGTGCTTTGAGCTAAATGCTAATGCCGGCATGCTAACAAGCTCACGATGACAATGCTAAAATGCTGATGTCAAGCATGTTCACCATCTTTGTCTAGCCATGTTAGCATGCTAACATTTGCTAATTACCACAAGTGAAGCTGAGGCCGGGCTCTGAGATCAAAGCAAACAAGTGAAGCACACGCAAGGGATTACCTAAAAGAACATTTTATTTAACGGAGATTAATTTAGCTTAACTGTAACAAAACATGTTGATTCTAACAAATGAGACTGGCAGGGAAACATACTACCAGGCTAACTAAGATAACACTAAATAAACTACACAGTAAATCAAAAACTCCAACGTAGCACAAGTTGGTGCCAGGTGAGAGGGAGCCTTTCCACTACCAGGGTGGGGCAGGTCTTATATAACCTGGTGACAGTGGGCTGTCAATCACTAGCTTTGCAGCTATTTGGTCATAATCCAAAGTATTCAAGTATTGGGGAAATTAAAATTTTGACTTGATGATGGCACTAGAGTCCGGGCATCACTAAAGTCATTAGGATTCATCCTCTGGGGACCATGAATGTTTGTACAAAACTTCATGCCAATCCATCAAAATATCCATTGAAATATTTCAGTCTGGACCAAAGTGTTGAACTGAGATTGCCATCCCTAGAGTCACGCTGCTAGCATGGCTAAAAACATGGTGTTTCCATACTCTTTTGCAAAAAAGTTCTTCTCCTCTGTAGAGGTTTTCTCCTGGCATCATCTTAATGAAACAGAATTTGAGACAGTTTCTGGGTCATTTGCTTCAATATCGCAGTGAGTCAAATGTGAAATCCTATAACTTCAAATTTTCTCTGTAACATAAATAGGAAAAAATGGCCACATGTGACCTAAAAGTATATGCTGTCGAATTGTGCATGCTCTCTGGCACACCTACTGTTACTGGAACAGAGCCCTCAGTTATTCATACATGTGCTTTTCTGGTTGCTGGTTAATAATCTGCATTGCTTTATATGGGTTAATTCAATTTATCTTGGAAACAGTTTAATGTGAAATGTGCAGTCAGTGTACAATATTTGGAAAAAAACCCTCAAAAGCTCTATAATACCTGCAATGACAGTAAATAACTGATGGATGCACAATATGCATCAAACATGACCTTCAAATGTATACAAAAGACAATTTATTAGCTGCATTTAGATGTGTCTTTAAAATGGTAAAGCCCATTATGAACTATTGAGAGTAGAAATGCAGACTTTGTAGGATCCAGCCACTTAGTTGGGACACAGGTTGTGTGGGTTTTCATCAGAAGTCAAATGCATCCAGGTCCACAGACAGCTCTCTCTTTCTGAGGGAGCTTCTTCTCAACACACAAATCATTTGGTTCATCCTCCACTGCACCCTCCAACCCCTGCCTCTTCTTCCTCTTTTTCTCCTGTTATTCTCCACTTATTTCTTCTACTCCTCTCCCTTCTGTCCTCCTCCTCCATTGTTCTTGCCCTATTCTCCTCTTCCTCCTCCTGTCACTGTACTGGATGCTGTGATGTATTTGTTTACAGCACAACTCCTCCCCTAATGCCACCACAGTATTTTGGCTGTTTCCCCCTCAGTCTCCTCCTCTTCCCTTCCTGCCATCACACTGAAGCCAGTGTTTCAGCCTGCCTTCCTGTCGCCAACAAAGTATCTCCTCTCTTTGTTGGGGCCTCCTTTTGGAGAGGGAGGCCACCCTCCAAGTTAATTGTGCATTCGTTAGCATTCGCCTGCCGCAACTTAACGACTTAACTCCTTAAACTGTAGATGAAGTGGTGTGTGAAGTGTGTTTTTCTAATGTTTGTTATTCTTACCTTGAGGCTGTAGACACACCGCTAAATGCAACAGAAACGTTGTCAACAATATTTATTTGCATATTAAATTTTTTTGAAGAAACAAGCTCAAAGGAAGCTCAGAGAGGTAGGAGTCCTTACATTCTCACTTTGGTTATGCCTGGTGCGACGACAGTCCTCTAGTAAGTAGCTTTGCCTTGTTCAAGAGAGAAGTGAAGCACATTGTTCATTTATATTCTCCACCAGGTTTTACCTGCTACTATGTAAAGTCAAAAAAGCATGCTTTCAGTTAAATATATGGTGAACTGGTAACAAGACAGAAACAAGTGGCTCTGTGAGGCCATAGAAAGGCACAGCGGTGCTATGAACTAAATGGTAAAGTAAGCATGCTAACATGCTACACAATGACAATGCAAGCATGCTGATGTTAAATAGGGATCATTTTTACCATGTTCGCCATCTAACTTTAGCATGTTAGCATGCTGACATTTGCTATTTAGTACTTAACACAAAGTACAGTTGAGGCTGGTGGGAATGTCAGTAGTTTTGCATGTATCATAAACCAAAGTATTGGACAAATTAAACTTTTGACTGGTTGGAAACTTAAGGGATCACCAAAGTTATTACAATTCATCTGGTGGGGAACATGAATGTGTGAACCAAATTTCATGGCAATCTATCCAATAGTTTCACTCAACCACAAATCTGAACCTCATGGTGGCGCTAGAGGAAAAGATAGGATTACCAAAGTCATTAGAATACATCATCTGGGAACCATGCATGTCTGTACAACATTTTGTGCCAATCAATCAGGTAGATATTTACATATTTCACTGGATAAGTGAAAACGTTGACCTGCAAGTGGGGCTACATGAAAAGTCAGAGGATCACTAGTCATTGGGCTTCATCCTCTGAAGACCATGAATGAGGACCATCTATGCAATACTTGTTGAGATATTTAAGTCTGGACTGCTAGCATGGTTAAAAAGGGAATTAAACAATTACAGACTAACTTCTCTTCCCATTTTGTATATTTGCTCTACTGTGTATGTGACCTCACATTGTGGGCACAACCTGTGGATTATTCAAAGCCGGAGTCGGTGAATACAAAACAAATTAAAAACCACCAAGAGAACAAAAGCCAATGTCTCACTGTATAATGTATTATAATGTACAACCCTGGAAACAGGTTTTTGCTCTTTGAATATTCAGCAGTTCTCCACTTATGCACAGGAATCAAAAAAACACCAGCAACTGGAAACATAATTATTTTCTATTTACAGCAGATATGAGAATATAATTGACTGTTCAGTGCTTTGTTCTTAGCACTGAAGGGGTAAGGTCTGTGTAGTTACATAATAGAACAACCTGCTGTCTATCATCTGTACTTCATACTAATATCATCTGGTGGTAGTGCTATTATCTACCATAACTATTGTTTCTAACATCTTCACCTTTTCCTCTCTGTTGTTATCACCTTAAAAGTCAATTTTTCAATTTTCAATTCAGTATGCTTCATTGGCATGAATGTAACAAAGACAATATTGCCAAAGCATCAGGTAATAATGAGATTAAAAAATAAAAAATAAAAAGTCTCTACAATCTGTTACCTCTTCTTCGCTACCATTTCATTTCAACATATCAGTTTTTGCTTTCTATATCATCTGTATTGTCTTGACCATTGATCGTCTCTATTTTCCATCATCTATAATCTTTACATCTCTATCTTTCTCTGCTTTGTCATCAGCCACACAGCTGCTGGGAGGGAGGAGCAGGGAAGGAGGAAGAGCGAAGGGATTGCAACCTCACACATGCTCTCTCTGGGGAATTTAGAAGCAACTTGTTGCTATAGTAAAGTTTTAGGATTGTTTTTTTTCACTGCAACACACCTTTTGAATTCCTATTAGTGGACTACACGCCATTAGGCAAACATTCCTACACTAGATGTCTATCTGATAGTGCTGTAGCTAAATTTAAGGAAGTGACTCCATCGGCATTTAATTCAGTTTCATGTCTCAGTATAACAGATGACTCCTAAGCTAACTTTGGTCCCTCCCAAATTGATCATCTTGTTGATAGTGCTGCAGGCTCACTACGAATAACACTCGACTCTATTGCCCCTCTAAAAAAGAAGATAATAAAACAGAGGAGGTTAGCTCCATGGTATAACCCGCAAACCCGCAAATTAAAGCAAACATCGCGAAACTTGAAAGGAAATGGCGTTCCACCAATCTGGAAGAATCACGTTTAGCCTGGCAAGTTAGTCTTAAAATTTATAGGAAGGCCCTCCATAATGTCAGAGCAGCCTCCTACTCATCATTAATAGAGGAAAATAAGAACAACCCCAGGTTTCTGTTCAGCACTGTAGCCAGGCTGACAGAGAGTCACAGCTCTGTTGAGCCATGCATTCCTATAGACCTCAGTAGTTATTACTTTATGAGCTTCTTTAATGATAAAATTCTAACTATTAGAGACAAAATTCAGCACCTCCTGCCCTCAGTTGGTACTGACTTATCTTCAAACACAGGAACCTTAGAAACAACTGTAAAACCTGATGTACATTTAGACTGCTTTTCTCCCATCAACCTTAGTCAACTAACTTCCATGATTTCCTCATCTAAGCCATCAACATGTCTCTTAGACCCCGTCTCAACTAGGCTGCTTAAAGAAGTTTTACCCTTAGTTAACACTTATTTACTAGATATGATCAATCTGTCCATATTAAAAGGCTATGTGCCACAGTCCTTTAAAGTAGCTGTAATTAAACCTCTTCTTAAAAAGCCCACTCTTGATCCAGGGGTTTTATCAAATTATAGACCTATATCTAACCCTCCTTTTCTCTCTAAGGTCCTTGAGAAAGCAGTCGCCAATCAGTTGTGTGACTTTCTACACAACAACAAGCTGTTTGAGGATTTTCAGTCAGGATTTAGAGTGCATCATAGCACAGAGACAGCACTGGTGAAAGTTACAAATGACCTTCTAATTGTATCCGACAAAGGACTTGTCTCTGTACTTGTCTTACTAGATCTTAGTGCTGCATTCGATACCATTGACCATCACATTCTATTACAGAGACTAGAACATTTAATTGGCATTAAAGGCACCGCACTAAGCTGGTTTAAATCCTATTTATCAGAAAGATATCAGTTTGTACACGTTAACGATGAATCCTCTATGCACGCCAAAGTTAGTCACGGAGTTCCACAAGGTTCTGTGCTTGGACCAATTCTATTTACCTTATATATGCTTCCTTTAGGCAATATTAGGAAGCACTCCATAAATTTTCATTGTTATGCAGATGATACCCAATTATATTTAACGATCAAGCCAGATGAAACTAATCAATTAGCTAAACTTCAAGCATGCCTTAAGGACATAAAAACCTGGATGACCTGCAATTTTCTAATGTTAAACTCAGACCAAACTGAAGTTATTGTACTTGGCCCCGAACACCTTCGAAACACATTATCTAAAGATATAGTTTCTCTAGATGGCATTGCCCTGGCCTCCAGTGACACCGTAAGGAATCTTGGAGTTATCTTTGATCAGGATATGTCCTTTAACTCCCACAAACAAACTTCAAGAACTGCCTTTTCACTTACGTAACATTGCAAAAATCAGACACATCCTGTCTCAAAAAGATGCAGAAAAACTAGTCCATGCATTTGTTACATCTAGGCTGGATTATTGCAACTCTCTATTAACAGGCTGCCCCAATAAGTCCCTTAAGACTCTCCAGCTGATTCAGAATGCTGCGGCACGTTTACTGACAAGAACCAGGAAAAGAGATCATATTTCTCCAATATTAGCTTCTCTACACTGGCTCCCTGTAAAATCCAGAATAGAATTTAAAATCCTTCTCCTCACCTTCAAAGCCCTAAATGGTCAGGCACCATCATATCTTAAAGAGCTCATAGTACCCTATTACCCCACTAGAGCACTGCGCTCCCAGAATGCAGGGTTCCTTGTGGTTCCTAGAGTCTCTAAAAGTAGAATGGGAGCCAGAGCCTTCAGCTATCAAGCTCCTCTCCTGTGGAACCAGATCCCACATTTAAGAGTAGGCTTAAGACTTTCCTCTTTGATAAAGCTTATAGTAGGGCTGACTCAGGTGACCCCTGAGCCACCCCTTAGTTATGCTGATATAGGCCTAGACTGCCAGGAGACTTTCCATGATGCACTGAGCTCCTCTCTCCTCCTCTTCCTCTCCATCTGTACGCCCTCATATCCCATCAATGCTTGTTACTAACTGAACTTCTTCCCGTAGTTGTGTGCTTTCTCTCCTCTCTCTCTCCTTCTGTTGCTTTCTGCAGGTATTTCTGCCTCCGGAGCTATAGAGTCTGGATCTATGGTTGCAGGCCACCTGCTGCCCCCGTGTTCCTGCTCTGCACCCGCTGCTGCTATTACTGTTGATGATGTATGTTATTAAGTTATTAACATTATTTGCCTTCTTCACAATCACTAAACCAGCTGATATTTTCTTTGTAAGCCGGGCGGCAGGCAAGGGCAGAGACCTGGGCGTGCTGACCTTCGGTGTCGCAGACTGGTTTTAGGGATGTGGAACGTCAGCTCTCTGGCGGGGAAAGAGCCGGAGCTGGTGCAGGAGGTGGAGCGGTACCAGCTAGATATAGTTGGGCTCACCTCTACGCATAGCTCAGGATCTGGAACCAAACTCCTGGAGAGGGGCTGGACTCTCTTCTTTTCCGGAGTTGCCCAGGATGAAAGGCGCCGGGCGGGTGTGGGGATACTCACGAGTCCCCGGCTGAGCGCCGCTGTGTTGGAGTTTTCCCCGGGGAACGAGAGGGTCGCCTCGATGCGACTGAAAGTTGCTGAGAGGAAGGCCCTGACTGTTGTTTGTGCTTATGCACCAAACAGCAGTTCAGAGTACCCGGCCTTCTTGGAGTTCCTGGGTGGCGTCCTGGAAGGGATACCACCTGGAGACTCCATAGTTCTGCTGGGAGACTTCAACGCCCATGTGGGCAATGATGGTGAAACCTGGAGGGGGGTGATTGGGAGGAATGGCCTCCCCGATCTGAACCCAAGTGGTGCTTTGTTGTTGGACTTCTGTGCTAGCCATGGACTGGCCATAACAAACACCATGTTTGAGCATAGGGTGGTTCATAAGTGTACTTGGTACCAGAACACCTTAGGCCGCAGGTCGATGATCGACTTTGTGGTCGTATCATCAGATCTGCGGCCGTATGTCTTGGACACTCGGGTGAAGAGACTGGCAGAGCTGTCAACTGATCACCACTTGGTGGTGAGTTGGATAAGATGGCAGGGACGGCTGCCGGACAGACCTGGCAAACCTAAACGTGTAGTGAGGGTGAACTGGGAACGTCTGGCGGAGGGCCCTGTCTGTGAGATCTTCAACTCCCACCTCCGGAAGAACTTCTCGCGCATCCCGGGGGAGGTTGGGGACATGGAAACAGAGTGGGCCATGTTCAAAGCCTCCATTGCTGAGGCGGCCGCTAGGAGCTGTGGTCAGAAGGTCGTCGGTGCCTGTCGAGGCGGCAACCTTAGAACCCGCTGGTGGACACCGGCGGTGAAGGAAGCCGTTAAGCTGAAGAAGGAGGCTTTTCGGGCTTGGCTAGCCCAGAGGTCTCCTGAAGCAGCGGACAGGTACTGGGAGGCCAGAAGGATGGCGGCCTCGGTGGTCACCAAAGCAAAAACCCGGGTGTGGGAGGAGTTTGGGGAGGCTATGGAGAAGGACTTTCGGTTGGCCTCAAGGAAGTTCTGGCAAACCGTTAGACGACTCAGGAAGGGAAAGCGGGGCTTGGCCCAGGCCGTGTTCGGCAGGGGAGGAGAGCTGCTAACCCGGACTGGGGATGTTGTCGAGCGGTGGAAAGAGCACTTTGAGGATCTTCTCAACCCGACCAACATGTCCTCAGTGGAGGAGGCAGAGTTTGAAGACTCGGGGGAAGACTCACCCATATCCCTGGCAGAAGTCTCCAAGGTAGTCAAAGAGCCATCCAGTCCCTATATAACCGAAGTGAGTGCTGTGTCCGCATTCTCGGCACAAAGTCAAACACGTTCCAAGTGGGTGTTGGACTCCGCCAGGGCTGCCCAATGTCACCAATTCTGTTTGTGATATTCATGGACAGGATTTCAAGGCGCAGCCGGGGGGAGGAGAGTGTCCGGTTTGGTGGTCTCAGAATAGCATCTCTGCTCTTTGCGGACGATGTGGTTCTGTTGGCTTCATCAGGCTGTGACCTTCAGCATGCACTGGGGCGGTTTGCAGCCGAGTGTGAAGCGGCTGGGATGAGAGTCAGCACCTCCAAGTCCGAGGCCATGGTTCTCAGCCGGAAAATGGTGGACTGCCCCCTTTGGGTTGGAGGTGAGTTACTGCCCCAGACAGGGGAGTTCAAGTATCTCGGGGTCTTGTTCACGAGTGATGGTAAGATGGAACGTGAGATGGACAGGCGGATCGGTGCAGCATCAGCAGTAATGCGGGTGTTGTACCATACCGTGGTGGTGAAGAGGGAGCTGAGCCGGAAGGCAAAGCTGTCGATTTACCAGTCGATCTACGTTCCAACCCTCACCTATGGTCATGAGCTTTGGGTAGTGACCGAAAGAATGAGATCGCGGATACAAGCGGTCGAAATGAGTTTCCTCCGTAGGGTGGCTGGCCTCACCCTTAGAGATAGGGAAAGGAGCTCGGACATCCGGAGGGAGCTCGGAGTAGAGCCGCTGCTCCTTCACATCGAAGGGAGCCAGTTGAGGTGGTTCGGGCATCTGATTAGGATGCCTCCTGGACGCCTCCCTTTGGAGGTTTTCCGGGCACGTCCAACTGGTAGGAGGCACCGGGGCAGACCCATCTCATCTGGCCTGGGAACGCCTTGGGGTCCCCCAGGAGGAGCTGGAAAGCGTTGCCGAGGAGAGGGACATCTGGACAACCCTGCTTAACCTGCTGCCATCGCGACCCGGCCCCGGATAAGCGGAAGAAAATGGATGGATGGATGGATATTTTCTTTGTTGGTCTGGAAGCTGATTTATTAACATGAATTAAAACACCACCTTTCACCCAACTACATAATATTTAATATATATATATATATATATATATATATATATATATATATATATATATATATATATATATATGTATGATAATATGATTATGATTTAGAAAAATCTCCTTGTTACACAATAATAAGCCCATGTCATGGAAAACTGGACTGTGTAGTGTAATAATGTAAGTAACCAGTCTCCACTGTGCACTCTGTGTTTGTGATAAAGAAATATTGTATTAACACATACTTTGAATGGCCACGACTTTTGTTATGATATAATGAAATATCATAATGAAACGGGTCAGATTTTTGCTCAAATGCAGGCATGAGGTGATCACAAGCAGCAGGTGTGAACCTTCACAACGCAATACATTGAATGGCTCCTAGGTACCATAAAAAAAAAAAGTAAATTAAACAAACTATCAAGTACATAGTTTTACCAAAAAGGCTCCATTGAGTGATACTTTTGATATCAACATTGAATAAGTTAAGACTCCCTGTAATGTGGAATGATCGTTCATAGTGCTGAAGCCACAGAGAATTAACACGTATTAACACAATTATTTTCAAAAGGGTGTCAGGGAATAAATGAAAGTAAAAAATGGTAAAAAGTCCCTTTAAGGGTTAAAACAAGTTGGATTACAACTGGGTTTTTTTTTTAATTTTCAGCTTGCTTAATTGGCATGAGCCATGTGTTACCAAAGCATACAGATGGAGAAATAATACATAAGTAAAGACTGCCCAGAAATGCCCAACAGCACTCTCCTAACTGTGGTCTGCCAGGAGTGTGTGTGTGCGCCCATGTGTGCCGACACAGAAAACCAGGGGGCTTTATTGAAAACCAGGAAGTCATCATTGAAAACAAATACACTGCAGGGGAAATAATTAATCATTCTGGGTAACGTTTCACTCTGTCTGTCTCTCTGGCACATATATGCCTATTTGACTAATTGATATGGAGTCTGGAGTTTTACAAAAGGTCCTTCTGAGGAGGAGACCCGACGACCACTCCTGGGCTGCACACAAAGCAAGAGACTAGCCATGTGCTGGTAAATCCAAAAACACTATATTCTACCCAATTTGGTTTGGAAAAGAATAGGAGGTAACGGTTCATTAATTACTTAATTTAAACTTTGACGAGACACAAAAAAAAACTGTCTTTCATTTAACCTGCAGTCAATTTTAAGGCGCGAACAACTAATATATCTCTTTTTAAGCAGACCTGTCCCCAGGAGAAACACAGGTGCAACTAATAACATGAACAATGGCTCATACAATGGTAAACATATTTACTGCAAAAACGCCTACTGCATGAGGTCACTAAACTCCATCTATTTCTAAGAATCATAGAGACGTAGGTCTCATTTAAACAGCACTTACAAGAGAGTGAGGGAGATGTCAGTTGAGCAGTACACTCCCACCCACTTCTAAGAAGAGATCTAATCAGACACAGGCAAAACACCTGTGTGGGTGTCTAGCATCTTTAACTTCCTCTACTAATTAATTGCTGTGAACTCCTCTTGTACAGATGCGGACCACTGTGATAAGCCTGCCATAGGCCTTTTTCACAGCAGACATTTTGACTTGTCATAGTAGGAAAAGCACAGGTGTTACTAATCACATTAACGATGGCTCCGTTGTATTCAAGTCTCCCAGTAAGCTAGAGAGTGTGACAACGAGGCAGGACCCTGAAACTGAAGCAGCTAAATGGAATTCAGCCATCATTAATTTCATTATTTACACCTGTGATTTTCCTACTTCCTGTCAAAATGTGTTTTGTGAAAAAAGCCTGTTGTCCAGATATTTCTGTTTTCTGCTCTTTCAGTTTCTGTTGCCGCTTCAAGCAGTTGACCAAAAAGGCTGCATCCCAATTATGAAAAACTGACAAAAAAGAATTTCGTTTGAGGCAGGTTACTAGCATTTACATTTTTTGCAAGACGAACCATATCACCTGTTCAAGAGGTGTGTCCATTTTCACAAGTGTAGAAGTGTAGAACAGTACACTACTGACCCTCCTCCACTTCAAAATAATGAACAGAGGCTCAAATTACAGCACACCTGACTCCTGTCTGCCCACATATTATACTGGACTGCTCCAAAGGAGGGACAACCTGTTGTTTTTGTACTATCTGTTTGTGGTTTGTTCACGTCCAAAAGCATGAAAAATAAAATAATGATAATATTAATTAAAGAATAGATGTGTAAAAATTAAATAGCCTATATGCATTAATTCATTTTATTTGAAAACGACAGGTGTAGGTTTACATCAATATAATATTCACGAAAAATATTCACACTACACATTTACAGTGTGCAGCATCAAACCGATTTAGGTAATGAGGATACAGGGTATTTTAGGGGGGGGGGGGTCATACATTTATATTTTGATGTTGCTGGATACTATGGATGCTATGATTATAGAGAAAAGAAAAAATAAAGTATACAGGCTGGATAAGAAAACTGCAGGTAAGTAAATATATTCTTCTCTGTGTGTTCGATCCCTGAACGTTGTCGCACCTTTACATCAGCCTACCTGAGACAAGGTGGTAGCTTCAGTAGTGGGCTGTGCGCATGCGCACGTCCTCATCAGTAGATTATAAGGGCAACCCAGAGAGAGGCGCGCGGTTCAGTGAAGTATCTGGACCGGACCGAGGCGGGTAGGAAGCACATTTGCAAGCCGGAGGCAATGGAGGACAAAGAGAAGAAGAAGAAGGATAAAAACTCCTCCAAGAGCGACAGAGTCACTCTAAAAAAGGAAATTGGACTTCTGAGCGCTTGCGCTATTATCATTGGTGAGTGTGTGACAGCTTTTGTCTTAAATAGTGTGTTCATGAAGAGCGGGTCGATGCGGTGAATGCAGCTACGAGGAGAAGTTAACAGGGAAACGTGTTTGAGCGGCCGGCTCAAACACGTTTGACTATTGTAACGTGGCGGGTGTGCAGTTGTTGCTTTGCTGTTAAAGTTACAATATCATGGCACACAATAGGAGTCAGACACAGAAGAGCTCAGGTTTTGTTGGGGTCCTGGTCTACTGTAAGAACACTGTAGGTAAATGAATTTGACTTATCATGCACAAGTGGTTAAACAGTCTGACTTCGGCACAAAACCGCCAACATACGCACAGAAAGACTCGCTTTTACGCACGGACCTCTGATGTCTAGGTCCAGGTCGGATTGCATGGTTTGGGGTTTTGTGTGGAAACTGTTGCATCAGTCGGGATGATCTGAATATGGACATGCATACGTGGCTGGATCTTGTCATGCTGAACTTGGCATGCAGACAAAGCACAGCCACCATGTGGTTCTGCGGGACAGTTGAGCACCAACACTGCCAGAGGTTAAGGTTCAATTTCCCGAGTACTCAACTGGGTTAAGCAAGGCATAAATGTTGTTCCTTGCAATCATCTTGTTATAACGCGCCCATACTAAAAATGCACTCGTGCTGCAGGACATGACATTTGAAATAAAAAGCAGAGTGCAGGTCTGTTTTAAAACAGGAAGCTGCGTTGTTTCCTGTAAATCATGATGTACTGAACAGCGTATGCAGCTGTGTAATCAACCTCATCTGCAGCAGTAAAGTCAACAGGTTATGCAGTAAGGCAGAGGGTTCCCCAAGGACCAGCTGCCTGCTGATAACACCCATATCCAGCCTCTATATATGTGGAGGCAGGAGGAGGAACTGGCTATTGGCTGACATGAATGACATGAAATGCATTTAGTCATGAAGTACTTTTTATGTGAGACATTTTGTTCTTGGATTTTGTTTAAATTTATTAGGGACACTTTTTTTTTTAAATTGTACACTACGGATTGTTAACTTGTAACTCTCATTTTAGAGGTCTAAATTCAGCATTGTGCCCTTTTCATTTAATTCATCTTACTTCCATTAATACATTCTGGCTGGTTACTCAAAATATATATCAGTATACACTCCATAGTAGTCGGATTATAATTTGAACCAAGAGCATGCAGGATGCACCGACTGGACTGAACAATTATGACAGGACTGTACAAAATTTGGAAGACTGGATGAATGAGATCGCCTCCGACATTCCTCACAAATTGCTTTTAACTTTGAAGTTAAGATATAAGATAAGCTTGAAATACAGCTCATGTTTGAGGTTTTTCAGCAGTCATTCATCAGCCTCAGTAAATCACCTATGTGTGGTCATATAATGGGCAGTAGAATCACAAGACATACTTTAACTTGGCGTCTTTGGTGGCAGCTACATGTCATGGAGCTTTAGGAACGTGCATGTAAAAACATACAGTACTGCCATCACTTCCATAAGACCCGAGTGTACCTCTGCAGAGGAGATCCTACCCCACAAGTAGGCGGACCCCTCCAAGTAAAAGGGGGTGTTGATTACCCCCCTGTGCCTGCAGCTCACAAGTCCTCATGTTTTATATATTTTTGGTGATAAATGCAAAAATCAAATGGAAAGGTATTTTACTGAGCAGACACAAGTAATACATAGAGAACAATGGAGGCAGTTTTATCAGTAGGACAAATGACAAACACATCTTTTTGCCCGAGATCTCAGTGGAAGGTGGAATATGAAGCACAATCTCTGACATTCAAAGGGAAAGGCAACAGTGTGGTACTTTCAATAGCTTATCTTTATAACCAAGGTCATGTCTATTGTGCTTAGAAACTGATACCGTGCCTGTTAATACTCATTCTTTAGTCAGCCCATTTAACTCGGTTATATATATGGGTTATATACTTGGTCTAATTTAATATTGTTAGTGTGAAATAAGTGCCAAGTCTTTTCTGTGAAGCACAGATGGAGTGAAGCCTGTGCAGCTAGTACACACACACAGACACAACATGAGTCATGCTACTACCCACCAGACACAGCCTACTCACATATCCAATGCCCCACTCTAGCGAGGTGGACTAATGGAGCTGTCACTCAATGCATGGCTGCTGCTTCACTGTGTGCAACTACTACTGCTTATATTTAGGGCTGGACAGTAAACCACCACTATTCCACTATTCCCACATTTTACCAGCCCCATCTACTCTCCAGCAATCACCTGCAGACTGTTTCCCCTCGGGTGAACGTCTGTTATTGTCACTCCCAGCTTAATGCTTGTTTTATACTGGTAGGACGAGTCCAGTTCCTTGAAGAGAAAGAAAGACACTGCACCTGCTACCATTGAATATTTTTCACACAAGCCTTCGGATTGAAATAAGAGTGGTTTTGTTTTAGTTTCACACAGGGGGTGCTGGGGAATTTCTTTACTCTTCTCCATGATTTGAATCAAAGGGTGAATTCTGAGAACATTTCTCAGCTATAGTGCAGGGGGAGGCTGAGAGGGTCAGTAGGACTCTGATTCACGCTTTCAGCTGAGATGCCAAACTTCATGACATAACAAACACAACATAGGCATTATGTAACGGCTCTGAATCTCACCACAGCCTCCACAATCAAATCTGACAGTGATAAATGCACTGCTCGGACCTGCTCTCTCCCTCTGCATCATTACGGAGCACTCGGAGCTGTTCTAACGGGGAAGCTGCGATGGCGTGCCTCGCTGGCTTTTAACAGCTAAAATGTTTACAGTGGACAGTCATATTTTTTTGTGAAGGCTCCTTTTGCCCCAAAGTTCTTCAAAGAGGAGGAAAACATGTTTTGCTTGGACAGCTGCTGTTTGCTTACTTTCTTATGTGTGTTAGTTTTTGTTGTGTCTTTTCTTTTCGTAGGGGTGATGACGTATGAGTGCCAGGCTGGATTTGAACTCATGACATGGTGGCTTGTTAGTATGAGCCTAAGCCAACTGAGCCACCAGGGAACCTCTGTTTATCCCTGTTTGGGGGACAGCTGCTGAACCAGGACCTCAGTGAGCCATGTTTCCACTACACCACAGAGCCAAGTTGGATTAACCAGTTCTTTCTATCAAATATAGTAATGGTGGTTGTGTCATTATACGTGGGACAGGTGTTGCTTCTATTTCTGCTATTGTTCGCTGTGGTATATAAATTATACAAGCAGCCTAACTAGCTAAACAAACCAATGATGCTGCAGCTGTACTGATAGTTTCCTTCCACAACTACTGCGTATATGTCATGGATCGCTTGGCTGTCTCTTCTGGTCACCAGGGAACTAATTAAGGGGCCAGTGTTAACAGATTAGGTGGGGCTACTTTTTAATTCATTTAGCAGGGGAAATTTGTTTTGGGTAACTTTTTGTACCATTTGGGCTATTTTCCCCGACAAAAATGTTGGCTATATTCAAAAAAAAAAAAAATCGTCCCCTCCTCTCATTCCGAGTAGTATGATTGAAATAGACACGTCACTGAGTTCAATAAGTCAACGAGGCGGCCTCTTTTTCTTTAATGAAACACAACACAGTGAGGGGACAGAACAGAGCTTTAACCTGCTGAGACTAGGCTGATGTATGCAGTCATGTCTGTCAAAACACCTCTACATCCAGCTACACTCATTACCAAATGATGGCTATAATGCCAAAACTTGTTTGCCAATTGTAAAGAGAAGGGAGTCCGCTAGACTTCTGTGTTGTCCAGAATTCAACATATAAAAGTTGCAATATCTACTGTTACGGTGGTTTGACCTCTGACCCTTGACTTCTTACTAGTGTGTTCAATTAGGGTCGTTCGAGATGAGCCAGGCCTGCGCAGAATCGATCACTGGCGATCGCGGCACAATGCGTGCCAGTTAGATTTGTGTCCGACTTGATCCCGACTTGCTCTGACGTCATGCACACGTGGGCAACGATAACCTCACGAGATCGAGGCGGCCGCAGTTTTGAGAGCCAGACACTTCAGTTGCTCTCCACCAACTGCAAAACCCAGGGCATTATGGGACACGCCTGGCTGTCGCCTGATCAAAGAGCTGCTTGGCTTTTAGTTTTGACCACAAACACCACATTTTGTAGAAAATGCTAATTTTCTGTGTAATTGTAATATTTAACGCTAGATTGTAGACTGTATGTTGTGCAATGAAGGTTTCATCTGTTAACAAACATATCTTGTGTGGTTGATGATAAAGGTTATTTCAGCCACAACTATCCAAACATGGCCTACATGATCTCGTCCACTTTCCAGGCGAGTCGCAGTTCATCTGGAACGAGCCTATTATTACCTTTATCGTTTATTACTGTAGATATGAGTCAACCAAATACTTAAAATATACAATATAATAGTCCAAAACCTAAAACAGTTTCACAGACGCCTCCAGTACACCACAAGACAGACATAATGTTAATGATAAGGTGTTATTTGGAGATAGTACAAGTTATTAAATGAAACAAAAGTCAGTTGAAATGAATTCCTAGAGATTTTAATTAAGTGGTTGGAATGTTTTAATATGCCGCTTGGGATTTCTTTGTCCAAGCCACTTTTGCTTTGCGTGTGATTGTAGGTAGACTAGTTTTACATAAGTTAAATATTTAACTACAAATCATACCCCTCTCTTACCTGATTTCATGTCTGCCTCTTCACTGTCGCTGTCTAATAAAGGGGAAAAAAATGCCCCAAAAATAATCTTCTCTAATCTATAGGCAATTGTAAATAACCCTAATCTTTGCTCTTCTCCTTAGGGAACATCATTGGCTCTGGGATTTTCATTTCACCTAAAGGAGTGTTGGAGCATGCAGGCTCAGTGGGGCTGTCACTCATCGTCTGGGTTTGTGGAGGGGGGATCTGTGCCCTTGGGTCCATGTGCTACGCTGAACTGGGTGTCACCATCCCAAAGTCTGGAGGAGACTATTCATATGTGACAGAAATCTTTGGAGGGCTAGTGGGGTAAGTACTGTTGTTTTTGTCCAGTTACCTGTTTTTTTTGTTTTTTTTTTTTTAACACTGCTGTGCCTAAACTACAACAGCATTTAGTCACATCTCGGGTTTTGAGAAGTTTCCAGCAATTGTACTCCCTTAGATTATACTGCAATAGTCCAGGGTCTGTACTCACAAATGTTGGTTTAATAGGACTGCCTGTCTGGAACCAATCAGCTCGGAAGGTCTTGTGACGCTCATGTGGTCATGTGACATGTCAGCTGATCATAGAGCAGTACTGTAAGTCTGAGAAGGTCAAATGTGCCCTGCATTGTGCATGCCTGTGGAGGCACTAGTTTAGTCCCCTGTGGGTTTGTTTAGCTCATTCATTTGCATGTGTAAAATGGGGGGAAAAAACACTAAACACTGGTGCCACATTAAAAGAACAAAAAAAACCCAACAATAAATAAATAAATAAATGCCATGCCACTCTCACAAATGGTTTACATCCATTTAATTGTAAATGGGAACTACAATGCACTGAATTAGAAAGGCAGAAAGAAAGGCATTCTCAGTACTGAAAATGTTTTTTTCCATCACTTGAGGAATTTTTGTTGGGTGACAGGGATACAGCAGGTCATAAATAAAACCGCTGTCCAACATGTTTACCCCATTTAATGGCATGTTCTCTTCCTTCTTTGTGGTTGGACATCCCTCAGTTAGTACATTACAATATCACCAAGTTCTGTTTTCTTCCTCAGACACCACTAAATACGGCCAGCCTTAGGTAGCACCAAAGTACAACAATAACCTCACCTGTCCAACACTCAACAATTCTTTAAAGTCTTAAGTTTCAAAAGCCTGAAAAACCCAAATTTAGCAACATTTGTATTAATTGTGGATGTATCCAGTATTATATTACTAAATAGAAGGCTGTACTGTGACGAAAGTCTCAGGAGAGGTCAAAGGTCACGGTGTCATTTACAGTAAGATGAGGCATGCTGTATTCTGGTTTCAGCAAGAGTTTCCACCTGCTATACAGTCCTTTTTTCACTGTCTCCTCCTCACGTCTGAGCACCAGTCTCTTATAACTGATGCCAAGATGCCCTTGAGCAATTCACCCAACCCCAAGTGCTGCTGTGGAGCTGTCCAGAGATCAACAGCAGGAAACTGAAGTTGCAGAGCTGGGCAGCTCTTAAAATAAGCGTGAATGTGACGTCAAGATGCAAATGAAAGGGAGCAGTGAGAGCCCCGTCCATGTCCAAATAACAGTCAACACCACAGCTTGTAGCAGCAACTTCTCCATATGAATCTTGAATTAAAAAAAATGTCATGAAAAGCGCTGTTTACATATAAAATCCTGTGTTTTGTCTCTTCATCCTATAGCTTCCTGTTGTTATGGAGTGCCGTCCTCATCATGTATCCGACCACACTGGCTGTCATAGCTCTCACCTTCTCCAATTACGTCTTGCAGCCGGCCTTCCAGAACTGCCTGGCTCCGTACATTGCCACCAGACTCCTCGCCACCATCTGTATCTGTGAGTCAGAAACAGCCCAAAGCCCTCTTAAAGTCCAGATGAGTTTTAGTCCTGATTCATGAGTTCCTTTGTTTAGTCTATATTTGGTGCTTTGCTATGATGTTTCTGAATTGCGCTTCCCAGAGATCATCTGTCAATCAGTGCATCTGAAACCCTTCTTCTTCATCTTTTTCCTCTGATTTCTATTGATGAAGCTTGAGTTTCTGGAGGTGGTGCATCATTTCTTTTTGTTCAGCCAGGATAACTACTGCTGCTAATGCTAACCCCATGGTTCTTCGGTTCATCTCAAACAAACATGAAGTCTTCCTGTGAAGTGGAGGATTTTTCCAGGGCAAAGGCTAGGAGAGACTGGATGCTTCTTTTCATTTAATTTAAAGTCAGATGCCAGAGTGACTCAAGCCAGAATTTTAAGTAGCAAAACCTGGCAGGATTCCTTCCCTGTGAGGTTTCTGAAATGCACTCAGTCATCTTGTGCCACCTCAACATGGCAGTACTCCCTGTAAACTCTTTGCAACATTACATGTTAAATTCTTCAAAAAACACTTAAATTTCATTTTTAGCCATGCATGTCCTGAAATTAAGAAGAGCTGTGCCACTGCAATGAGTTTGTAATACAACCTGGCAGCTGGGAATGTCTGACCTTCCACTTCAGGAACGCAGCATTAAAACAGCAAATGTAAAAGCTTCTATTAACTGGGTGTAGGTACAACACTACTGTGTTACATCTGTGATGGGGAGAAGCACAACAAACAATGTCAGAGATGATTTAACTCACTGGTGTCTACACAAAGATCAGTAAGGCTCTAATGAAGTCTAAACTGGGAGGAAGTAAAGGGCAATCCACTTTATTTAGCTCAGGCAGTACATGTGGTGACTGTCAGTATGTTCACATTAACATCAATGTTGCTGCACTTTTGGTTGATTATACTGTAAATTACATTTATATATACACACACACACACTTACATTTTGTGTGGTTGGCGAGTAGCTGACTTCCTAAAGAGCAACTAACCATGTTCCAAATTGTTCTTACAGAAATTTTATGAAAAATCAATACTATTCTCATAGCTGTCCATGACTCTTAGCTTAACATCGTATAAAGACTGGAAATAGGGGAAAACAGCCTGGCAACCTCACAGTGACAACATGACTCCATGAAGTCACTGTTCCTGTCCAAAGAAATATTTGACACATTACAAACAAACATAACTTGTTTTTTCACTTCGGTTTTTGTACAGCTTGAACAAACAAGATACAGTATGTTAATTGGTGAGCTTTAGGCCGTATTCAGACCAAATCAGGCACTGTGGTGAAAATGCCAGTCCTCCCAGTTATTTGAAAGGTGGGTAGTGTGTTTAGACCCTCCGGTGAAAAATTAAAACAGAATCAGCTTTTGGAGAAATACAACCGATGGCACGCTGCGGTGGCCAATCACGCCGGCGTAGCATTGTAGCATTCCTGTTTACTGAGCAACTGTGAAGATGGAAGAGAGACTGATCGATCGCCACCGTGATGACTGTACATGAGTACAAAGGCGTTAATTGCCGTGCAGTTGCTTGACGTTGTATCGCTCTTTAAGTTGGGGTTGCTGGTTAGTATTTCTACTTGTGCTACAATCAGCACGGCCATGTAGTGACACTCCCACAACGCCGCACAACCCTGCTCTAAACGCCGCAACGCCTGATTTGGTGTTATGCCTTGGCTACATTGAACACGTAACGTATGTGGACTGTTCACTGAGTGGGTGCTGCAACACTACGCTTCCACTGTAACCAATTAAACTGGCTAAACCAGGCGTGAGAGCAGTGCGTATGCACCACGGAGATCTGGAAATGACTCTAGCTTACTGGCATTTTGGTTCTATTATTTGGCATTTATTTTGCCAGTATGTAGTGCTCTGTGCTGGGTTCAAAAACAATGATAACAGAACTGTTGTCTTGTTGGTATGAAAAACAAAACACAGAATTTTGATTGGCTGTTGATCAATGACAATCGGTATCTGCCAGAAGCTTTGCTCGGCATTTCCAAACTGACAAGCTGGTTGACGGTTGGAATGCTGGGCAGGTGTGTCAGGTAGGTAGATTGATTGATTGATTGATTGGCTCAAGAAAGTTTGAATACACAGAAAATGAGTTGTTGATGGGTGTCTTGGTAGTCTGTCTGGAGAAAGCAGATTATACACCTTAGAAATCTGTTTGAGAGGATCCCATTGGTGTATTGATCATGTGACTGGCTGGTTTACATTCCTGTTGGCTGCTTGCTGCTGCTCTGGTCTCTGCCTCCGTCATCATGACATTCTAATTCACAGTATTACACTTGAGACCTTCTGTTGCTTTAGACATTCAGGTCATCTGACTGTATGACACAGAGTGACTCCCACTGAGGTAAGTATTGAGCAAACATCCTTTCCTAGATCAACATCAACAAGCAACTGATCTTAGGATCAAAGGTAAAGGTCAGAGCACACTTAAAATCGATTAAAGAAATATTGATTAAGGATTGAAAGATGGATCATAAATGCTGGGGAAAAAAAGTAAGCGAGGAAAATGCAGTGTCTAGATAAATCTGTCCATCTAGCAGGATAAATGTGAGTGACCAACGTGTTGGGAGTGAGCAGCTAACAGGTGGGAAGAGGCTCTATGAATGTAAAGCAATGGGAAAGCTACAAAACTACAAAGGGTAAAACAAACCAAATCCAGCTTCTTTCATCTCATAGCTTGAAGATATTATGATACTGTGGTAGTTCACGGTGTGCCGACAGCATGACATCATTGTCATTTGATAATTCCTTATGAAATGCTGTGCTCTATTTCCAGCCTCTGTGATCAGTGTCTTTCCTTGAAATGTTGGAGAACAGCAATATGTATTTAAATAGCCAGTGGCAAAAACAGACTGTGCATGTATCTGGTCAACAAGCCAGCCAGTCTGGTCTTTTGTGAACTGGATGGAGAAACGGGGGGATAGACAGGAGAGGGATGGTATCTGTGTGTGAGAGCATGTGCATGCGTCAGGCTGGGGTTAGCATTTGCAGAGCACACTGGTGGACCTCCACTATTTTTGGCGACAGACTGTTACAACTGCTGTCTAGTTAGTTAGGCCAGGGGCCCTGTGTGTGTGTGTGTGTGTGTGTGTGTGTGTGTGTGTGTGTGTGTGGTGTGGTGTGGTGTGTGTATCAGTGTCAGACTATATAATGGTGCCAGCCTTTGTGGACGCCGCTAATGAGAGGGTGTGTCTGCGCCTTTTGTGCATTGTTTCACAGTGGTTACCGTGATGCTCCTGTCACTGAGCACCATGGAAACAGGAAATGGGCAGGACACCTTGCACATCAATGATGGGGGATCCCATTGGCCAACTCACATTCTGGTTGGCGGTTTGATGTTCCTATTGGCTGCTTGGTACGAGCCCTGTCCTCCTCTCTGGTCCACAGCATCACACTTCAGACCTACAGTCACAATGAGATTGTAGTCATCTATCTGTGATCAGCATTTATATAAGCTTGAATCCTTATGTCTGAAACTTGTGAGCAGGGACAGAAAAATTGATGGTAAATAGTCTTTTCACCATATCTCCATCACCCTCACGAAAAGCAGCTGCGTGAGACATGTCACTCCTCGAAAGCTGGTGGTGTAAATAATAAACCTTTTAGTTAGATCTACATGCAATCATTGCAAATGTGGGAATGATTTTTACTGTTAATTCAAAGGTCACATTCTTTTAGCCTTTTGGCTACTCTGTACACAGTGAGTCACTCTGTAGTAGTCTTCATCATGAATACACTTCTAAACAAATTAAGGGCCATAAACCATATATACCATAAATTGACCCACAGAAGTGAAAACTTGTCAAGTCGCTCATAATCTGCCAAAGGGAATTGGCAAAACAGGAGATCAGTATTAAGTCAAAGAAAAAGTATTTTGGCTGCCAGGAATAAATTCGACACATTTCCCAGCGCTTGGTGGACAGTGTTTTTCTGGAACGCTCAGTGAGATTAACAGGTTTTAAATGTTGTTCTGCACTGCTGAATCTTAGTGAGGCCCCTGTTACTTTTCTTGGTGAAGGGTTTATGAATGTCCTTCCTCCCCTGCAGAGTGTACTGCATGAGAGTCACAAGTGACCCAGGTGTGGGTGGGTGGGTGGGTGAAAACCAGACAGGTCCAGTTGTGGGCTGGTTGTGTTCTTCTAAGAATAGGAGCACTGGACATCCCACAGCAGCACAGTCATGTGCCTAGTACATCCATATCAGTAGATTTACTCTGTGACACCACTTTTACTGTATTTTCCAGCAATGAAAAATAGAATATATTTATATTTTCTTGAAAATATAAAAGATGGTGACAGGTCTCATTGACCCAAGCATCAATCATGAGAAATGTGATGGGTTTTTTTTCTCAAAGCAGGAGGGATACACACCCTGATCTCACTTAGTTTTACTGAGGAGAAACAGCAATGGCAGCTTCTGTAGTTCATTCCAGCAATTATAGTCACCACTTGTGTGTGCCACATCAGTGTGGCGATGCAGCAGTGGTAGAAGGAGAAGGAGTAGAAGAATGTTTCAGCCAATCAGATTTTATATCTCGCTCGCTGGTTTTGACATATTCCACAAAACCAGCCTAAGAAATTATGCCATTATTACATTTCATTTTAATGGAACAAATTGGTTAAAATAAATAAAATAAAATAAAGTATTTTGCAGTTTTAATTTGCTTCGACCAGGTGTCGAACGGAAACGGACCTGCTGCCAGAAGCTTCATTCCCTTCACAGACGCACTGTCTACTGTTTCAGTGTTTTGTGCCCTTCAGCTGTGTTGTTGTTCTGCCCTTTATGGCTGTTTGGGGAAAAAAGAGCAGAACAACGATACAACTATAGGCACAGCGTAGACACAAATGCGCACAGTATGCAAGCTAAGAATAAATACAGACATCATGCGCAAATTACATTTTAATGTGGTTGAGTGATTTCAGTTTAATGTTGGCAGTTCTAGACTTCCCTAGATTTCCTGACCATGCTGGACTCATTATATTGAATGCTGCATAAAACGCATTCAGGGTTTAATTGAGGGATCATGGTCAGTCACCAGACTAACAGCTACAACTGCTCGGCTGATGGAAAAATCACTGGAAAAAAATCACTGAAAAATCTGGGGGTAAGGAATAAAGAGATCATCACATCATGCACATATGGTTTGATTACTTCAGCATCTTTGTTCTATCATGAAAAAAAATCCCACAAATGCTACCTGTTAACTTGTAAGCTGCTCTGGATAGAGTCATTGACCTAATGCATCAAATGTGAATGAAGGGAACTGATGCTAAAGTCACCTCTGCATTAAAAAAAACAACAATAAAAAATGTTTCCATATAAACGTTACATCTCGTCTGTTGAAGAGTAAATACTATAAAACATAAATGCACCACAGTAAGAAGAAACCCGCCAGCAAAAGCAAAGAAGAATGTCACTTACGTGAATTCATCTTCATAAACGTGTCTACACATGGCTCTCACAGAATGGGGTGGGGGGGGGGCCGTTCTTGTCAAACAGGAATGCTGGATGTAATTTTCTGCTGTTGCAGCCAGCTGACACTCTGGTTTTAGTTCATGCCCAAGAGGAAAACTGCACAAAACCACAAATGAGCTAATTTGTGTCCAACAAAGTTTATATATTTGTTCTTTATCTTCATGATATTCTCATGTATTTTTATTCTTAAGGATAATTTAATAGAAATGAGAGTCTGTTTGTAAAAGTTGGTGATTAATTTAATCATTCAAAAGAGTCTCATTCGCATTTTACACCAAAACCCATGAGAAAATTATTATTAAAAAAAACCTATGGTAACAGAGATTTTATAAAGATGAATTTTGGTTGCCCTACAAAACCAATCTAATCTTCACCATTTAACATGTATAATTATGTGCTGTCCCGTCTATCTGTAACAGTCTGTGTTGTGCCCTCTTGGCTAGGTCTCTTTCAAAAAAGAGAGTTTAAGTCTGAATTGGAGTTAACTAAAGAAAAATGAACAATAATGGCTGGGCCTTCCTTCCCTTCCTTTGTATCGACCCCTACACTACTTCACTGACTGTCCTATGTTAGTTGTCAGTGTGTGTCTCCATTTATTTCAATCCTGTAGATTTACTATAGTCTGAAGAGATTCTAGTGTCATACCTTGTGGTAGATAGACAGAACGGGATGGGGGGGCAGTTCAGTGACTCAAGTGACCAGATCCTGGACCAGGAGGAGGCGTTCCTGAGGTTAAAGCACTCTGATAAATCTGCACAAAGTTGGGATCAGAATCCATTAAGAGTAAAAGCAGCAATTAGTTTAGTATTCTGGTGCTGAGGCAGCCTTCAATAGAAGCTGTGACAGCAGGACACAGATTTACCTGTGCTGTCACATTCGAAGCCCGCTGGCACCTCCTTCCTGTCAGGGTTAACACAGAGGGAAGTGGGGGGAGGTGGTGGTGGTGGTGGGGTGTCACAGGAACGGAAATGCATGTAACACCCCTAGGGTAACTGACTATAAAACACCGCGGTGTTGTAGGGGAGAGAAAGCTCTGCCCGGTGCCACCAAAACCTCCTGCCAAAAATTCACACGTGTGTGTGTGTGTGTGTGTGCCCGTGACAGCAGAAGCAGTTTGTTCAGATTTCTGTGGTGGGAGGTGAGCCTTGCCTCAGTGATGGATGACATGGTCAATAACACTCCCTGCCTGTACATGCTCGTACACACACACACACACACTGCTGTGCCACTCCTGCAAGAGAGTGCCTTTGTGTGTAAAAGCAAGGAGTGAAAAGTCAGGAAGGAAATATAGAAGAGATTAAATGAAATAAAGAGAGTGAAACAAGACAAAAGACAAGATGCAGAAAACAGGCAAGAGGAGGGACAAAGAAAGATGGAGAGTCTAGACCAGGAGTTCTCCAACTTATTACTCAATGGTCTGCATCTGCTTTTTATTCAAGGTCAGAGGTCCGTTACGATTGGCAATAACATTTAACATGAACTCACTTAACTTTCGTTCAACAAATACATTTGAGCCTAGTGGGAGAAATGGCATTGTTTGCCTGCAGTCAGTTGCTGTTCTGTGGATACTGCTGTTCGAAATGGCTGTGCTTGGTGTCATAGTGACATTACCACCATAATTAGCACTCTTCACAATCCCAACTGTTTCTGTGCAAATCAAACACATGGGCTTTGTGCTGGATTGGGGCAAAATGAACGCATATTTGTATGTCCACTCCTCTTTGAATACTCGGTTTTCTTGGTCAACTTTTCTTTTCTTGGTCAATTTTGACAACATCTTGTTGTGCAAAGACCCCTTCTCTGTTTACAGGTAGGCTACTTGTTGTCGCAATTAACGTCACATCTCTTTTGATTCGGCCAGAACGAAACCGAGGCACAAAACAAAACCGTGGCAGACACAGCTCAGACAGTTATTCCATACTTATTTCTGACTCAGACATATTCTTATATTTACACTAGTTGTAGAAAACGTGTACTAGAGAAAACGAGACACATTCTGTATCTGATTTAGGAGCTGATAGCAAATTCTCCGGTGTAATGTTACTGCGTGAACTCGGCAGCAACAACACACAGCGCTCTTTCCAGCAGTTAACGTCGCCATGACAACGATGGGGAATGAGCCACATTAAAACCACATTCATCTGGAGGATCGCTGTGAATGATCTCCTGCTACACTGTATATTCAACGTCACTAACAATTTATTGATCAATATTGTATGTATGTATTTCAAATGGAAAACATTACTCTTCATAACGTATTGTATTCATAACACAAGGTATGGGCTGGGTCTGCATTCACTTGCCGATTGGTCCAGATGCGGACCGAGGTCCGGACTTTGAGAAGGCCTGGTCTAGAAAATGTTGCTCACACATACTGTGTGGCCTAAAGCGCTTCCTAATCTCTAGCTCTTGTTAAGTGCCACAGTATTCAGAGTGCACGTGGAACACAAGCAATGGACAGTAAGTGGATTAAAGCAAGGGTAGGTGGGTATACAAATTATACAATTTCCACTACTTCAAGGCACATTCAGCCATTTCCTGTTGACATGTTACATCAATGAGACGACAAGAAAATAATGGTTATGCCCCCCCCCCAGCAACCCCCAGGGATGGAAATTAGTATTGTCATAGCCTGGACAACAAACATTAATTCTATACATATTCTACATTTACATAATAATCTATTCCACATGAGTTGACTGACTGAACTGCAGTTATGGTACATTGTTTTTCAGACTCAAATGTGTGTGCAAATTTGTACAGGAGTGAAAGAAAAGTACAACCACACAAAAGTCTTAAAAACACTTTCTTTCTCTGTGACCCACTCACACTTCCTGTTGGGTTTACCTCTCGCTTGTAAGCCTGCACTTGAGTTTGAGGGCAACTAGAGAGCCACTTGCACTTGCTCGGAATGGCTCACTTGGAATTTAGCCAGCCCTTATGGTGGCACTCGCAAACACGCAAAACTGAGGGTCAGTGTGGAGGCCTCGAGGCTTAGGGAGCGGTGTGAGGAGCAGGGGCACACACACACACACACACACACACACACACACACACACACACACACACACACACACACACACACACACACACACACACACACACACACACACACACTCTATACAAGTAGGAAACGGGAAGTAGGAAGTGTTCAATTCCATAGACTTCTGTCTGTTTTGATAGGAAAGATGTTTTCTTTCTTTTACTGTGTGCTGACGAGAGGAATGTGTTGGTGAGAAAATATACAGACCTTAAAATAGGCAGCAGAATACATGTCGCCCATGTGAACTGGCACAATATGTACAGTATGTTTCATTGTGTAGTGACAACATAAATGTGTTTTTAAGGTCAAGCACATAGTCGACTGTGATACCTGTGTATGGAGATTTAATGCTGGCATAATTAGAACATTATACAATGTGTGAGGGTCATCACATCTACACATTTAATTTCATTGCTCTGTCAGTGCAGATAATGGAGCTTTGATTGTGATGCATAGCATCCCTTATGTTTTTTTTAAAAAGGGTAATAATTACCTTAATAGAAAGGTACATTAAAGGGAGATTATTAATATTTGCATTTTGAATTACTTATTGCGTATGCATGTATCTCTCCATTTACCAGCAGGTGGCATTCTGGGGTAGCCTGGGAACCAGACAAATCTGTGAGCTCGTGTTTTATTTGCTCTGGCAGATGCGTCTGCTCCTCCTCCCATTCAGACAGATTTCCATCCAGCCTGACCCGGGTCGGGCCAATAGCAACCTTTTATCTAACATGGGGCGGGTTTGATACAATGACTGTACAGAGGAGCACCATTTCTGTAAACAACCAAGATGGCTGCCGCTGATGTGGAATGTTCTGAATCCACCATCGAGTCAGTATTAAATGAACTGGACGGTATATTTTCTCTAAAAGAAGAACAAACAACTGCACTTTAACTGCACTTAAAGCTTTTGTTGATAAGAAAGATGTGTTTGCCGTACTTCGACAGAATTCGCTCAGCGCTACGTCACACATTTCGTTACACTGATTGATTGTTGGTCTATCCAGTTGCGTCCAGAGGCATTTTGGCGCCCATTGATAATGCCCCTGAGGGGTTCCAGACTACTTCGCATTTGTGAATTGGTCTGGCGATGTTAGGCTAATTCTGGGGCCCTGTTGTGGCAAAACTGATAGTTTGCTTTGGAATTCAGGATATTGATCCATTGTACTGATCCGCTACTAGTGTGTTTTTTGTTTTTCTGTTTTTTCCTCTTTCAATTAAAAATCTGTGCACCGCACTGTAAATCACTTAATTATAAGAACAGACATCCATATACAAACATTCCTTTTAAGGACAGGACTAAGAAACACTTCTGGTTCAGTCACATCTGACTGATACACAATCCACTTAATAAGGTCTGTATCAGTGCTGAAACCAATTCAGTATATTGAAGACTATGAGCACAATCAAGAAGCATTATCAAGCATTATCCCTGTACTTCAGTATAGGGGTAGAGGGACAAACTGAAACTGACATGGGTGGTTAAAAAGTCCTTTGCCAGCCTGTCCTGCTCAAAATGTCACTACAATAAAATTCTTTACTAATTGAAAGGATGACTGAGGAAAACACTTCTGTCTCTCAGACAGTTCTCAATTTACTATTTACTTCCTGCCTGTATGTCCTACACAGTAAACAATATGATTAGATCCAATTAGAAAAAAGTTAAACATGCATCCAGCTAGTGAATACCTATGCTGCTTTTCCTGAAAGGAAGATTTTATTTCATAAAAGTGTCTTTATTTCTTCTGATAATAGAGGAATTGATACAAATTCATCATACAGGCCTGTGAAAAAACCTACATTTATAAGGCAACATGATGCTTTTAATTGATTTGTGTGTGTGTGTGCGTTTCTGCTTACGCAGTATTCCTGACCTGGGTGAACTGCTCCAGTGTGCGCTGGGCAACAAGGATCCAGGATGTTTTCACTGTAGGAAAACTGCTCGCTCTAGCACTCATCATAGTGGTAGGACTCGTCCAAATCTGTAGAGGTAAATACACACGGTGAAATCCTCAACATCAGTCACTTTTGTGGTTTGGTCATGTATTTTATCTTCATTAGGAAACAAATGATAAAACTATGATCATTTTTTAAACTCTGAGCTAAAGATTATTAAAGATATAGTGTTGTTTATATATTATTAAGATGAATTAGGATTTTATTTGCAAGATGATTGAAAATATGCCGCCACCCCCCCCCCCCAAAAAAAAAAAACAAAGCAAAATTAAAAGATAAATAAAGAAATCTGTACATACTGTGTTTGCAGCCACAGCAGATTCTAATGTTTTGACACTGCTGACCCCTGGAGCACATAACTAGATTTAACATTAAAAGTTCTTCAGTTAGAAACAATCGTAGAAAATTTAAAAAAAATCCATTTAGAAAGCTACTTTAAAAGTAACTTTGAATTTTATAGTTGTATGCAGTAACATGGTGACCAACCAGTGAAAAAATGTGATGCAAACTTTTTTGCATTTGTTCATAATTTATTGTAATGTTAAGTTGTACTGTAGTGAAAAGTTATTTAAACAGTTTAAAATGGATTTGAAATGTAACATTTTCCAACTGATAAGACCATGAAGCCATTGAACCGTGGATTTTCAAGGTGATCTTATAGATACTTATTAGACTAGGCCATGATCTTTTCACTGTTTAATTCACGCATCCCTTCCTCTCACCATCTCCAGGTCACTATGATGCCCTGCGGCCAAGCGTGGCCTTTGAATTCAGTCAGGAGCCTTCAGTGGGACAGATAGCGCTGGCCTTCCTTCAGGCCTCCTTTGCCTACAGCGGCTGGAATTTCCTCAACTATGTCACGGAGGAGGTCGTGGAGCCACGCAAGTACGGCATGCGCATGCACACATAGTAGTTCATATCGCTACAGCTCTTCATATAATCTACAGGAGAGTCTCTATACTGCACCTGTCCTGTGGAACATAATGTGTCACTTAGTTCAGACCTGATTGATTTTTTTTTTTTTTTTTTTTTAATTTATATTGTCTTGTTTTTTCTTAATATTCTGTAAAACCTGCAGAAACTCAAGTTTTGTAACACTGGAACACCAACATTTGAATTATCGCCATTACTTACATCATTATTTTTATTAGGAACCTGCCTCGTGCCATCTACATTTCCATTCCACTGGTGACCCTTGTCTACACTATGACCAACATTGCCTACTTCTCCTCCATGACCCCTGAGGAGCTGCTGACCTCCAACGCTGTGGCAGTGGTGAGCAGCTCTTCAGCTCCATGAATGGCTGTTTCACACAGTTTATATATTGTTTAACAAGAGTCTCAGTTGACGGGAAACGTATACTGTCTAAGACTTGCTGAATTGAATATACTGCAGCCAGCCACCAGGGGACGATCGAGATGTTTTAGCTTCACTTTTGGGAAGCTGTCATGTCGTCCATCTTTATATACAGTCTATGGTGTAGCCATAGTCTGATAAAGCTTTGCAGGGTGTTCAAAATACACATTGCGCCTTTAAGTGAAATGAATCAAGAAATGCATTGCTGTTAGGGACCGAATGAATGGATCAATAAGTCAACCACTCAGTAAAAGTCAATAATCTCATCCATCAGATGTTGTGTTGTTCCAGACATTCGGAGAAAAGCTGCTGGGGATGTTCTCCTGGGTGATGCCGATCTCTGTAGCGCTGTCCACCTTTGGAGGAATCAATGGGTATCTGTTCACCTCCTCCAGGTAGAACACACACCCTTCTTTGCTGTACACTACATGCCGAACCTTAATTTTAATGTCCTTCTATGACACTTAAAATAAAAACAACGGTGTCAAGAGTTACTCCTAACATGTATATTAAACCTGAACATGCATGTATACAAGTATGTCTGTCTCTCTGTAGATTGTGTTTCTCGGGGGCCAGAGAGGGTCACCTGCCCTATCTGCTGGCTATGATCCACCTAAAGAACTGCACTCCAATCCCCGCCCTGCTGGTCTGCGTGAGTACTGCATTAAATTTGATCTCAAACTGTCTACCTTCTCAGGGACACGCAACAGAAGTGGTCACCACACACAGGAATTATTTTTGAATATTAATATGGTGCTATTTTGCATTATTTTTAGTTTAATATGTACTTGAACTTTGAACCTACCTTCATCTCCCACAGTGCATTGCCACCATAGTCATCCTGTGCATTGGAGAGACGCACAACCTGATCAACTATGTGTCCTTTATCAACTATCTGTCCTATGGGGTAACCATTGCTGGCCTCCTCTACCTCCGCAAGAAGAGACCCAACCTGGCCAGACCCATCAAGGTACAGAAATCTGAGAACCACAGGTCCACTACAATAACAACATTTTACTTAAGGTATTTTATTACATGGCCTTGTTGAAGACACAACAGTAATTAACCATCAAGTCATAGCTCTCTGCAGTTTGCGTCAAATTAACAAAATCAGTGGCCCCTGTCCCAAACCTCTACTGCTCAAATATCAACTTTTCCCCTTATCTACTGTAACTGGGTAATGTTAAAAATGTGTATTCTCAGCATAAATCCAAAGGGTACAATATAACAGCAGAACACACTGAGGAATAGGACTAGAAATGTGAAAACAATGTAAGATTATGATAAAAAAAAAAAAAAGAGAGATACAAATGAGTCAATTAGGTATTGCAATTAACAACAAATGGGGCCACACAAAAACAAAAACATGTAAAAGTGACACAATTTTAAGCTAAATGCTATATTCTTTTTCTATATCTTCCAAATGTGCATACAGTAATTCAGATCCAGAGGACTATAGGGCTTCGACCGATTATTTCATTATTAATAATTAGGCCTACTGAATTAGCAATGATGGTTAAAATGGCACTGGTATGAAAACCTTACGGCTGTAAATTAAACGGAAGTCAACGGAAATATAATGCGTTAAGCTTACCTTCACATTAATTTCATGATGAAAACTGTTTCCTTAATGCCCACATTCTTTCAAAAAGTAGGTCTACATGAAGGGTAACCTAATTGTTTTCACCGCATTTAATATCATAAACGTTAACAACCGAAGAGGGTAATGTTAAGGTTAACGTTAGCATAATTTGGTTACTTGTTTCAGCGGGAAGCTAGCTAACGCTAGGTGGGAGATGTCACTGGCAGGTGTAGCGGGTGTAACGTTACGTTAGCTTAGAACTTAGTCATAATGGCACTCCTAACTTACGTTAGTACAAGTTATGCTCGGTCAAGGACAGTTTCCTACTGGTGGAAAAAACACCACTCTGTCGACCATGGATGTATTAAGGGGAACGGTATACTGTATCCAGCAGCCCAAGTGGAGACAGAGTTGTCAACAGGATAATTTATGGGCCATTAGATATTAACAGTGTGACTTACCGGTTTGTCGTTACCGTCGACATGGATAATATTTTGGCGCCCCCTGGTGTCGCAAAGGTCACTTGCATGATCATAGACTGTATTTATATATAGGCTTAAACAGGTTATACAGTGCTTGATGCACAGAATACATGCCCTGTTTTCATTTGTCAAAATAATAAACATATACACAGTTATTAATAATTTTGTCTCATAAATTGATTTTTAAATTTATATATGTTTCAAAAGTGTAATCTCAATAAATGCAAGGTGGCAAAAAATAAATCTTCAGGATTGTGTGGAATTATGTCTATTTCTGTCCTCTGCAGGTAAACATGTTGATCCCCATTACCTACATGATATTTTGGGCTGTGCTGCTGGGCTTCAGTCTGTACTCTGAACCAGTGGTTTGTGGCCTGGGAATGGTCATCATGCTGACTGGAGTCCCCGTATACTTTGTGGGTGTTCAGTGGAAAGAGAAACCCAAATGGGTCTACAGACTAGTTGGTGAGTTTGTCTGTGCCACTGTACAGTACTTAAATTGTTTATATATAATTTTTTTTTCGATATGTTAGCAGTTAGTCCCTGTAATTAAAACTCCCCCTGCTGTCTTTTGTGTTGCAGAAAGAGTCACATACATTGGCCAGAAGGTGTGTTATGTGGTGTTTCCTCAGGAAGATCCTTCAGAGACTGAACCCCTCACTGCTTCCAAAGCCACTGACTGAGCAGTGCAGTCAACCAGGAATTCCCTTTTTACATCAACACCTGTACTTCCAGTTTTTGTGTTATAATGTTTCACACTGTTTGGTCATTTTGTGAATGGCGAAGAGATGGTTCCGTCCATGTTCTTGCACATGTGCAGCCTGAGTGGGGCTGCGATGAAGCGCCAGTATAAAAGGAGTGGATGGTTATACTTAGGGCATTAGCATGTTAAGCCCTTAACCTGCAGAATTTGTTGGTTTGGTAGTACTGCCCCCCAGATGTTTATCTCTTCTTCTCCCTTCTACTCACTCAAGGAACCGCCATCTGTTTTCTGCTTCACTTCTTCCTTTATGACTAACTAAATCCTTGAGCTAATGTGCCTTATGAAATGTATGTGTTGGTATAGTGTATTGGTTTGTGCGGGTATTTTGATTTGTGTGTAAATATGCAAGCAGTTTCTGCACTTAGCAATACTTCTCTAATACTGCTGCTACCTTCAGCTCTGTTTCACTAATGACTCGCATGATGTTTACTGTTTGTCAACTGTGGATGAGTATTTTTCTGTCTGTATCCCTGCCTGGCTACAGTATCTGGCCATTCTTTCTTTCTTCACCCCCTGTTCTCTCTGGGTTTTTTTTTATTTTATTATATCACTACTTTATCCTGAGAGATACTGTAGGTGCCTCATATTATTATTATAAAGATTATCTACATGACACCCATCTTTCCCAGCAATACTTACAGCACAGTAGAGACAGGAGTTTGTTTGAGAAGTTTGTGGCTGTCAGCTGGAAGAATGGCTGACTCTCAGAAATGAATAAGCTGCATCATCACAACACATGTTAACAGGCTGTTCTTCCAGGTTTTTAATGTTCACCTGTCTCCTTCTTTGGTCTCTGAGTTGGGAACCTCAAGCCTCCGTTGAACTGCTTTGGAAATGTTCTCATCTCTGGGAGATGTGCCACTGTGAACTCTTTCAAGGTGCTTGACCTGCCAAGACAGTTATTAGATTTCAGATTTCTCGCCTGATGCTATGATACAGTACTTAACATTAACATATTGTCTGATAACATTAGCAGAATCCATACTGACAGACAGATGGTTGTGCATGGGCCTTCTCCCTCTTCCCCAAAGACACATCATCACTGCAATTACCCCTGGCTCACTGACTTTTTATAGATCAAACTGACTTACTATGATACTATTGACATAATATAGTTATATAATTGATTATAGTCCCATTGACCTACTATGGACCTTCTGTAGTCCTGTTGACTCAACATATTGATTTATTATGGCCCAATCAAAATATTAAGTTGCCCCCAAATTCCATCCATCCATCGTCTATACCGCTTATCCTCTTAGAGGGTCGCGGGGGGGGGTCAAATTAATTTCCTTACTGAAGTTGTGGAAGCACTACATTAACACAGCATGATAATTTACTGTGGTCCAGGAGATATTGGTGTTTACGTGTGTTTGGGTAATGTCTTATAGCACTTGTCTATAAGCCGTTTGTGTTGTAAATACAACAGGACATATGAAGGTTTGGGCCAGTGGCCTTTTTAACATGATGTAAACTGGCAGGTTGGAACTTAGGTTGAACACTGGGTCCAGAAGATGCTTGGAATTATCCCCCTGCATCAAATCCTCAAATAGAGACTCAACATGTATGTCTGTCTGCCATGTCCAGGCGCTGTTGGCTCAGTTGAGATCTGTAAATACTATGTAAAGAAAAAAAAACTTACAAATGTGCCAGGGACTCCTACTACGAAGACCACATTCCTCAGACACGTGATACATTACATACTGTACAATTGATGGGTGTACCTCCTGTGTTTTGTAAAAGTGTGTGAAGTACAAGAATAACAATGTAATTGCTTATTAAATATAGCAACTTCTAAGAAGCATAATTTATTTTTTTTATGATGTAGGTGGGTGTTGTCACGTCAAGAATGGTCACTTCAGCTGTACTTTGTGCTAATTAGCACATTAGCATGGTAACACGCTAAACTAAGATGGTGAACATGGTAAACATGTTAGCCATGATGTTAACATTGTCACTATGAACGTGTTAGCATGTTGACGTTAGCATTTAGTTAAAAAGCACTGCTGTGCCTGTATGTACAGCCTCACAGAGCTGCTAGCATGGCTGTAGACTAATGACTACAAAATAAGTACTGTCAAATTACTATAGGGAAAAAATGGCTTGCCACAAACTACTAGTTTTATGGCGGTAGTAGCACTGGCAGTAATATTTTGATGCAAAAACAAAACTTATAGGATACATTTCGTACACTGAAAAAATTCAGTAAATAGCTTGAAGTTTATTAATTGCAGGCACAGGAAAACAATGACTAATAAGCAGAAGGCTGTACAGGGTTTTGATCAGCAAACCCCACAACGTCATGGTGGCATTTCTCTTTCGGCACAAAATATACAAATATAGTTCTCAAAATGAGAGAAATTCTTTTATACAAGCACAGTATATGTTGACTTCAGCTTTTGACGGGGAAGAAGCTTCAAAATCCAACAGCAAGGAGAGGGAATGCCATTATCAGACAACCTGGTTCAGTAGTACTTTACTTTCCAATGGCCCTGATCCAGTGTATTTATCTGTGCTAGCCCGTTGAAAAGTACAATTACTCAGTGACTGTAGCATATTGGAAAGGGGTTGATAATGAACATTAGAGTAAATAAATGTAATGGGGAAAGAATAAAACACTGACAAAACAGTTTAGAAGATCTTGATGTGGCTCCTGCCCAGAAAACTTTAACAAACCAGTAAAACCCAAAACCTTGATCCTGGCTGACAGATAATAAAACATCACCTTAACCACATTAGCAATTCAAAGTGTAATGTTACCACATCATTCTCTATAATTTTTTTGTCTGCAGTCTGAAAAACATGAATGTCACCATGACTTTTACAGATTATCATTTAAATAAATGGGCAAATACACTGGAATAAGGTTATTGGAAAAACAAATGTTCTTTTCCCTAACTCCCCTGCCATAATAATCCCAGAGATTCCTGACGCAGTAGTGCACTATAACTCCAGAGCAGTCAGTTGTACCAATCACGTCACATCATACACCTGTGTGCAGACACACAGACAAATCTAATCTCTTCAAACGTGTAGCTAAACCACAACTGTGATCCGTGAAACTGTCCATATTTACAACAGCAAAGAAAAAACATTAGGCATTTTTAACACACTTATGTACATTACGAAGCAAGTAAGGACATACATTCAGCAGATGTGATTTTTTCAGCAGCTACACTATTTCACTTTAAGTCAAATGAGGACAACAGGCTTTGAACTTTAATATCAAGGTGCAAGGGGGGGGAAAAGCACAAAATATGTCAAACTAGGAATGAGTGAAGTGATTTGTATTTCTCTAGATCTCAAAGAATTCCTTGTGAGGGGGTATGGAGACATCTCTAATGGCACATAACATGTAGCAGCCGTTTATGGCATAACTTCTATAAGAAGGAAGCACATGAGGGTAGCATGGAAAAACAGCAGGAAAGACCATGTGTTTAGTATAGAAACCTGACACTGCAGCTAAAAACCAACCAGCATTTGGCTCCTGCTCATTTCTCATACTCTCCCTACCTACAAGAGTTATCCGACTTTTCTGTTCAGTATCAATATCCTGCAGTAAAAGAGGGAGAAATTCTTTGATTTAAAAAAAATGAAAGTGATACATTCTTTAGAAGTCCAACAGTGATAGTAAAGGGTCACCGGTGTCAATACCTCAGAGAGACAATCTTTATAAAAAAAAAACATCTGAGACACAGGCGACCAGGTTCAATCAAGTTCAACGTTTGTCAAGGCAGAGAGAGAAATATAAAGTAGAACTTGTACAGGTCTCCACTGAAGATGGAAAAATAGAGGTCTTTGTTTTTTACATCCTGTCATAGAAAATTCCACAGCATAGATTCTTAATTTCCAGTGGAATAAACCAGCAGTCCAGACGTCAGCAGTTACTGCAGAGGTACCGCTGGGATGAAGAGGACTCAGCAAACAATCAATATTCTGAAGTAAAGCCTCTCTTCCCAACGTTTCCTGGACATTCACATAAAATCTTCGCCGCACTGAATGGAAATCAGAGCAGACGCCGACACATACAAAGTTCATTCAAGTGAGGAAAGGCTTCCTTGAGAGGACAGTTTGGGTTTGATTAGAGGAGGACGAGGGTCTGAGCAGAGTAACAGGCAATATACTTGGATTCACTACCTCAGTTTCCATCCAAGTTTGGCTTTTTAAAACTGATGATATATCAAGTTAAAAATGCTGAATTGAAATATATTTGATACAACTTCCAAAACATAAAGAGGAAGTTCTTCGTGTTTTTTAAAAGGGGTCACTGAAGTATCACTGACGAAGAGTAGCACTGGAAACGTGCAGTTTCTGATGAATAAATACTGACAAAGGTTTACCATGACTGAACCGCTGCATGAGACAGTGACACTGCAAAAGTGACTTTTTTGGGGAATGCGCTTATTTGTCCTTTGGCTAAGATATTAGATGAGAAGATCGATACCACTCTAGTTAGCATAGTTTAGCTCAAAGACTGCAAACGGGGAAACAGCTAGCCTGGCTCTGTCTGAAGGTAACAAAAGCCTACCTACCAGCACCACTGAAGCTCACAAGCTACCTTCAGACAGAGCCAGGCTAGCCGTTTAACCCTGTGTCTAATCTTTATGCTAAGCTAAGCTCACCGGCTGCTTGCTCCAATTTCATATTCAACTCTCAGCAAGAAAGCACATACGTGTATTTCCGAAAATGTCAAACTTTTGTGGTTTAAAGTTTTATTTATTTATTACAAAGGTAGGTCTGGTGATATTTGATATTTTTCTAATTGTCAACAAATCCTATGAAAAGACCAACACCAACAATGCAATTAATCCCAACAATCTGTGTAGCCTGATAAAGCTTATTCCTCTGTTTCATAGAGCTCCATTGTCCAAAAACATGGATGACATGTTACCTCATTAACATGAACATGCCCATTGTAGTTTATTTTGACTCAATCCCACATGCACCGTCCTGCTGCCGCAAATACTCACTAGGGGACCAAATGTGTATTAATTGGCGGCTGAAAACAGTCTCCAACAAATGCACTATTTACTCCTGTTTGAGTAACGTTTCGAAAACTTCAGTGCCCTGTTGTTTTAGGAAATGATTTAGCCTTTTTTTTAAAATTAAAGTATATACACAGGCGGGTGAAGTCAAAAAGTACTGAGAGATGGAAAAGCGCAATGTTGGTTTTGGCCTTTTCATATGATTTGTTGGCAATAACAAAAATATAAAATATCGCCAGCTTTAACCTTTAATGCGACAGCCAACCATGACCTTCTAAAAACGCCAATACAATAAGAATAATAACACCACCTCATACAATAAAGTGGGAATAAGACAGAGTAGAGGATCACTTAATAGGCTTTTATGGTTCACAGTATATAGCGGTGCATAATGGCTCTGGGTAACGACACAAAGGCTGCTTTGGCGTTGTAAGAATGTTGCCAAAATTGTACTGGTGGCCAGAATTGAGTTTGATTTTCTGGAACAGGCTCATGATGAGTTTATGTCCAAACAGGTTGAACAGGGGCGTCTGTTTGCATTTAATTGTGGGAGTCAACACTCAGCTCCTGTTTGACAAAGAGATTTACTGTACACAGACCATACGCACTACCAATGCTGGTTTTATTAATCTTAGGAAAAGACTACATATGCATAATTGTGTGCATATGCAGATTTTTATGCATTCAAAGTGTTGAATGGACACGAGCTAATTATATTTTACTGTACCTCCATGTGGTGGGCTAAGGTCTCACCTTTGGATCTGGTGGCGACACATTTCAAGGACACTTTAGCAGAGCAGATATTGCTGACACCAGGTCCCAACAGAGTGAGGGGAAGGAGAGTATCTTCCTAAACTCTTCAGCATGGCGTTGTCTCCCTCCCTGAATCTCCTCCCTCATCACTGAAGGTCCCGCTCAACCTGCAGAGTCTGCTCTTGCCCTCCCTCCTCCTCTCATCCCTGCTTCTTATTTCTCTCCTTGGCACTTCCACAGTAAAGTGGCTGTTGCTGTCCTCTCCTTTCACAGAAGAAGACGAGGGCTCAGACGGTGAAGTCACCTCCAGCCCCTGGGAGTGAGGGTAGGTTGTGGATGTCTGGGAGCTGCTGGGAAAAACAGGGGGTAAGATGGGGGATAAAGGCCCCAATGGGGAGTAACGTCTCAAGGAAACTCCCTTAAGGTTAACAGCAAGCTCCAGAACCAGTTTCCTAGATGCCCGTGGGTGGCATGGGGGCACAGAGGCTTCCTGGGGAGTGGGAGGGGGTCCGCTGTGGACTGAAGAGTCACTCTGAACAGGGGTCGGGGCCTCAGACTGTGGAGTCCTGCTGCTTTCTCTGCTGACAGGTGACAGTTCCTCCTCCTCTGGACTGTCCACTGACTGAAAGGAGAGAGGCGACGCAGGGCTCTCCGGCGTGCAGGGCCGCAGGTCCACAGTGGCTGAGCAGCAGGAGCCCGGCATACCCACTACATTAACCTCATCCCCGAGCCCAGCTCCGGACCTGGCCCTTGCCTGGGGCCCCTGCACACCCACAGTTCGGTAGCTGTGGAGCCCCAGTGTAATCTGTGTGGGTCCAGGGGGGTCGAGCAGGGGGACATGGCCTCTGGTTCGCCCCCCACTGTTGAACAGGCGACTCCACAGATGCCCAAGACGCCGACGAGAGGAGGAGGAGGTGGAGCGTCGTGTCGAGTGACGTCTGATCTGTCTGCGCATTGCCAACCGCAGGTTCTGCAACACGGAGGCCTGGAGGAGGGGGAGAGATAGAAACTATAATTCTGTTTCTGTCAAGTACATTTTACCTGAAAAAGTAGTCACTTATGGCCCTATGTTTGTGCTGGTTAGCAGTAGTGTAAAGGCAGTAGTCCATTTTTTGTGCTTGCACTCCCATTTCCAAACAAACCTGCAGTTCAGGGAGGGCAGGCAGTTTTGAAGTTTATACATTGAAATCATTTAGAGTAGAGCAGCCATCCTAAGGATAAGTCCTAACCTCCATTGAAGCTGTTGGTACATTTTCATTTTAGACTAAAAGCTGTAAACCTAATAGACAATTTCCTCTTGATAACCAAATTACAAGGATCCATTTTACCACTTAAATATAATCACATCTCACACAATGTGCAATAGTAGCATTATTGCACATATGGAAATGTATTAATATGACTAACTGAGTGCAACCTCACTAATCGCTTAAAAGAATAGTTTGAGATTTTGGGAAATACGCCTGTTCACTTTCTTGCTGAGAGCTGGATGAGAAGATCAGTACCACTCTCATATCTGCTCCATTTAATATGAAATTGCAGCAGGCAGTCGGTTAGCATAGCTTAGCATAAATACTGAAAACAGGGGGAAGCAGCAACTCTGGATCTGTCCAAAGGTCACAAAATCCACCTGCCAGCACCTCTAAAGCGCACTAATTACTAATTATCTCGTTTGTTTAATCCATCCAAAAACCTACGTGTACAAACAACAATTTGCTGTTTTACAGGGGGGGTTATGTGCCAGACTATTTCTTGGCTAGGAGCAGTGACTTCAAGGAGTCTTGTCTGAGTGAATTACTGTGTGTGAATGCATTACCTGGGTGGGGTTGTACACTGGGAAATCCTCCACTGGAGGAATGAGACCCTGGGCGATTAACTGGCCATACGAGGGGGGGGCCTCTCTCTGAACAAACTCGGCCTCCATGCGAGTCATCTGAGTCTCAAAAGCTCTGCAAGGGAGCGAGAAAAGAGAACAAGGAGAGCAGACAGACAGCAGGGCAGAAGAAAAGAGAAAGAATTTAAGTGATGTAGATCAGTGGTTCCCAGCCTTATTGGTCTAAGGTATCCTCAACTGAACTCACGTACCCCCTTCATCGATTGCCACCTATCATTTTCCAAATGTATAACACTATTGATTATATAAAAGTGGATATTGTTACAATAATTTGTTCATACAGTTGAATTGTCAGTATTTAGGTTGTTTTGCTCAGCAATCGTACTAGTACCACTTAGACTGAAGCTGAATGCTCCAACTGTTTAGTCGTTACTTTTAGCTATTTATTTCAATCACTTATCCATTACTTTTAGCTGTTTAGACTTCTGTGCTCGCTTGCTAGCTAGTTTTCATGCACTCTTACATAATTGCAACAGGTAGTGTTCAGGTGTTACAGCTTAATATGTGGATATATTCTTTTAATCAAATCATAATTTCTGTTAGTTGAGCTACTTCACAATCTTTCCACGTACTCCCTGGCAACTGCAGTAACCCTGGTTGGGAATCACTGAGTGAATAGGAAAACATCTTAGTTTCTTAGTTTATAAAAAACCTTCTTAGTAGTACACTCAGCAGAGTTTGTGGCATCTGCACCATCAACAGCAATAAGATGTAATGGCTGTTTGACAGTGTGCTTTTGGACCCACATATACAGTAGAAGGACTAGGAGATAAAACTTGTTGCTATGGTGATAGATTACTCAGACACATGAATAAATCAAAGGGATGAAGAAAAACTGGTACATCACATGCAAATGCAGTGAGTGTAAGAAGGGGGACGAGTAATAAATGCTGGAAAAACAAATAGACTGAGGTGTTTGAGTGTGTCCCTACCTGTACTCTCTGCTCCTGAGGGAGTGGAGTTTGAGGGCACAGCCGAGGGCAATGACTAGCAGGAGACTGCAGACCAGACTGCCGATCAGGGCGGCCGTGATCACTTTCCTAGGCACCGCTGCCAGGCAGTCCCTCTCATCGCTCCCGTCTAAGCAGTCCTCCTGGCCATCACACCGCCACGTCTCAAAGATGCACAGGTTAGTCCCACAGTGGAAGTTTCCAGGTTGGCAGTCGTAGCAGTTCTTCTCATCCGACCCATCCGGGCACCTCTTCTGGTTGTTGCAGCGCTCGGAGGCTGGGTAGCACACGCCAGTACCGCCCTCGCAGGGGAACTCCCCATCCGGGCACGTCGGGCAGGCCTCCTCGTCACGGCCAGATGGGCAGTGCCAGTAGCCGTCGCAGTGTTGGCGTTCAGAGTAGCAGCCCTGGTCACTGCCACAAGGACGCTCGCCGGGAAAACAGTAACCTTTCACCTGGGAGGGCCGGGGAGAAATACATCACTGTCTAGACAAAGAGGACGACTGGTTCTCTGCTTGATTGACTGTGTTCTCTGCACCAACAGAACAGCTCTCTCTCTGTCAACCATACTAATCAGAAAAATGTTGACAGATAGAAATGGTGAAAGGAAATCAAAAGAAGACGTTTGAAACATTCAGTATTGACAGAGAGATGGAGAGGAAGAAGAAGCTTAAAGAAGGAAGTTTAAACTATAAGTTGTGAGAGACACATGGAGATGAATGAAGGGTTTAAATCTGGAGACAGTGGAACAAGTTTTTTTAAAAGCAGGATGCAATCTTCCCAGTTTGCAGTACCTGGTATGTGGCATTGAAGCCATGTCCAGGGCTGTGAGGCTGGGCCATGTACAAAACACTCATCTGTCCCCGACTCGACTCCAGCAGTGCCGGGCGTCTGTTGTTATGATACGACAACACCTGTAAGAGGTGCTCTGCCCGCTGCAGCAGGCCATCGTACACATGCAGCGAGTCTCCGGGCCCCAGCTGCAGGTCCAGCTGCAGCACAATGGGCTTGGGGTCCTGGGTGTCCAGCAACCACGAACACCTCAGCTCCGCCACAGCGCTCCTGTTAGCCCGGAAAAAATCTGGGGAAGCAAAGGAGCCGTAGAAGTTCCCCAGGCGTTTGCCACAGGTGGTGTCGGGGCAGCCCAGCTCGTCTGTGCCATCAGGACAGTCACGGGCGCCGTTGCAGCGCAGGGCGGCAGGCAGACAGCGGGTGGACTGGGCCTCGGTGCACGGGAGGGAGCCGAAGG
The DNA here is from genome assembly GCA_005408345.1 of Macquaria australasica. NCBI lineage: Eukaryota > Metazoa > Chordata > Actinopteri > Centrarchiformes > Percichthyidae > Macquaria > Macquaria australasica. The sequence continues at coordinate 442,668 of SEMN01000347.1, forward strand.
GGCAGAGGGCAGGCTGGGCCTCAGTGGGAGGGGGGGAGCAGCTGCGTTCGTCGGTGGCATCCCCACATTCATCCTGACCGTTGCACTTCCAGGAGCGGGGAAGACACTTCCCATTCCCACACAGGAACTCATCTGACTGACAGCTGCTCTGACCCAGGTGACCTACAGAGAAAAGAAATTGACAGATTGCAACACCCGCTACCAACACTCAACAGAAAGATTCTGACGTAACACAAACTGACATGTTAGCATTTAGCTGAGACAACAGCAGAATAAATTTTAACTCCAAGATCACACACACACACATAACCAATGGTGATCTCCATAACACGCAATGTAATTGGTGTGACATCGACCCTCGACATAGTGTTACTCTGCCCCAAGGCCACTGCATGGACCTTCGTCCAAGAGAGTTGACGTAGAGCCAAGACCAAACAATGTCTAATGACAAGGTAACATATTTCTATGCAACATAACAGAAATAAAAATACCATTATAACTAGACACAGGGACTGAGAGGGAATAATAGTTCATGTAATAAATACTCAGTGTACCAACTATTCCATGGCTTTGGGCGAGCTCACTTTTTTAAACTGATCTTTGAATTATACTGACAAGTTTATTATATTGCACTGCCACGCTTCCATGGTGATGGCAAGAATAGCATGCCGGTATCTTTATTAAAGTGAATTAGTGATGAATCACCTGCATGAGTCATACATCAATAATAGCCTTATTTTACTCATGATCCATGATGATGGAGATACAAAAAAATAGAAATGCATGGCAAAAATAGCATATTGTCAATATTTTAGAGACCCCTCCAAAATTTCACACATCATGTTTTCTGGGGAGCTCATGTCTTATTAAGAGGAGCCAAGCTCCCTGGCTCCCCTGTAGTTTGCACCCTGAAATTACTGCATGTATGAAAATATGGCATCATGCCATCACACTTAAAGCTGCTCTTGTCATTTTTGCTTCATCTTTAATGACAATCTTATTATTTATATTTCAGATTATTTATATTTAACACATTATAAAACTATGAATTTGGATTCACTCAGGTTAAGGACTGGACCAAAGATTACCTCCATATCCTCAATCGTCCAGCTTACCTCTGATGTAGGAGAGGCGGAAGCCCTGGGCTTGCCCGGAGCTGTTGGCCAGAGAGTGGAAATAGAGCCAAACACGCCCCCTGGTGGAGATGAAGGGAGGGGGCAGCATGGAGCCACACAGCCTGGATTCCCCGTTCCACGAAGGAGTCAGCAGAAGCCAGTCTCCCAAACAACTTCCGGACTCCGCCACGTCGAAGTTACGGAAACTAGGGCAGAACATTGATCATTTCAGGTTCTTACTCCACAACAAATGCGTATACTGAAGGTGAGAGGGGTTCTACCTGATGGTAATGACCTCTCCCTGACCTCCCTGGATATGCCAGCTGCAGTTGACTCCAGGGGGGTAGTTTAGAGGCCAGGAGGGACTGTAGATCACACCCCTCCGCTCTGTATGGACCTCCACTCGCTCACTGCAGCCTGCTGGGTAACAAAGAGACAGAGGGAGATGTTATGAGTGATGACCTTTGCAGATCGGTACTAGGAACACTCACACTTGACAGATATTCCTGCATTAAAACATAAAGGGGTGTCGCCATATTGCTGCAACACGCTACAAAAGTGTAGAACATTTTGTCCACAACTTTTGTCTCTGATCAGTGCAAAAACTTTCAAAACAATGTCTTGCCAAGACAAACGACCTTAGTGCTCTTTCATGGGAGCTCTGTGTTGATCACATGGGGGCTAAAACAGAAGCAGCAGCAGTCACACTGGCAGCCAAGGCAACAGCATCGCCTGCTGCCATCGCACCGTTGCTCCAGGGAACAACACACAGTGTTAGGTGGCCAAGGGGAGCACCAGGAGACACAGTCCTCTGTGTAGAGAGCAGGCAATGAATCATATTGTTTTGTGATGAGTAAAGGCATCAGGATCAAGTTTAGATTTCTGAAGAGTTTGTCTCACCGCTGTTTGAAAACAGGAAGGCTTGATGCCGGAGGAGAGGTACTAATGACTTAAATTGTTACGTTGTTAATGTAACAACAATGGGAAGGATTTCATTCTCTGTCTTATATTGAGAACAAGAAGATAAAGCTACTAAGTTCAATGTTTAATTTAATCATCTCATTACTGCTCAATGCCACAGTAGGAATGGCACACATGCAAGAAGCAGCTGTCTAATAAGCCTGTTAATTAACCAGAACCACAGAGACAGAACATTAGCTGAACAATGACTATTCAACATCGTCACACAGCAGAGACTGTGCTCAGTTCAGCTGAGGGTGTGTGTTTGAGTTTCAGGCTTTCTTGACGAATCAGTAAAGTCAGCAGAGTGAAACAAGGGGGCGGGGGGAGGAATCATTTAGAGCTCAGTGATGGACATTGACTGCCCGGACATGGCTAGCTTAGCACACACACACGAAACTGGAGCGCACAATGTTGCCGTTTTGGTGGAACGAGTTTTTGTTCACAGTTTTTGACTGTTTGTCACTGTAGCAGATGTTCTAACTGACATTTTCTATGATCATCAATACATTGAATGACCATGATTGCTACTGCAGTTTCCACTGCCTTCAAACTCAAAGTCAAAGGTTGCCAAGATGACATGATGGTGGCAGGTTGGATTAGTCTTCATGTTGATATGTAGCATCAGATGCAAAATGGGGTTTGCATTGGTTAAGCTACTGTATTTAGTTCCTGCCAAACCTACGCACAAGTTGAAATCATTTCAGCTTTAATCTACTTTGCTGCTGACCTGTGAAAGGCTTTGTTCAGACTGCAGGCAAATCAGATTTGTTTCTCAAATCAGATCTTTAAGACAGACTGTCCGCACTGTTATTAGCAAGTGATTAGATCAGATTTGTGTGTATCTGCATGGTTTGCTGTGGTAACGACGTAGGCGTCAGTAACTACCTACGCTGGTGACGCTGCTTTCTAATGCATAAAGATCCATAATCTGGCCCTCCAAACAATCGCACTGTCAAGTCGCGATGCAGTCTTTGGTCCGGTATCCAGTTCTTATAATCCATCCATGATACCAGCCTCCTGCGTTTGTCTGGTGCAATGGAGGGGGCTGGTATCATGGATGTATTATAAGAACTGGATACCGAACCAAAGATGGCCCCTATTCAGTCCAATAAAAATTGCTTGTCTGGCACATGGATGTATAAAGAGAACTGGAGTAGCATCGGAGGCGGGGCCCCGTTCATTCCTATGAAAGCTGCTCAGTGGCGCATGAAGCCAAAAAAGTTTGACTTCTGGGCATAAAATTACCTGGATCTTCCACATAGCTTTCGCGTTGTGCAGCCCATAGAGCAAGTGCACTAGCACTTCCTTTAGAACCGCCTCCCAACCGCTCGGTCTGAGGCTCACTCACATGAATGGCAGTGACTCTATAATAAGGGCTATTTAAGTGTTCGTAACTGGGAAGTTGATGTACCTAAAAAAAAAAAAAAGATTAATTGTCTCTTTCACAATGTAAGTCTATGGGGAAAAGTCTTTTTGGGTCAGTGTACATCATGTTACGGACCCGGAAATTGTAATTACACGGTTTGGCCACTATGTCAAATTGGCTTCAAAGCCAATTTGAAGGCACACTTCTGGGGGCTTGTGCCCAGCCCATAGACTCTACATTGTGATGATGTCACAGATTTCTAAAACGCTTTCTCGGCTCGAGGAAAGTTTTACAAATATTAAACCTCCATGGATCATAACAGAAAGAGTTATAATTTTACTTTTACAATGGTGGCCTATAAGGGAAATCCTTTTTGGGATTTTTTCGCTGCAATCCCGCAAGTGGCTACTGGGCAAAACTGGAAGCAAGACTGAGCAGTGGCGCCATATGCAGGTCTTATTATACATCCATGGCTGGTATACAGCCGCTCTGATGCACTTCTGTCAATCTGGATTTGACGTCGTTGTTGTGTGTCGCATTGCGAGTGATGCAAAAGACACTGTGAAATCCGTTTTGAGCGTCCGGACTGAGCAATCCGATTGGAATCGCATTTCAAACCACCTCCAAATGTGGTTTGGATCCGATTTGCAAAGATCACATTTCATGAGTTTTTTTTCTGTCCATACTTTCTAAAATCAATCTGGATATGCCAAAAAACGGATTTGGGCTGGCAGTCTGAACAAGGCCAAAATGTTTTAAATCAGATCACAGCAACAGTTACTGTAGAGAAAAAGACAAACCAGTTTCTCTACCCATAGCAGCCTCAACAGACCAGAATGCACTGCAGCTACAAGGCATGTTGAGTTTGGAAGGAGGGGTGCAACTCTTAACCGAAGACTCTGCTCCTTGCTCTTGTGATACGCTGTTTTTTTTTTCTTCCAGTATGTTCACCCAGAAATCTAATGCAATACGTTCTGCTGCCAACAAGCTAATCAAAATAGTCATAAGAGATTTATTAGAGTTAAATCACTACAACAGCTTTTCTGATTGATGGTGATATATTGCATAACAGTCAGTGGTGGAAGAAGTATTCAGATCTTTTACTTAAGCAATGGACTCGGGCATTGGAGTAAAGTAAAAGTACAGAAGTATTATCAGCAAAATGTACCTAAAGTATCGAAAGTAAAAGGCAGAAAATGGTCCCTGTGAGCGATATATTAGTATATATGACATTATTAGATCGTTAATACCAATGCGTCACTGCTTAAGTAGCATTTTGCTGTTGTAGATGGTCGAGGTGGAGCCATGGAGGTATTATAAGACCATGGGTGGAGCTAGCTAGCAGTTCCACCAAAGACCAATGTCTCCTGCTGACAACTCACAGACATCTGTAGGAATGCTGCCAACAAGAGTTGTGAAACATATAGTGCCTACTTTTTGGACTTTGGAAAAAAAAGATGTGTGTGTAAAGGCAAGTGTTTGGAATAGTGTGTGTTTAATAATGTGTGTGTGTGTGTGTGTGTGAGGAGGGAAGCTTCACACACACACACACACACACACACACACACACACTTCTAAAATCTGAAACAGTTTCACCTGTGTGTTGGTTTGGCAGCCTTCTCCTTCACTTTCATGCCAATAAAGTGCAGGGTATGGTAACAGAGAGGGGGAGGGGGAGAGGGGAGGAGAGAGAGAGAGAGAGAGAGAGAGAGAGAGAGAGAGAGGGGATTGACTGGCTGCAGAGAAGCAGTGATGTAATGCTGATAGCAGCATCACATTTGTGAAAGAGCATCCATGTTTCCACACTAACCCTGATCATTTACCCACCACAGATCAATGCCCCCGCAGGTATCCGCACAATGATAGCCTCGTCTCGTCACCCCATCCGATCACAACAATGAAAACACTTGGTCTTCATCTTTCATATCACTTTAGCAGAGTGACACAGGAGAGAGCACAAAGCAAAACAACATCCAGTCCTATTCGGGTGTGAACATCAGGTTTTATAGGAGTGCTCTGCTGTGATATTAGAAGCGTTGTAAACTACAACACCTCCAATGGGGATGAACAGTCAAACCACCACCAACAGATTTGTAAACATCACGGCAGTGTAGATGCATTGTTGTTTCTCACCTGCACAGAGCAGAGCAGAGCGGAACCACAGCAGTCCGAGAAGCAGCTCCGTCAGTCCCATGGTCCGGCGGGGACTTCTGCTATTATCTCGGACACGGTTTCCACGGTTTGCTCGACATCGGTGTCCTCCGGCGAAGCTCCCACATCTGCTTTCAGCTCAGACACGCCGTGCACGGCTAAAGGTCCTCACTGTGGAAAAGCATCGTGTCCTTTTGCAGCGAGCCAAGACGCCAGGGTCAAGTTAGCTACGGCAAACCACACAATTTCCGGTTAATGTCTTCAAAGTAAAAGCCGTAATTAATCATTAACGTAGCATTTTGAGCAGCACCAAACATTTACAATAAAGAGCACCTTTTAGGGACATACTTGTTGGAAACCTATATCCAGGTGATATTTCCACAGTTTGTTGTAATGGGTCAGTGTAACCTACTAGGACACAAATACACAAACTGACTACATAGTACTCAAAGAAGGGTAATGTGATGTGTAAATGCCTCTTCTCTAAAGTGTTCATGTTTAAAATTCAATCAGGGTGGATGTCATTTGGAATTTCTGACACTGATCCACAGACACAATACTTGATGTCAAAGTGAAAAAGAAGTCAAAGAAATAATTAATTGCATAAGTCTATATTTATATACTTGTGCACATCTGGTGGCTGTACAGCCCCTCAGTCTTTGTGGGCAGGTCTGTACCTGCTTTGCACATCTGGAAGTTGGTTGTTTTTTTGTTGATCGGTGTAAAAAAACATGTTTTTAAATCAAAATAAAATAGTATCAAAAATAAAACATATTATCAAAAAGCCAAAATGTTAAAGTGCATAAGTGTATTCAAATTCAGGTGAAAACTTTCAACAAGGGAATGAATAAGAAAAATGTCTTATTAATGTATGTTACCAATGACAGACAAAGGGCCAATCCTGTTCTCAATTGATAGCTTTATTGTTTTAATAGTTAAACATCTCAGTTATGTGTGATTTGGTCTTTCTAGTGCATGGTGTAATGGCGTGTTTTGCAGGTCTTATTTTGAAGACAAAACCGTCTAACTTCCGCTCTAATTATGGCCCACTCTTTCTGTGTTCGGCTTGCCGCATCTAACAGGACAAAGTGGTCCACATTATTCCTTGTTTATAGGTGTTCTTCCCTCCTCACTCCCGGATTAAATGTAATAACCAGTTGGATAGAAACTGTAGCCATCGTCCTGAAGTATAGATTACACCATAAACGGCGTCTGCTTGTTGAAATGAAGAGTACATCCAAGATACGGTTGCTTCATGATTTTCTTCACCCAATCCCTCCATTGTACTCTGACGGATTCATCGTTCAGTAGGCCGTTTCACTGCCGCTCCACGTGGTCAGATGGGTGTACTGCAAATGTCTTTGACAAAGTACATTTACATTCAATTTCTGCATTTTCTCAGAAGCCGCTCCGCGGGGCATGTTTCTAGAGGGAGAAAGAAAAGCGTCTGTTTCACCTTTAATAGTACTGTATAGAGAGATTAAATCAGTGTTGTACAACAAAAGGCACCGCTGGGATTCGAACCCAGGATCTCCTGTTTACTAGACAGGCGCTTTAACCAACTAAGCCACGGCGCCGGTGCTTACGGACCGGGAAATACGCATTTATGAACACTCAGTCAATTACGTCATAGTTACATTGACTTCGTTTTAGTTACGAATGGTGTTAGCTGTTAGCTATCAGGCACGTCTAAGCACGGCGTTTGAAGACTAACATTGCCAATGAAAAGATGAGGCAATATGGTGGGAACTTAAGACAAAACGTTGACTTACGGAGGGTTTAAAAAATGTCAACTCGCTAGCTAATGTCGCCTGCCTGTTCGCATATAACGTTCCCGACTTGGTCGTATACAAATATCTGTGAATTCTGTAGCTATCTTGAATAACTCGGTGCAGGAAAAGTCTGGCATTTCGTCGTCTGCATAAGCGCCTTCGGTTCCAGTGGTGTATTGTCAGCAACAGAGCAGCAGCACCCTCTCCTGGGGAAGCTGAGCCGATCATTTGGAGCCAGCGCTGCCTCCTTATGGCCATGTCCTCACATTACAGCTGAACGAGACACCAAAGCCATAAAGATAAATGGACACAAGGGGAAGGAATCTAGGGACCGTATTCACAAACATCCAAACGTTAAAAGTAGCTCCTAATAATAAGGGGCGTGTCAGTCCTAATTTTAGTGTACTATAAATAATTATGAAATAAATAATCACATGAATAAATTGTGGAAATGATTATGATTATGTAAATTATTTTCATAATAACAGTCACAGCCCCAGCTCTCAGGAAAGTGGACTCTGTAATCCTGAGCTTAGGGCCCCCCCTATTCGTGTTTCTTTCTTGCCACTTTGGTGCAAATCCTTCGATTTCTATTGTCTCATATCTTCCAGCCACCTGAGTTTGCACATTTTTGTGAAAATGAAATTATTTAGGTTTAAATTAGATACTGTAACACTCAGCTGATCAGTGTACTCTTGCCTGAAAATTAGGGAAACTAAAAGGGTCTGTTACCAAAATGACCCAATAGAAAACACTACAGGCAGCTGACGAATCATTTGTTGCTCGTTCAACCTAAGCAAATTTAATGTAGAAAAAGAAACAGACCTACCGTCTTCTAATGAAATGAAACAACTTACAATATAGGCAAAGAAGAAACTTCACTGAGATGTAGTGACCATCTGCCTCTCCAGCACCTGACTTCAACAAGAGCCATTACAGTGCATCGTTTGTCTGCAGGTCTTTCTATTTCCTCGGATTGTATTGAGGACAGTGTGAGCTCATTCACTTTTTTGGGGTGACTGACTGATGTAAACTTTTTAGGAACACTAGATCTAAAATGAGCATCAAGGTGTTTTGGTCAGGTGGCGTTTGCTGTCAACAGTGAGAACAGTTGGTAGACAACGCTCACAGTATCAGGATTAGCTCTATGGAGTCATTGTTTCTGGAAAGGAACAGCAGATTTTTCCCAGTGTAATGTTTTGAAGCTCTGAGCACCGCAAACCAAATTCTATGCATCCTATTGTGTTTAGCTACTGCAGGAGTGTCAGCAGCCAAGATCTCTCATCTAAACCAATCTGCTCAGCTAGATACAACCACTAGAGGTAATTTCATTTATTTTGTGTGATTATTAATGAGAATGAATAAAACAAAGCACCACAAACAGCACATGATATTTCAACAGTTTATTCAACAACTTCATAGGCATTTTCTTAAGAAGTGTGCTGCTTTATTTCATGTTTCATAAGTGCGGGAACCAAAGCTTTTTACATGCACATGGTCTCAGCACAGATACACGCTATACGTTTGTCATTTCACTTGTCATTTTCTTTAAAAAAAAAAAAAAAAAAAAAATCACACATCTTTGAATACAGCAGCTGATGAAGCTTACCAACAACCAGGTCAATGATATACACAATAACCAATTTTTATGTTTGAATTAAAATATAAAGGAAAAAACAAGTAAAAACCTACAAAGACAATAAAGCTGTAAAAATCAGAAACAAATCCTACAAATGGCGCTGAGTGAATGAATCCATGAATGCACGAGTCCAAGCATCTGCACGTCACATTGCTCAGCTGCTTTGCCTGTGTATGCACATCGGTTAGTTTTTAAATTAATTATTGTGAATACCATGAAAAGAAAAAGTCACACACTCTGCAAACAAGAAACATTCCTTTCTTCGACTGATCTGGGGTTCCCATTAGCGGAAAGGAATGGACTTTAACAGGGGAGAAGGAGGAGTAGAGGGGTGAGGGGGTTCACCCTGAACACCAGATCATAATCCTACATGGCATTCACTGGGGCAACCATCTGTTTTGATACATCTTAAATACTTAATGACTTCTACCTGAAGTTGCTGTTTAAAGTGTCTAAATCTGTTTCAGGTGCAGTGTAAGAAGTCGTTGGCTGCCCCAGTGCGAGTTCCTCAGACAAAGATCAAAATAATCCCAGCACACAAGTCAATAACATTAATCAACAATTCCAGGTGCCATGATTCAATATAATGTCTATTTGATCTGTGTCAGAGGAACTACCAAGCCTTTTCAGTCTGACCTACCTCGTTTACTCTGCAACTTGTACATTCTCTCCCCAAGTAGAACGTGGGTCACATGTGTGTGTATGTGAGGGTAAGAGACTACTGGTGGGCACACTGTACCCCTGGCCCGTGGTGGCCACCCTCTTCATCGGAGCTGTCATTGTAGGCCTCTCTGCGGCTCCCCGATGTCGAGCTCTGGCTGACGTCGTAATCCTGCAGGTCAACCTCCTCTGTGTCTCCAGTGATGATGGGCGGCTCTGACCGTGAGGGCAGCATGTCCTCCAGCTCCTGCACGTGGAAAACATTCATCATAACACAGCCTGAACACCCTCATCATGGTGTCTAACCACGCAGTAATGTCAACCGGTTGTGGGGCCCAGAGTGCAGTGCTACAGAGGGAATTTAGCTGTTATCGAGGAACAAAAATGAACTCTATTCCTAGTGCAACATCCTCAAGGAGAATTAGAAGTGTTACTGTCTGAATGTAGGTGCTCACCCATTTACGGCCCGAATAGCTCTAATCCCTGAGTGGAATTACTGGTATAAATTTAGCTTCAAATTCTTACTTGTGGAGGCCTGAGCCTTCTCCTTAAAACACTGAAAGGAACATGTGAGCTTACTCGCTTTAGTTGATCTACATAACACAATGACACATTTATATACAGTACAGTTTACAGTACCGTTATATACAAGAGTTGAGGCATGGCAGCTAGAAGACATTGCAGGGAAAACCAGAAAATATTTTCTCCATAAAATATGATCCAGTTTCACCACAAATCAGTGAATAAAATTATAAAAAGCTGTGTGTTTTTGTACAGTAATCAGTGAGGCCTGACCCCCACAAACACTGTTCTGACTAATTCTTGTCTCATTTGTGGTCTGATAAACATATCACTATCTTCCAAGCTAAGTTACTGTAGCTGTCATATGCCATCGAGCACACTGGCAAGAGGAAGAGGCGGTGCTGGCTGTGCTTCAATAGGCTTCCAGAAGTTGGCCAATCAGAAGAAAGCGGGCTTTTAGGGAGGGATACCTTAAAGAGACGGGAGCTAAGACGGCTTGTTTCAGACAGAGGATGAACTGAGGGGCCGCATTAAGGGCCAATACAAGATAAATATGGATTTTTTTTGTTAACTGTAAATCATGCAAAGCTACTCTAGTGGAGTCCCAGAATAAAATGAGAAAGCTGAAAATGAACATAATATCATTTGGACTGAAGACTTTCAGCAAATAGCTAAAAAAGCTCATCACACAGTCACATGTAATTCACATTTTATATTTGTTGGTCCATATATCAGTAGGTAATTAGGACAAGAGCTACGAATCAGGAACCACAGCAAACATTTGTTTTCATGTCATAATTTCTCCTTATTTACTTGTTTGTTTTTCACCCAAGCTAGCAAACAAGCATATGATTTTGTGATACTGACTAGCTCACTGTACAATCTCCCATACAAATCTGCAAAGAAACCCAACAGAGGAGCCTAAAATCTTGACCCTAAATTTGTGTTTATGCTTTTATGGCTGTCGAGGCTGCTAAGTCACATTGTCAACACTGGCATTAGCTCGGGCCAATAGCTGTTCTGAATGTTTGTATCTTCACTGTAATGAGCCAAATAACACCAGAAGATGATAAGACAGTTAGTGATTAAAGGACCAACATCACGTACCACAAGCTTCTCAGGGCTGATCCAGTTGTTGTCGGGGAACTGGACATCAAACTTTATGTACAGATCTCCCTTCTCAAATGGGTTTCGGTACTGCGGCATGCCCTCTCCTCGCACCACGCGGACCGAGGCTGGAAATGATGCAGCATGTTAAAAAACAGATACTTCCAAAGATGTGTAGGCCTAAGTGTATAAGGTGTATACAATATAAACTTTTGGCAGTCTTTCCAGAACTCTCACTGAGGATGTGATGACCCCACTATCCCCTCATTTATCAAGTACTGATGTGTCCTTGTCTCTGGCACCCAAGTCACATTCCTTTGTCCTGCAACTACACCACCATCAGAGCTTATACTTCATTATCATACAGTGTGCTCCAGGTACATTTGATCGCTGAAATGTTAAAAATAGGGAAGAGAAACTGATGAAGAATCAAGAGAGTTAACCTGGTTCAATGACTTTGCCAGCAGGGTACTTCACAACAATCTGTCTTCCGTCTAAGTGTTTCAGCATAAACTGGAAGCCGCACAGCGCCTCCACCAGCCCGATCTTGTGGTTCATGAACAGGTCGTTGCCATCTCGCCTGAATGTCTGGAAAGTGAGAGAAAAGAGACGGTTACAAATATTGGTTGATTCACTTTTTATGACCTTGGAATTCTGTCTTTTGTGAATGCCTAAAAAAATATCCTCTGCATAGTTTGTTAGTTATAGGATAAAGGAATTAAATGACAGACAGTGACCACTGTTTTCACACAATAAACAGTAAGCAGACCCACAGGATCTGCTGGTGAAAAGCAGCATTGCAAGCAAACATTATCTGAAAACAGATTACATATGTGCACTTTACTCCACAGAGGCTTGGTGTCTGCATTTGTTTTTTGCAAACCAAACATTTGTTTACTGAATGTAGTGAGAAGCAAATTAACCTGTCTGTTAACACAACAAAGCTGACTTTCTACCTTATTTTCATGTTTCAATCATAGGAGTGGCATGTCAGTAACATCCAAAGCGCTTATCAATGTCCTCTGCTGTGCTGTAGCTGGCTGTAGTAACCTATTCTGCTTCCATCATCCACTAACATATTCTGACATTAATGATAGACACCTCCTGGGAGAAAGAGCCTGGGGCATTGCTACAGCTCAGCCTGCTGTTCCAGTTTAGCCAAAATCGATTTGCATTGTAAGAGGCAACCTGGCTTGTACGAGCCAGCGTTCACCGCTGAGGAAATCCAATAAAGACAGACAGGGGCAGCTAGCTGTGACCAGTGAGTCTCCACTGCTGGACAGTAGACACACAATGACTAAGACTTATCATTAATCAAATAATACTTTCAACTATAACGTCATCACAGGGATTTGGCAGTCATTTCCAGAAATGTAAGGTATGTGTGAGGCGGCTTTGCTTGGATCCCTCTGTTCACTTTGTGTCATACAAACTTAATAGGATTGAGGTAAGGACACTAGGTAGACCGTGGTATTCTTTCTTAAATTCCTGCTAACAAATACCCCCTTTGCCAACCTAGTGCTAGTTCTGGGCTGGTGCTAGTGCTGGTTCAGAGTTGGTTCAACTTGTGAACCTTCTAAGAACCAGGGGCTAGAGAGCCACGTCATTACGTCACTGTATACGTCTCCACTTTTCCAGCAACGCTAGCGCCAGCTTCAAGCACAACAGCAACAATGGTGGACTACATCGTCTCTTTACAAGTGTTGCTCCTGACTGGTTGCTTACTGTGATGAAGAAAGGTAATTACCCAACACGTTTAGATTCTTATCAACACTGAACGTACGTTTTTGTTGATCTTGTTGCCCCCAGCCCCTGATGCAAGCGGTTCTTGGTTCTAGACAAGCAAAGTGTTGGTGCTGCTCTAGAACCAGTTTTCCTGGCCGAGAGCCGGCTCTTTGGATGTCGAAACGTAACGAACTGGTTCCGAACCGGCCCTTGAACTGCCTTGGTGGAAAAGGGGTAAAAGAGATGTGGCTCAGGTCATTATCTTACTCAAGGACCACTCATGAATGGCGTGCTTCTCTAGTACGCTAGGTGTGCTGGTTGGGAAGACAACCCCCGACAAAACCCACATACTGGCAAGTTCGACTAGCAATTTCATTTTAAAATCAACCAATGAACAGCATGTAAACATTATCTAAGGTATTAGGTATGCCACAGGTGTTAGACAAGTCAGTCAAGATGTGTTAAAGCACAGCTAACCCTGAAAAACCTGGATTCAAACAGGTGAAAAAGCTTTTGATTTGCCGTGTATGTTCTAAATCTGATTTAGTTCTATTCCCAATATGCAGATGTACAGCAGTGTGCACTAGCCTCTAGTTTGCTGGTGCTTATTTGACTAATGTGCTGTATTGTATGACAGCAAAGTTAAAACATCATTCCAAATCATTTAAATATGAGAAGGGCGCCTGGTCCAACAACAGCAAGAATATAGCTAGAAATTCTTTGAACCTGTTATGTTACATTTGGACTCAAGATAATTTGGTAATAGGTTGTCCAATATTTATCATGGCAGGTATCCACTCACATAATTCCCTGTCCTAACTTTGTATAATGTCCAGCTCTGACAGCATAGCAGTGTCAAGACAATCTGGTTTTCAGCACTCAGACAGTCGAGAGGTTCGAAGCACCACCAGCTGGACCCGACTGCTGTGACAAACTGCTCATTCAACTCTGTAACCCTGTCACACAAATTGTATATCACTTGTTTTGCTCACTCACTGCAGAGTGGGAAACCAGTATGCATTTGGGCTATTCAACACACTCATAACTACTTTTTTTTTGCTACACTGGTCTGTTCAGCTGAGATGCTGTATGCGGGGCTGTTGAAGCAGCTGTGGTAATTGCTGATAACTGTTGTCACAGATGATAATAAATCTTCGGTTATTAAGGTTTTACTTCAGGTTGGAATTGCTATAAATCTGCATTTGCATATCTTTTGCTGCTTTTCTGCCTAATTAGTTTTACACAAGAAAGCAACTAGTCAACACGAACACTGACTTGGCAATTCCCATTCTACTGAAACTTGAACTTTGTTTTTATTAATTTAAGATAGTCATCTTTATTTTTGTAGAAGTAGCCCATCAAGAAACGAACAGTTAATAGGGATTTTATGGATGTACAGAAAAAACAAACTCCACTCCTATACAAGTTAATGTACAGCATATGTACAAGGTTGTCACCCACATGCCTGTGTCTGATGTAGCAGGCACCAAAAACCAGAGATATGTTGCACACATGGTAGATTTTGTGCACATAGAGAACTTCACAGGCACAGTGTAAGCAATGCCCACAAAACAAAACAACCTCAAAAGAAGTAGTAGGAAGTTGTGGCAAGGTGAGGGAAGTTGGCTTAGAACTAAGGTCACCTTTCTACGAGCAGGAAATAATTAATAACTGGCCCCAAAAGCTATGATATAAGCAAAACTGTGTCCTAAACAAAAAAACAAACAAACTGTTCCCCCTCTGACACAGAGTGCACAGGGGGAGATTGAGGGCAGGTTGAGATGAGCATGGTTGCAGCATTGGGGGACTAGCCCACTTACCTCATTATCTTTTTCCTGCAGGACAAGGACTATATCCCCAGGCTCGATGCCAGGCGCCTGGTCAGCCTCCCCTCCGAAGGTAATTTTCTGGCCGTGCTTCATGCCTTTGTCCACGTGCACCTCCAGAATCTTCACCTCCTTCACCACTTTCTTGCCCTCGCATTTTTTACAGCGGTCCTTCTCGCTGATAACTTCGCCTGGAGTGGGTTGGAGAAAACGGCATGAGGGATCTGCGCAGGCCAAGCCACGATGATACACAGGAGAGATGCTTGATCACAGTTTAGATCACTTACCTTCTCCATTACAATCAGTGCACACAGACTGCATCTGTTGGACCATCCCTGGGGCCAGCTGTCTGATCATGATGCGCATGCCACGCCCCCTACATGTTGTACATTTTTGTACAGCGCCCGTCTTGCCACCCTGCCTGCATACACCCAGAGAAAGATTTATTGTTAGAAACCAAGGAAAACGTAACAGGATTAACAAATCACAAACACAGCAATAGAATAAATAGTCATATACAACTTACCCATTACAAGTGCTACACAGTACATTCTTGCTAAGTTGTAGTTTAGTTGTTTTCCCATTATAAAGGTCATCCAGTGACACCCTGTAGAACAAGAGTGATGTTTAGATACTGTTAAGTTACACAATACGGAAGAGTTGGAGTACAACATTGGCTTGTGCTGAACATCAAGGACATTTTAACAAATGAAAAGAGTTTTTGCACATAAGAAAGTACAAACATTTAACTCAATCAGCCTATATGTGAGTGTATAAGCTTGGTCTTACTTGAGTGGATGGACCATGTCCTCTCCTCTCCTCCGACCTCCATTCCTGGAGCGACCCCCCTGGCGATCCATAAATCCAAAGAGTCCACCGCCAAAGATGTGAGAGAAGATATCGTCCATCCCTGGGCCACCCCCACCTCCTTCCCGCAAGCCTTGTTCCCCATAGCGGTCATAAAGTTCCTTCTTTTCAGGGTTGGTCAGCACCTCATAGGCAAAACTGATTTCTTTGAACTATGTTTTGAGAGGACAGAAAACAACAAAAAATGTATCAAGATGCAATTTCAACAGTGGAACCACACATCAAATCAGCAGTAAATTAACTACGGGGCATATACAAAACAGCAACTAGCAGTTTCAACGGACCTAGCAATGCTACAAGAGGGGACTACAGGAGCCTCTGTAAGAGGACTGAAGGGGTTAACAAAAAATGCACAATAGTCCACAGGACCTAGTGAGATTTCCATTCATCTTTCACCTCAGCTCTGGTGGGAACAAACCTGATCCACACCTCATCACATGCCCTGCCACTCAACATCCCATATAACCAGTAAAAGCTCCTGGAGTCCGAGATTTGTAAAATGATCATACAGAATTTGATTTTTTTTAACTCAAATGTTAACAGTCAGTACAAGCACAATTTGTTCATATTACACCACCTAACTTGAACCAGCCATTTCATGAATTATTCAAGTTTTAAGTATTAAGATAGAAATGCATTACATTGTTAAATTTGAAAGCTAATAAACTAAGGAAATTCAACAGGATGCCAAAGACTACAATTTAAAACATTGCTGCAGTTGAATCTGAACCTCTCTGACATTGTGTCAACAGAAATTCAACATGAGTTATGCGTCCATCTCACTGACACTGGAAAGGATGAGCAGGGTAGCAGTGTCTTCCTTTAACATATACTGCCTCCGGGCTTACTTCCCTCCAGGTGCCATTTCCTATTGCTAACATTGTGATCTCCGGCTGAGAAAATGGCACTCTGCCTTATGGGGAATGATGGAAGAGAGGCCCTTAATTCTTAACGTTTCCACTAATAATCCCAAAAGGCTTTGGAAGGTCTGTAGGGGGGGGCTTATGAAATTTAACTGCATGTTCAAAAGCAAATGAAATAATGTCAGAAGCTAATACCAAGGCTTTAGCCTACTTGCAAAAGAAAACTAAAACGGAAAGCAATTTTAGACCACTCTCTGAAAATATAATCAGAAATATACATTGATGCTTTATATTCACCAAATACTAGGCATGCGGTCTCCACCAGCATTAGGGAGGGACACGGCTTTGGTGCCAGTCAGCCCCTCTAAAGAGCCCCTTCTTTAAACCCTCTGGCCATACATACATGCCACTCTAACCTACATAACGCATCACTCATCCACTGCTAAACACGCCTATGATGACTAACTTCAGTCGACATTTAAACGAAAGTAGACTGTAATTTCTTACCTTGTCACCAGCATTTGGGTTCTTGTCAGGGTGGTATTCTTTCGCCAGCTTCCGGTATGCCTAGAAGTACACAAAAGAGGGGGCCGTGTTGGCTAACGTCACTCTCATTGTGGACAGGCTTTGTTGACTGGAATCACACGCCGGCATTACTCAGACACACCTGAAGCAACCTTACCTGCTAGCTACGCAATTACGCGCGTCTCCCTGGCGAAACCAGATGTTCCACTAACTAACAGCGACGTGCTCTTAAATAACGTTTAATTAATAAAGTTTGCGTCCAGTGGTTTAACGAGTACCTGTCTATCACGTGACGACAGTTACTCACTACCTTTAGCTACAGTATGCCCGCAATTATGTTATTATGATGTTGTCGAAATAGGCAGCTCAAAATGTCTGACAATTTAATCGCCAACGGCAACATCTGGGTAATTGCTCGTATGCCAGTTAGCATGTCGTGCTAACACTAGCCACACATGGTGTTACGATATCGCGCTAACTAGTTACCAAATGTGACGAGCGTTTTCCACGCCGTCCAACAAAGTTAACCGAGAGCCTGGAAGCAGAGTTGACAAAATACTGGACACCAAGAACGTGTAACCATTAGTCATAGCTAGGCTAGCGTTCAGCGTTATGTGCCCTGAACTGGCGGTGAACAAAAACACCCAGGCCCGTAAAAGACGACTCTTCCTACTGACGAGAGGTAACATTACGGTCGAGTTGAAACAGTAACGTTAATCCGAAGACCAAAGCTCAAGTGGACTTCCCGTGGTCACTGTCACACTCCCTACACGGGCGTGTGTCTGTCGGCTAAGCACCCAGTCGTGTCCGGCCTTGGAGACACAAGCTGCCCCTCCACAACAACCCCCCCCCCCCGGGCTGGACGAGACCAACACCTGAGCTAAAGCTAACGGGGGTCAGCCGCTTGACTCGGCTCGTCACAAGCCGAGTTAACGTCATTTCACCTTCACCTTAGCCGTTTAAGACAATAACACAATTCCAGACTGGCTGTGGATAAAACATGAGAAACAGCCCGATTTCACAGGACCCGTGGCCATGAAACGGTTCAGCCGCCCCGCCACACGAACATCCAGGCCAGTTAGCAGCTAACGTTAGCTGGCTGCGCACAGCAACGCATTTCCTGATGGCAGCAATTACAACAATTTGAAACACAAAACAGAGGCGTGATGTAAATTCGCAGTGTAGCCAGCCTTCCTCGCGTAATTACCTTCTTCAGCTCATTTTCAGTTGCGGATGGAGCCACTCCGAGGATGTCGTACAGTTTCGTGTCGACAACAGTCGCCATGGTGCTGGGCTGGATGTCGCTCGAGCGGGGAGGCGGACGGACAAAGAGAAAGCCGGTGCGAAGTGTTTTCCTCACCTCGTGTCTCGGCTTCCGGAAAGTTCGAGGTTCAGTGTGCGAGTGTCCGCTGCTGCCACACACACTACAGGTCATGTCTTCGTCATATCAAATAGAAAAAAGCATATAAAGTACATGTGAATAAATGATATGCTGCTTGATAAACTGCACATCACACCACATCAGTGAAGTGAACTCAATTATACAGAGGAGGAGAAGAAATATTCAGATATTTTACTTAAGTAAAAGTAGCACTACTTGGCTACATTGTAAAATACTCTATTACAAGTAAAAGTCCTGCATTCAAAATAGCATCTAACATAAAGGAACCAAAAGTAAAAGTATTCATTAGCAGAATGGCCCATTTCAGACTCATATATATATATTATATTACTGGATTATAATTAGTGATGCATTAATGTGTACCTCACTTTAATGCTGTAGCCGGTATAGGTGGGGCTAATTTTAATTATTTCATATACTGCTGGGTAACGTGACCTATAATAACATATCATAATTTATTAGTTGATTTATATTTTGTATTAAAAATCTAAATCTGTGAAGTTACCAGTAGCAACTAAAGTGGAGTAAAAAGTACAACATTTGCCTCTAGAATCTAGTGGAGTTGAAGTATACAATAGCATAAAATGGAAATACTCAAGTAAAGTACAAGTATCTCAAAATTGTAGTACAGTACATGAGTAAATGTGCTTAGTTACATTCCACCATTAGCTAGCCATCTACTACCTTTACAACAGATAACATGTGGTGTGTAATAACAATTCATCTCCCTGCTTGGCCGTTGAAAATTTGGATGGTTGGGATGTTTTTTTTTTTTGTGGTTTTGTTTTATGCATGTGGGTGTGGCGCCCTAAACAGCCGTTAAATGTAGTATGCCTCAGGTGTACTCTGTGCATCTGCTTTCTGTTTATGCTTGTGTGTTGGGGGAATGCATGTAATGTTTTCGTGCTGTATCATTGTGTCCCACTCTGTTTTGCTTCATTATGAAATGCAGTGAGAAGTTTGTTTTTGACAGCTGCATCTCAATTAATTTCAAATTGTAACACATGTAACACTGATAATGTATCTAACAGAATATGACAAGCTGTTTATTCATATGTTAACTTGACCAGATTAACACTGTAGATGTTGTCATTCATTTGACCTGTCAAAACCCTAGGCTAATTCAATATATCTCTCATTACACACCTCAAAATGATGTGTTGAAGAGATTCAACACTTTTACAATGAAGTTTTATGGAGTCTCCAAATGGATATAAATTAAATTTTGAATTTAGTTAATTAATTCAAACTACTAAAGAGTGACTTGTAATAAGTCAAATTTAAGATTTCTCCCCTGCTAACTAGTCCTAACTTCAATTAAGGATATTTTTCATTTTACAAATAAAGATATCTCATTTATACTTTTTGACAAAAAAAATAGGATATTACTTTTCACAAAGCATTATTAATATATTAAGCTGATAGTGTGACAAGTTTTAAATTATTTGAATTACAAATCAACAGTTCTTTAAAGATAATTTACAAATGTTTTCTATCTTTAAAGGAGTTCTGACATATCTTATTTGGCAGATATCTTCATGCATCATTCTGACTAGTGGGAATGTATTTACGGGCAAGCTATCATTCATTATGTATCTGACTCATCCAAATGATGTTGTTCATATCACTTGTCGTATTGTGTAGAAAAACTGTGCTTCGTGTCCAGACTGTTGTTTTAGCTCTTCATTATCAGCAGATAAAATAATAATAAAATGACTGTAAAAATACACAGCAAGGATAATATTTTAATTCCAAGTAAATCCCACAGTATCTTATGTAATTTGCAGCTAATCGTGTGAATTGTGCACATAAATAATGGCATAGTATTGAGTAAGGGATGTATAACCTTGTGCATTCAACAGCTCAATTTATTTGTCGGAGTAATCCTCAGGTTAACAGTTATTTTAATTGTAAGTTATTTATGAGACTTTAATCTGCTGCTCAGCAATATCTGACTATCATCCCAGCATAATGTATTATCATACATCTAGACTACCTTAATGTTCCTGGGATTACATGCATCTGTGTCACAGAGGACCACATCAGCAGAGCCTAATGCATATGGCTGTGAGTATCTGAAGGTGATACATATTTAAAATGGTGCCTTGAGCATTAGACAAGACAAATGCATCATGACAGCAAAGGAGAGGGTGAGTGGAATTTGTGCTGTAACAGAGTGAGTGGCAGACAGAAAAAAGTGCTGCAAACTTATTTTATGGTTGAAAGTCAAGAGGATCTGCACCGTCTTTATGCCTTTTGTTCAATAATCTTTGAAGCAGAACCAATCATATCACAACAATTGGAATTAATCAGCCTTAAATCCTGTAGATTCAACCCTACATCTTATGGTTCATACAGTCCAGCAAATTAATTATGCTCAAAGCATTTTTGCATGTAAATATTTATTTCACCTTGTCTAGGTTGTTTCTTTTCCATCTGCATGTCACAATGTGCGTCTTACCTTGCTGCAACATCTCCAGCCTATGGGTGGTGCCATTTTCATCTTTCTTGGTCATAGTGAACAGAAAAGCTCATACAGGGAGGCGAGTAAACTCTCGTTTAATTCAATAGAATGAAATTATACAACCAGTGGTTAAAATCATAAATGAGAACCATATAGGCTACATGTCTGTCTCTTTAGGGAAACAGGTTGTGCTTGTTTTACACACTCAGTTCATGGGGAAATTGAGAAATTACATTTTCTCTTGGTAAGGTTCAGGAGTGGGATGGATGCTTTTTTGATTCAGTCCAGGTCTCACAACCAAATATTTCATATCCCATAAACGATCACTCATAGCCTGAATGCCCATGTGCTGTAAAGCTCACAGAGCAGAAATAGACTGTTTTCTCAATTTCTTACCAAAATAAGACTCTAAGTCTCTTCATGTGCTCTTCCTGAGGAGAGACTGAATGGAGCATACCCTCTGTTTATGTGTGAGGTAACCATGAAAACTACATAATTATTATAGTAACATCACATCATTATCATTGTCATTATCATCATATTTCTGATCATCATCATCAACAGCAACTTCGTCAACAGCTTCATCCTCCTCATCATGTCATGGATAAGTCATCTTCATAAAATCATCTGAGCAACATTTGAAAAAGATTAAAGAGTTAAAAGCCAAGCATCATCATGAGGCTGGATATATACTGGTTTTTAACAGTACAGTACACTGACAAAAATAAAGACTCAAATTATTAGAGGACGCACTATATATCATATATCTGTGCATGGCAGGTGAATACATGTAAAAACTCAGTCTAGGTCATCTCTTCGTCTTTCTCCCTCCCTGTTTCTGAGTGGTTTCCTAGTCTTCTAGGCAACCAAACAGAGAGAAGTCTGGGTCTGCATGCGAGAACTCTCTTCTTACATGTCTTCTGAAAAGGAGAGATTAAATAAGTATAAGAGTGGAGGAGAGACGAGATGCCTCCCTTAAAATCCATTGGTATCCTGAAGAATAGAACCAATAGTTTCCTATATGTTTTCCCGCTTTTTGTTCCTTGATTCTTGTCTGCCAATTTCCCAAACTTTCGGACGAGACTTTGAGAGGAGAAGATCCGTAAATGTTACTTTTAATACTGCTTTGAAAGCAAAGGCAGAAGAGGGCAGAGGAGTGATCAATTTAAGATTATTATAACTCTCCTGTCTTCTCTTCTTCCTTCTCTTCTTTTGGTGAATGAAATGTGAGCTCTTTCTGCATTCTCCTTCTCCTTTTCTTCCTCCCTTCACCCTCTAGAAGTCCATGGACATAGAACGCTGTTGCGGGTCAACCATGGTGGTACTGTTACGAGCGCTGTTGCCGCGGATACTGAGGGTTCCGCAGGCTCCTGCCATCCCACCACCGATGCCTCCAGCGATGCCACTAGGCCCCGCCATACCCATTCCCCCTGCCATCGCCACTCCTCCCGTTATCCCCACTGCTCCTCCAATCCCTCCTCCTGCAATCCCTGAAGCTCCTCCTCCTCCCATTGCTCCTCCACCTGTGGCTCCTCCTCCCACTCCTCCTCCACCACGCCCATAAATCTCACACGGTATCTCCTCTGTGACTCGGTCCTCAATGACCTGCTGGTCGCAGTCGTGAGTCTGTGAGTGCTGCTTGTAGCCGTAGCAGCTCTTCTTGTAGCTGGCCGTGGAGTTGAAAGTCTTCATGGGTGGGGGCTTGGAGAAGTCGTTGTGGTAGGACAGCTCCATGGAGCTCAAGGTGGTGCGGCTGTGCTTCATACTGCCGCCGCCGGTAGCCACTGAGGCTTGCGAGCCGCAGTGGTGCTCGTGGACACAACGGGACATGGTGGAGGAGCGCCGCAGCTTGTGGAAGCTGTCCATCTCCTCAGACAGGTCGGCTAAATCGGACGATATCTCTTTGTCACGTAGAGAGAAGAGCTCGTAGTGGGGCGGGTCGAAGACCTCCTGGAAGCCCGCCTTGTTGAAAACACCAGGCCGACGAGCTACGACCTTAAAAAGAAGAAGAAGATCCATTCAGTTACATTTTAGTGATTAGCAGGCTACTAGTTTCCACACTGACATGAGTATATATCAAGACAACAGAAGGAATAACACTGAAGATTTACAACTGTCAGAAAACAATAAATGCACTACTTTAAGGGCCCTGAAAACCTATTTTCTCAGCTTCTTTATATGAGTGAGGAGGTCCAACATAAACAAAGAGCTTTTGCCAAATTTCTGTATTTGTTGTTTTGTTCATACTTTTCTTACTGTTTTTAAGTGGGTGGAGTTCAGCTGGAAAAAGGGACGTGACATAGTTCTGTGCACCAATCACAGTTTAAAAACATTTCAACCAGAATCTGATGACAGTTGGTAGGTTGCTGCTTATGTTGCCAGACCACTGCCAATCAAATCTGATCAACAAATATACCTATAATACTTTTGATTTGAAATCAAGATTTCAGGGTCTTTAAGATTTAAAGTTTAGAAAGGTGGTGCGAGGAAAGTAGTGAAAGGCAATTTCCAGCCTCAGACAGCTCTTAAACATACATTGCCTCTTTGAATTTTGGTGCTATATTTTTCTTATTAATGGATAATCAACAAAATACACACTTGTTCGCTAGTGTATCTTTTACACATATGTAAAACATTAGAGCCACCATTTTGCACAATGTTGAGCAGTCATACTGGGCAAAATCCATTACAGAGGAGTAGGAGGAGGAGGTAAATTTCAGTAGCCTCAATAGACCAGCCATAATGAAATGGGCATTGGAAATCACAAACTGAAGTAAAAATAGATGCGGGCAGGTGAATAGAAAACTGGTTAAACCAACAAGAAAATCAACTTGAAACTAAACATCTCCTGTGATACTGCCACAGTCTGTCTCTCTGTCCCTCCTCTCCAGCCACATTCCTAATTCCCCAGGCCCCTTCATAGCAATTTTCCATCCATCCACCAGATGCCCTCGGACTTTCCCTCCTTTCCCTATCACCTGACTGCCCAACCCATTTAAACACTTGTTCCCACTTCCTTAAAACTATTTATTGCCATTCCCTACCTGTCCACCAGGTGCCCTCAGACCTTTTCACCTGACCTTCTGCTCATTCACCTGCTCACCTGTTGTCACTTACCTCATCAGTCACTCACGACATATACCAGCCCAGATCCTTTGTTACTTTGTCAGTTCGTTCTAGTTGCTATCTTGCCTTGTGTTTTTGCTTTCGACCTTCTGTGACCCAAAACGGACCTGAACCTGCCCACCTGTTACCTATCCACCTGCCTGCCTACCTGTATGCTGTTAACATCAATAAATCACTGAAGTCCTCCTGCTGCCTCCTCTGTCTGCATTTGTGTCCTTCCCCTGTTGCCACTCTCCCTCACCGCTGTGACATCTCCAGAGCTACATGTGCCCCCATCTGGTCTGGAATCCCACCATCGCTTTCAATTATGTGTCTCTTCTTCTCTGGCTTGGTCTGCTTTCCTGCTGAACCGCAAGGTCAACAACAAAAGGATGAGTTACCTTTTTCCTTGGCTGTTTCATCTGGACCAGGATGGAGATGATGAGAAGAACCAGAACTATGCCCGATGAGACACCTATGACAGTGCCATGAGTCTTAGTGATCTGATGAAAAAGCCCCTTAGATCGCTTCTCTGGAGGGGGAAGAAGAAAGAGTAAGAACAACAAAAAAAGTAATAGAAAGAAAAATAGAATAGCAACCTTGAAAACCTGCAAAAATAAATCCTAATTAACCATTATAACCACAATTGGAAATAGTTGGCAGAAAGAAGACGATCACCTTTGCAGTGGTTTTCATCCCATGGGTAGACACAGTTCTGAACCCCATTGCACACCAAGGAGTTGTTAATACACATGTTGCTGTGGCAGAAGAATGTATTGGCTGAACAGGGGGCTGCAGGCAAAAGACAACACACAGAGATAATGGAATTTAGAAAAAACATCAGGAAAACAGCTGCCTAACAGTGCTGAGTAAAAGATGACTACACTGTGAAAAGGACTGGAAGCTATTTTGATGATAATAACAATAAAACAATAACAATAAAAGATCAATAATTTGGCTGTAGAGGTCTCTAGCGGCATGTAATAAAAGATATAATGTTCTATTATTTCTTGCGGTCTAATGGAGACGGTCCACACCAGGCCATACATTATCATTTCCTGCAGACACAACATCAGGGGGTGATGAGGGGAGGAGATGGCAGCTTCACTGAGCTGCAGCCTTCATGTCAAGGGAGCTTGAGAAGCAGGAGACAGAGGGGGAGAGGAGTTGGAAGGGTGGAGAGCTGGAAAACTCGGAGTAGGCAGAGAGGAGGAATATGGAAAAGATGAAAAGAAAGGCAGGGGGTGGGGTGGCTGTAGAAATGGCTTCGGGCCATCATGGGGTGCAGCTGGTCAGGCAGGTGCCGCGAGATGCCCTACATTAAAGTGACTGTTAGCATATCAAGGCTGCGAAGGCAGAGACAGAGATGACTAGTAATTGATGCTGGCTGCTGGGCTCAGGAGATCGATGCACTGCCAGTCAGAAGGAAGAGCTGCAAGGCTGAGGGAAGATTCAGACGCCTGGTGTTTTGATATAGGAACCTGGAAGTTGGTTGGTTGAAAAGCAGTGGCATAATATTTCATGTGTCCTATAGTGTGATTCCC
Organism: Macquaria australasica; assembly: GCA_005408345.1. NCBI lineage: Eukaryota > Metazoa > Chordata > Actinopteri > Centrarchiformes > Percichthyidae > Macquaria > Macquaria australasica. The sequence goes on from SEMN01000347.1 coordinate 468,284, forward strand.
CCCCCATCAGGCCTGAAGAATTGTGTAGCAGGAAGACAAAAAAATTACCATTGATCATTAACACTGTTTTTGTGGTTGACAGTTCTTTTTTCTGCTTTGATATATTGGAGGATGAACAAGAATCAAACACAGACCTCCCATATAACTATCAACCATGTTTAACAGTTTCAAAGTAATCTTAATTTATATGGAATCAGATTTGTGTAAAAAAAAAAACAACTTCTTAAATATCAAGCAATAATAAGAATTTGAGAGAGAATAAATCTCACTGAAGCAAAAAGAAATGTCATCTCAAAAGTAAAACTTGCAAACAAATTATTTGTGTAATGGTGTAAACTACTTTTTTGAACATATATGTCCTTTTGTTTACAGCTTCCTCTGCTTCTTTCTCAATGATCACACTTTTGCCCTCACTGTCTCTTTGTGGTTACACTGCCAGCTCTCTCTTTGCGCTGCCTGACTTGTCGTTCTGACACAAACCTCTTGCATAGGCGGGTTTTTTTCCAGGGGTGCGTCCCCATTGACTAATGAGTTTTGAGTGAGAGCTCAGTGCCCCAGACGAAGTTAGCTTTACTTCTTGTTAGATTTTTTTGACACAAATCTGATTCCATAAATTTACCCTCAATACAAAGCAAACTAGTCCTGGAGATGATATTCAAGAACTAGACAGGCTGATTGATGTCTAGATCTAAAGTCCAACCCTTTGTTAGGTCTAACACACAAAAAAATGTCCAAGACAAAAGACAGAATCTTTCTGAAACCTTCCTCTGGTTAAATAAAGAGCCGTATGTATGAAATTACATTTTTGCCATTTTGAGGTGTTGACAACAACAAGATACTAATTTGAGATATAAGATTAAAGAATAGTCTTTTTGTTACCCCTCTTCTACTGAGTCAAGTCAAGACTGTTTTATTTATATAGCTCAAAATCATAAATCACAAATTGGCCTCGAAGGGGCTTTACAGTCTGTACAGCATACGACACCTATCTATCCTCAGACTTTCATTTCAGATTTAGGACAAACTCACCCCCAAAAAACCTTCAAAAAAATGGAAGAAATCTCAGCAAGAGCAACAGAAGAAGAATCCCTCTTCCAGGGACATGCAACAGATGTCGTGGGTAGAGTTGACCAAAATAACAGCAGTAAAATTATAATATGGAAAATCAGAATGACAATATTAGCTAGACTGATTTCAAAAATATGTGAAGAACATTTGATCCAGGAGGATGTTGATCAACTTGAACGTGATGCTAAAACAGAAGTCACACAACCTCCTCTCTACCACGAAATCCGAGTCAAAAAGGTTTTTTTCTTTTTTATCAGACCATCATGGCCAGAGAATGCCTGTACAGCACAACCTCACAGTCTCTTCCAAACGGCACTCGCATAGACAAATCTTGTACACACAGTACAGTATAATATTCAACCTGTCTCTTCAGTCCTCCAAACTGTCCTTCCCCAGCCCCTTTGACAAAAATTTTTCACCTCTCGTTTTTCTTTTTCATACGCACAGGCTTTAGCAGCCTCAGACACACTCTGAGTCTTTATCACAGCTGAAACAGACTGCGGTCCGCTCCACCAGCTTTGCCGCTGCTCCGAGGTCCACTGTGATGAGAGCTCTGAGCCTCCGCTTCCCTTTCCACCCATGCTTCCTCTGCCTCAGGGTTAAATCATTTTGACAAGACATGTGTATGTGTGTGTAAGGATATGTATGAAATAGTGTGCTGGAGTGTCCACCCTATCTATCTCCCAGTGAGCCTGTAGACGTGGTCGCTCCCCTGACACTATGATCACTTCCACACTGATTGTGCGTCTACCCGTCTTCAAAATGTAGCCTCTCGCAGGGTGTCAACAACGCTTCCCCCTTTTACCTCCTGTGTGTGCGTGGATGTGAGCGCATGTGTGTATGATGAAGTTTTAATATGTCTGGTTTACATGTCAGAGGGGGGTTCTGTGGGAAGATTAGAGCACATTAAGGATGATGGAGTGCGAAAGGCAAAACTCATCTTGTTCTGTGAGTGACAAAGATTAATGGTTCCCTCTGACCTCCAAGCAGACTTCAGTCGCTGACTCTGACCAAATAAAGTTTGGGAGTTATTCAAGAGACTTCAGACTTCTGAGATGAACTGTGTGATCAGAATTAATGAGGATCCAAATGGTCTTAAGGACTCGCAGAGTGAAAAAAACAAAAAAAACCCACCCTTGCTGAATTTAAAAGGCCATTAAGTTCTGACTGCAATGGTTATGGGTTGGCTGATGAAAACAACATTAGCATTCACCCAGGGTTTGGGAAGTGTGCAGGAGAATGTGGCAATTAATATCTCAGTCTATTCAGGCATTTAATGAAAATATTATGGTATGCTAACAGAAAAACTGTATGGCATGGCAATTCCTGCTACTTTATGTGCAACCTTTTTGTTTGAAAGTTTCTTGTCCTTCGAAAACGATAAAGCTTAATGTATAATTACTTCCAGTAGATCCATTAACCCTACTCAGCTATTCTTTTCGCCCAGATAGATAAATCCCTATTTTCCTGTTATAAGTGACCTATAATAAGCACAGTATCATGCTGTGACATGCATATCGAGAAATGATTTAATTCTTTGTTATTTACAAATGCTGGAGTAAATAATTGGTTCTCATATCTATGCTCGAAACATGGCACAGTGTAATTAGCTTTCCTCGCTGAAATGACACTTCAGTGTCTGTTAGTGACTGCTGATGCAGGCTGAATGCAGGGCCTCATAAATCAACTGTTTTTGTGTCTGTTTCTGCGTGTGGGCGGATTATGTCGTGGCTGTTACAGTAAAGCAATGACATAAGGTGCCTTTCGTCGCAGTCCATAACAGTTACAGAGAGTCATAAGGGGCAAGGGAAGCTGGAATGGAGTTTTTTTTTTTCTCCATACTTCTAAACGCATTCAGACCAAACTGCAACAAGGATGTGACAAACAAATAGCTCAAAATCAATCATCAGTATAATGCCAAATAGGCACTCAAGGAACGTAGCTCTTCCTGTTGTTGTTGTTGTATTAAGTGAAGACAGAGCTACAGAGATCCACAAAGAGGGAACAACAAAGTGCTAAGCAATAGCACTGCGACAAACCTGTGAAAGAATGGCTTGAATGAAATAGATATCGCCATGGCAAGACGTAAGCATGACACAATTCAACAGAAATTATGGAAAAAGATGGAAAAACAAGTCCAGGCTAAGTTATGTTGTCAAGAAGACTGGCACTCACGGTCAACAAATGAGGTGAAGAGCATGCGGAACCGGCTGAGTCGGCTCTTCTCATCAGCCCACATTCGCACGACTCCCACACCGTTGTTCAGCATCACATCATTGGCCACGGTGCTACAGAACTTGGCCTTGAGGTTCTCAATGGCGCTGCTGCCGTCGTACACAGCCACAAAGTTCTTCTTGCACTCATTGGAGTGTTCCATCTGGTACTCCATGAAGCGCAGGTAGATCTGCAGATACACAGGATATGTGAATCAATGTGGAGGCAGACCTTCACAGCAATCTTTAGTTTCACCTCACGGCTGTCTAACCATAATCAGTAGCTGTCTCTTTATGACAGCAAATACATTAAAAATATGCATTAAATCAGTAAAACAAATATAACTGAAAAAAACAACACAAAAACGTTTAGCCACCAATAAGGAATATAATTGAAAAGATTAAGAGTAGAACCCTGTGATAGATTGGTGACCTGCCCACCTCTTCCCCAGAGCATGCTGGGATAGGGACAGAATAAGCAGAAGATGCATTGATGGAGATTAGAAGCAATAATAACACAGTAAATCTAATCTATGTTGTGATGCAAGCATGCATCATTCATATCCTGATAACTGGCTACTTAGAAAAGTAAATCTTGAAAAATATCTGTCATGGTGCTGCCTGCTCCGTTTCCCTCACACTCTTTTCTCTAAGGTGTGTCTCAAATGAGAGAATGCAGCAAGGACTGAAGGCTAGTGAGCTGAACCTGCACCTCCTCCCCACATGAGAGAGTTTAGCTGGAGTGCAAAAGCAGTGGTGTGCTCAGGTGGTCCTTTTCAACTTATAAAGTCGAACATTTTCCACCAAGAAGTTAAAAAAGCAGTAAATACCAGTGGGAAATTCAGGCAAGTTTCATGACACTCAATTTTACAGTGTGAGCTGTGACATTTCTCTGTAACACATTCAACAACTGGCAAACATATTTCTTACCTGTGATGATGACAACCCAAAACACAGCCACCTGGTAAATACAACTCCAACTACCTTACGATTTGATGAGGATCACTTGCCTATTAACCAGTTGACTCAAAAGCACCAGTGTGCCCTCCAAATTCTTCCTCTGAATATACCATTTCTCAGCAAACCTCTTGACTTGTTTTAGCAGGACAAAGCACAGGTGTAACTGATAACATTAAGGATAAGCCATTCCAGTTAGCGAGCATGTTCAATAGGGCCGTGGAACTGGCTCACTCCAATGCAATGTGTTGGTATTAATGTTATTAATGACACCTGTGCTTTTCTTATTATCACATGTCAAAATGTCTGCTGTGAAAAAGCTCTATTGAGATACAACTTGTGTTTGTGCCCGTGTCCTGTGTTTAGATAGACGTTTTCAACAGCAGACATTTTGACTTGTCATAGTAGGAAAAGCACAGGTGTTGCTAATAACATTAACAACGGCTCTGTTCCATTCAAGTGTCCTAGTAGGCTAAGCCACCACAGTATGCCAGAGAGACAGCATGCACAATACCAGGACCCTGAAACTGACACAGCTAAATTAAATTCAGCCCTCATTAGTTTTATTATTTACACGTGCTTATCTTACTGTGGCTTTTTCAGACTGCCAGCCCAGATATGACGACGACGTCAAATCCAGAGTGACGGATGTGTATCAGAGTGGCTGTATACCAATAAAAACTCAGCGATGGAGGAGTTCTGCACCGCGACTTGACAGCGCAATTGTTTCGAGGGCGAGATGATGGATCTCCATTTCTCATGCCTATGTTATTACCACATTAACCCATGCAGATAGGTTGGTAATGTGTGGACACACAAATCCGATCTGATCACTTACAAATAACAGTGCGGACAGTCTGTCTTTAAGATCTGATTTGAGAAACAAATCTGATTTGCCTGCAGTCTGAACAAAGCCAAAATGTCTTCTGTGAAAAAGGTCTATAACGGCCGGGCAACACCACCGACCTGAGCAGCGCATGATGGCTACCTCGCTAAACTGCCGCGGCTCGCACTCATGTGGAGTCCACACAGAGAGCGTTCCTGCTGCCAGCTCTATCTTTCTACATTGACTTTGCCTTTGATAATGGCCATCAATAATACAATGTTTCATTTCATGATACATTTCATTTATATTTAGACAGAAAAAGGTTAAGAGGCTTGTGCTTATTGTAACGGGAGTTTTAAAAAATAGATTTTTTTCATGTCTGACATATTCTGCAGATATCGATACTGAAACTGAAAGGTTTACTGTTGCTGGTTTGATGTCAATATGACTATCAACAGATAATTTTTGTCTATTTTTGCTGAGAACTGCGTGTGTCAAACGAAAAAAAAAAATAGGCGAGACGTCGAACTTCTAGATGAGCAGCGCTGCGTTGCTGCTCTAACCTGTTAACAAGGGCGCCAAAATGAAAAGCAAGAGGTTCCGCAATGCTGTCCACTAGAGGTCCTCAGTGAGATCCTCGCCACTGTGACCAGCCACCTGCCTGCACAGCAGCTGCTCGTTTGCTTGTTAGTTATCCTAAACGTGTAGTAGTGTTAAGTTTCAAACTGCAGTGCAAGAAATTACAAAATAAATATCTTATTGTTATCTAAATTGTGTGAATACGTCAAATCAGCAGTAATGCCATGATACGATCTTGGCCATAGGGGGGGCAACAACTTGGATGAATCTTCAGCACATTTAGCACACAGGCACCTATAACCATGCAGCAGCAGTTAAGTAGCTGCTCTTATACTGCTGCTGAGTGTGCTGCTCTGTTCCTTCTGCTTCGTTGAGCTAATATCTGGCTAGGCAACTCAGGGCAGCTGCTAAATTCAGATCCTCTTCACTGCTGCCTCACACAGCACATGCACGACCAGTGAAATGACTGTGGGGACTAATCTGTGTGTGTGTGTGTGTGAGTGAGAGAGAGAGAGGGAAGTTAGGTGGTGCATGTGTGAGTCATGCATGAATGTTTGCACGTGTATGCATAATACATGTGTATACAAATAATACTTTGTGAGTGTATCGTGTATGGGAAATTGCTCACAGTAATCTATGTGACAGCACATTATGTAATTTGTGACTATGTGTGCATCTGCAGTTTTATACTTAATTAGATGTGCATGAATTTGTGCGTGCACGTGTGTGTGTGTGTGTGTGTGTCAGTATATTGTGGCCAGTGAGTAGCATAGGAACATGCTGATGACTCATTTAGTCATGAGGGAGAAGCAGAGCAGCAATGAACCAAAGCTAACCAGGCTATGGTAGTAATTTCAATGGGATTTTGGATATCCACTCATAAATACCAGAATTTATGAGAACACGTCACTGGGCTTTCAGTCTTGGCTTAAAATTGTGCTTATGAATCTCCAGGGCTGTATTTTATAAATGAAATTTGTCTGCATTGCTTTTTCCCCATACTGCCTCTGTGTATTTGCACTGCTCATACCCATTATGTATTCAATTACAATACACACATACACCAGACCCTAGATCGTAGCTATTTAAAATGTACCTAACATGGATTGAAAGATAGGATAGAAGCAACACATGCCATCATTCCTGATGACTAATATGGCCCCTTGTACTGACCTTGGACTGAGGAGGAGCCCTGATGGTCCAGATACAGTCCAGGGCATCACCAGGCTTCACTCTCTCTTCCTCCTCCACCTGACTGGAGCGAATAATCCCATCCCATCCGCCGATTTCAAACTGACAGTCTGTAGAGAGTCAGAGGAAATGTGGAGGAGAGGTAAGAAGCACAAGAACAGGAAAGAAAGAAAGAAAGAAAGAAAGAAAGAAAGAAAGAAAGAAAGAAAGAAAGAAAGAAAGAAAGAAAGAAAAGGGTGAAAGATGGGGAAGGTGAGAAAGGGGTCACATGGAGGTACAGGAGAGAAGCAAGGAAGAAAAAAAAGGGGGAGAAACAGAGAGAGAGGGAGAAGAAAGAGCAGAAGATAAAAAGGAAAAAGGATGAGAAGAGTAGCATGACAGACAGACTGACAGATGAAGGATTTTATTTAAAGAAGTAAAGGATTTAAGGTTGAATTGAAGTGAGCACAGCGGATTAGGATAAAGGACAATAAGAAGACAGAGGAACGAAGGAAGAGAGACAGAAAGGAAAGAGCAGGATAAAAGAGGTGTGTGTTCTTTGGTGTGTTTAAATGTGTGCATGTTTGTGTATGAACATCCTTTCACTTAATGTACAATTGTGTGCTTGTCAAGGTACATTTGCACGTTCAGCATTCACGTCAGAGTGCAGAGATAGCCTCCGGTAAGCTTCAGAGCACAGAGGAGCTCTTCAAAGAGGATCGAACACAACCGGCAAAATACTGAAGAGCTTACCTGGGATAGGGTTTAGCAGTCCACCCACGTGCAGATGGAAATCAGGGTCTGAAATGATAAGATTTGGGAGGCACATTACTCTCAATCCACACAGCAAAAATAGGTAAGCAGAGAACACAAGATAAGATCCCATTAAGGCAGGACAGATAAAGCAGAAAGGGGTCTGTTTGAAGCTAATATCTGTCGCCTGGTGGGAGACACTGATTTCTAGGCATACTGGGTTTAGATTCAGGAGGCTCTGATGTTGAACGTATGTCTGCTGAAGAACCAGAAAAGTGAAGGAAAGAAGGCTATCATGTTTGGAAAGTTGGAGACCCCATGGGCGACTTGTGGATGTCCAGCCAGCCCATTTTCAGTCATCTTTTACTGGTAATCAACACAAACAAGACGGGCAATGCAGAAAAATTATGATTTAGGGAAGAAAGGTATCTTTCCTGTCACACTAGCCGTGTTTCCATTCAATTGTCAAACAAATTTTAGTTTTGAAATGTCGCAAAAAGAAATGCAAATTATTGCTACATCAGAACTTATTCGGCAAAGGCATTTCCATATCCCATTTAACGCATCAAATCTTTTTTGACAAAGGCAAAAACCACTTCAAGTGAGTGTAAAAACGTTTTTGCGCCATTGAGGATCAAATTTTGCTGTTTCCATACAGCTTTTCTAATACATCAACATCCACATGGGAACACAGCTACTGAGATCAGATTCTCCTCTATGTTTTGGGAGACTTTGTAAAAGCAAACTAACTGGATCCAGCTCTCCACACATCTTACCCAAAACCTTTGATGTGTACAGAAATCAGCTTAAATAGTCTGAGGGTGTACTGTGGAGTTACATTCACTGCAAATATACAGTTTGGCTGTCCCTACCTGCAATGAAGGTGTATTTGATGCGGAAGCCAAGGCCTTCCAGCTCCTCGTCGCTGGTGAACTTGATCCACATGAAACGTCCCGTCGATGTAACCAGGCCTGGGTTCTTTCCCCCACAGAAGCGATCAATGAGTGGCGAGAAGCCAAACGGCCCATCACGGATTTCGATGTGATCGAAGCGGCACTCGAATGATGGCTCGATGTAGTAATTCTTATCAAAAGCAAGCTGAATCCTTTGTCTAGGAAGAGCTTTGGTGAACAAGGGGGTGGGGAGAGAAAGGAAACAAAAGGGGTAAATCCGGGAGAGGAATCAAATTAAATCTTGCTTTTATAGGACAAAGAAAAAAGGGATGGTATTCTAAAGCATACATCAAAAGTAGAGTCAAATATGAGTTCATCTGGAATTTGAAGTTGAGCACTTGGGCTGTTACTTCTAACCCATGAGCTGACTGTGTGGAGAGCAAACTTTTTAGAAGTTGGCTCAGACTTAGGTGAAAGGTACTATAGGTAACCAAAGCCTGTTTCAGACAAATACGTAAAATGGCTGGCCCTATCTATTTGTTAAAAGTGATGGCTTTTTTGTCATTCAGACATAGCTGACTTTCACTGTATTGGCAGTTCTTATAGAATTATATAGAAAAAGCCAATACTTGGCACCTGGGGCACGAGACGGAGCGATGTCCCTGCTGAAGAACAGCACTGAGTTATAATATAAAGGAAGACGAATTCTCTGTCCTCTCACAGGCTGCATCACTGGTAGGTAGGTTGAGCATGAGAGAACAGAACAAAACTCACTACAATTTTATTTTAAACAAACACAAAGGTGCATATTCACATGTGCAAGCATGCATCCCACACATACACAAGCATACACGAACAGAGACACAGTGTGACATATCAGCACAGCTGACTCTGAGGCAGCGAATCCAGAACATTCAATGAAATGCATGCAGTGCAGTCACAGCATGAACTGTAGTTCACAAGTTCACCTGTCATGCAAATCCAGAGTATGTCTATATACTGAATGGACAGAGCTCTTTTATGGCATTACCCCCCACCCACAGAGGAAGTATATAACAATGGCAATTCATGCCTGCCTTGGGATATGAATCATACAAAATAAAGATGCTGAGGATGGGCAGTGGGGCTCTGAATCATCTCTGGCATGGAGAAGCCAATAATGCCCCATTAGAGATATAAGAGCGAGGTAAAGGGCGGTACATGTTTATGGTACAGTGTGCAACCATAATGCAATAACACAGGAGATTCTCTTTTCTTTCTCTGTGTGTGTGTCTCTGTTCTTGTCTTTGAATTCGAGCCTTTCTGCTTGAACGACCAGCTTGTATGCCTGCACTTCCTGCTATCTGTGTGTTCATTCCCTGGTGTCTCATTCTCTCTATAACTTTCTATCTCCCGCTCATACACACACACACACACACACACACACACACACACACGCAGTTGTGTTTCCATCACTTCAGAGGACATTACATTGACTTACATTCATTTCCTTGAGACTCGCCCTAACCTTAATCATAACCACTACTTGCCTAAACCAAGTCTTCACCCTAAAATTGAATGATTTACGTTATGGAGACTATGATGTTTTGTCCCCAAAAGGAAGGCGAGCCCCCACAATGAGACTGTGTAAACAGATTTAGGTCCCCACAACATGAGTACTACACACACACACACAAATAACACAGCTTGATACAGAAAGAGCAGAAAGCATAATCACTCGATCTATTGAGATTATGAACTGGGGGACATGACATAATCAATGAACCTCACTAACCACCAATTATGATTACAAACCTATCTGATTAGCACTTGTGCCAAACGTGAGCATCTCTCTCTCCATGAGAGGCAGAATAAAAGGCTTAACACAGGGGCTCGGATATGAATATGACTAAGGCCATTCATGACCAAATAATAGCAAATGATAGGTTCCATCTGTCGCTTCTCAGACCCACTGCGATGTAGTTCTGCACACACCAGTAGGCTGCCTGTGATGGAGTCACAGCTTATTCATCAACAATAGTTCTGGGCTTGATTTGTCCACAGGGGGAGCCCTTGAACCATGTGTAAAATCAGTTCCCCCTCACAGCAAGAAAAATACCAAGCACACATCTCATCTGCATGAAAGCCAGTACTTTAACTTCCCGGACAAACAGTTCATCAATTTAGTATGAAAACACATCAACCAATCTCCCAAACCTCATCTCCTATAGCTGCTAACGATGCTTTTCATTATGACTCCCGTGTGGCAGGCCACCAAATTACTGATGACTGTGATATTTCTGGTAAACACTAAAGCGTTGACAAGGACACATGCAGTTCAGCGATATGCCACCAAAGCTCAGTTGTGTAGCAGATGTTCATCTCTTTTATGTTGCATTCAATAGCGGAGTCTTCTGGCACACCCTGCCAATAGAGATGAACACAGCACTGCTCTGATTAGGCCAGAAGTCAGGGGCTACCCACAATGCGCCACTCTCCATCATTTTCAAAGGGTTATATCTGTGGGGTGAAACAAACTCAGGATGGCTCATTCGGGAAAATGTCAGGCTGATTGCCCACCAGCAAAGGAACAGAAAATCAGATATGGGGCGAGGTTATATAAAACAATGTCAGTCAGACTAATGACATTCACTGAAGGAGGCAATATGCTGAAAGGCGGGGAACTGTGTCAGCTGTCTGGATGACAACAACTACCAAGCAGAAGATGAAGCGTTCAGATGGAAAACGACTCTGCTTTACCTTCCAGGATGTACACACACTCCTTGTTGGGCGGGTAGGTGTTGGGGTAGTTTGGCGATGTGAACACCCCGCCATTGATGTTGCGGACCCATGTGCCACAGTCGTTCTGGTTAGGGCTCTGGCTGCCATGATCGCTTGGGGAATCTAAAAGGAGAAAGGCAGAGAACAGACGGACACATGAGTTATTGAGTCGGGGATCAATGAGGGAATGATTGGAAGGCAGGGAGAGTGGAAGGAGTGTTGGCACAAGAAAAGGGAAAAACAAGCAGGTAATAAAGAGGGAGGAATGAACAAAAGAACCCCTTTGTCCTATAATACAAGTAGAGCTAATTCCTCCTTATTTGAGACTGAACATTAATGGAGCAGAAGAGCATTTGAGTTTTAGCTTACCTTTAGTTCTCTGCGCCAGAGCGAAAGCCTCTTCTATTAGAAAGAAGAGTATCCACGCTGCAAAACAGAGATACAACACATTAGTCACAGGTGACGTGATACATTTATATATTTGTGTTCAACAACAAAAATAATGGATATCACTTAACAGCCACAGAAGAAGTAAGTGTGATCAGCTGCAGTATTGATTTCACCTGAGCTTGATGAATAGAGTAGAATATAGATCAATACAAATTTTAAGTAAATTCCTGATTCAATTGGTACATTTTAAAAATGTGTTGCTGAGAAAGGAGGAGGAGAGCCGTGAGAGAAAAGATAATCACAAGGTATCTATCAGTGTAGGCATGTCTTTACAATACTAGCGTGAGGATATAGCGTTCAGGATATAATCATATCACTGTCAGTACAAAGCATTCATGAAAGGGCAATGCTGGAAACATATTACAGAGGCATTTGGTGATGAATCATCTTGTATATGATAGAGCTAAAAGATGACTGAGAATTAAAGACAAATGTCTAGTTGAAGTTGCTAAAGTTGACATTTCTAACGAGCTCATTGGGGATAAATGGGTTGCCATATATTTACATGTATTAAACAGTTCCATTTTATTAATGTAACCAATGATATTCATTATTCCTCTACTTGAAAACACAAACCCTCAGACAGCATCATCTTTTCAGCGAGGGACAATATTTATGAATTGTTGTCATATATTTCTTTATTTTGGCTCTGTAGTCCAGTACTCATCACACTGAACTAGGACTGCAACCAATCATTACTTTCTGCCTATTATTTTCTTGATTAATTGATGAATTGTTGGTCTATAAAATGTCAGAATATAGTGAAAAAATGCCTTCCTATTTCCTAAAACATCGTTAAAAAGCTTTTTTTCTGTAATACAAACAGTTGAAACCTAAAAAAATCAAGTTTACTATCACATAGGACAAAGAATAGCAGGTAAGTATAAGCTGGATCCAAGGAATGTTTGGCACTTTTAGAAAAGAATGACTTAAACGATTCATCGATTATCAAAATAGTAGTTAATTTTGTGACAATTAATCGTTTCAGCTCTGCATTGAATGGACTTTTTTAAAGCATGCCTTAATCAAGTTTTACTTGAAGAGTGAAAAGTAGCAATAAAAGCACATTAATTGCAGCAATAGTATTAGCTGTGGCATTAAAGTGTAGTGCCAGTAGTAGTTGTGTTTGGAGAAGAATGCTGTTATATAATGAGTATGGTTAAAGTGGTTTAGGGTAGCTTCGTTAACTTCAGTAGCAGCAATGGTAAAACTAGAAGTAGTACTACTAGTAGTGGCGCTAGTAGTAGATATAGCCGGATTATTGGAGGTAGCGATAGCATTAGAAGTAGCAGAACAATAGCTCTACAGTGGGAATTGGCTAGCAGTAATAACAGAAAGAGCATTAGTAGCAGGAGCAAGTAGTAGTTCATTAAAGATAGTTTCAAAACCATCAACTCTCATGCAAAACCACGGGACTCTAACCTACTAATCTGCAGCCTCTAGGCACCAGAAACAAAGCATTAGCAGAAAAAACAGGATTACAGGCTCCAAGGCTTACAGCACTGATGAGAAGACGGGCATGGGCAGAGTATGGCTACAGACAATAGGTGAAATATGTTTCATTACAATATCTGCACCGAGGGCGAGCATGTTACAGCTTCTGACACCGTCTTGCTCTGATAAGCCGCTGTAGACCTGATCCCCACTGAGTTCATAATAGGTTGGCCCGCTCACATCGAATTAGAAAGCGAGCGTGAGCCTGGCACGTTGCATAATGGCACCCAGGGTGGAAGGATGGAAGACCGGGGGGGGGGGGGGGGGGGTCTAATGAAGAGGAATGCATGGTTAACATAAGCAGTGAACACAACCGCACCAATGAGCATGCATGTTTGAAGGGATTCATTTTTAAACGCACACATACACACGGCCCCCAGGCTCCGGGTTCCTCATTATTTCCATCTCCATTATCTTGCAACTAAGTATCGTAGGTGGGAGTATGAACTGCAGGCACATTTAGAGAACAGACCACCCAAACTCAAGAACCAAATAACAGAAAGATGCTGTAGGCTGCCACGGAAGCTTTTTTTTTCTCCTTTTGCTTATCCAGTCATTAAATCTTATAGATGGCAGGAACGCTGTAAACTGCTGCTGGTCTCAATGAAGTCATCCTTCCAAGGACTTTTGGTTGGAAATATTAACAAAACAGAATCTGTAAGAAACATTGTTTTTGGCAAATGGTTGTTTTACCTGTAAGAGTCATAAACCAAAGAGCTGAAGGCAGAAATATATGAATATTTAACCTGACTTATAAGGCAAAAGTTGCATAATTTATGTAGGCATTTGTAACATCTTTTGTAGCATTATAAATAAATCACAAGCTAAATAAACTTGCAGCCATTGTCCCTTCACCACCAAGAGAACAACTTGTGAGTGTGTAAAACTGGGCGATGAATGATAATGAGTGAATAGAAACAAACACAACAGTGTACACGGATCAATAAATAGGCTGTCTTGCAAAGTCCACTATAAGGAGTGTCAATATATAGGCCTAGGCTTCTGTAGGTTGGGTCATTCATGTGAAGCTAAGTTCCTTAAAGAAATATTTCCGACATTTGAAGGCATCGTCATATCCCACTGAAAGAAGTTTTTATCTGACCTTTGTTCATTTTAAAGAAAGGAGAGGAAAAATTACCGCGGGTTCAACTCCCCCGATTCTAGGTCATTTTTACATCACTTCTCACTTCGGTTTACAAGCCAAGTTAAGGCTGTAATCTGCTTTTTTCTCTCTCGAAACTGACTACACATTACCAAAAAAACAAACAAAAAACAGATGCCAACACAGCCTTCTGTAACACGGGACTACAGAAGCACTGGAAATGATGATAAGAGCTGATAATGTGGAATTCGAGTCAAGTCCAATAAGGAGCTATGACCTTAATTACTTACATTACAAGGATAGGATATAGGCTACCAGCAGCTACAAATAGGCCAACACACAACAGGCCTAGGTAAATTAGCATTATTAACAAAAGGTCTACCCCACTAATAAATCTTCATAATCCAATAAAGAGGAAATTATATGTGATTAAAATGAAAAATGTGGTATGTGACACGTGATAGCCTAGGCTACACCTGTGGCCACTTACGAGCTAATTAGACAATATATTAATTAAGATAAACAGAATACCTATTAACAGTTAACTCTGTAATTAGTTAAATAGAAGCCAATGCCCTACGAGCACACAATCTACAAATATGCACCTGTTCAACCACACAGCCACTGCAGTAACCTGACCACACCAAAGCACCACGAACGCTGCCCTGAACGCACCAAGAGATTCTGCAGTGTTGTTATTGCGCTGCGGCGCGCGCCTCAGGTGTTTGATGGCGCGAGACAGTGGCTGGAGCTCGAGCAGCAGCACGCGCACAGGTCAACGGACTCGAGCGTCTGGCCCTGAACTTTGAGTTCCCTTCGCCACGGAGGAGAAATTGTCTTTTTTAGGACACTGTAGTTGTAAAAAGTGTGAAGTAGGCTTATAGGAGCTGCTGGCTGACTATTTTATTCACACAAATGGTTTTATATTTTTTAAAGAAAAATGATGGCACCTATTTGCCACCGAACGCGGTTCTTTTTCTCAGGACAATATATTTGTTATGTCAGTGAGGTACATTTAGACGGTCAGACTGTATGTTTATTGGAAACACTTAATGCTCTCTGAGCCCCTGTATGGATTTCAAATAGCATTTGACCTTTGCTGTCCATTATAATCATGCATCCCAATCAGACTGCACTCACGTAGGCTGGTATATGGAGGGGGGCACAGCTCGCAGTGCCCAGCTGCTTTTCACAGTCCATCATGTAGGAGCATTACAGTAAAATAATACAATTTGCCAACAGAGGATTCATGAAACGCTTTAGAAACCATTTGGTGTTTGGAAATTTTAGTTTTTTCGTTCTTTCCTTCTTTTTTAATACATTGACTGGGCTCAAACCAACCAGACTTAACCAAACTCAGAAGAACCTGTCTGGCTTCTGCTGAATCTTAGAAAATGGGAAGCAGACCAACAGATGCTGGGACTTGAATTGCTGGATTATAAATCAGTGGTTAATGGCGATGTCGATCAGTGATGTGGGCAATAAAACAGGAAGATTTGCCATAAACAGTCACAGGAGGGCAAGTTGAAAGGCTACTAAAGACAAATACATGAGACAGAAATAGAGATGTGGCAAAGAGCGGTGCACAGATTAGTCAGTTTGCATTTAATTACCTGTAATCTGCCTTAGCTGTCTTAGTTTTCATACATAAAAAATAATGAGGACATTTTAATCTGTTCTGAAGCTGATCCATAGTGAGTATTTTCTAATTTTATGCCACCCTAATTGCTTTGAATGTGTTGAAATTCACATCATGTGCAAGTAAAACATCCACTGTGCTACAATGAGAAAAGGTAAAAAGTACAAAATGCATTTATTTTAATCTTAAAATAAACTGTCGATTCTGTTTGCCTAAGGCACTGGACCTTGACGCGCATCACGGATGCTCGGGCAGCTCGTGCAGCCTACAACTCACCTCTGTGCATTTCCTCTCACGGTGTGATTCCAACCCAAAAGCACCTTTCTAAAAACGCCCTCCTTTTCTGTCCATTTTAGGGCTCCACCGGGGCTCTTCACAAAATCCAACTTTTCTCTGGCAACAGTAAATCCATTACGCAGAGCCACGCTTCAAGAAGAACAGCAGCACCAAGCTCCTCTTCAGTCGGCGATCCCGCTGCGTTTGGCTGGAAGGAGAAGACTGCTGCGAGCCTTTCAGCTGGGCATCGTTACTGTAAATACAGCTTCCAGTGGGACTACAGTGGAGATGACATGTGGAGGATGGACTGATCCAGGCGGGCTGAAGCGCTCTAGGAGAGGTGGGTATCCAAAAGACGCATATGGATGGCTGATGGATGGAGAGAGACAGAGAGAAAAAAAAAAAAAAAAGAGAGAGAGAGATGGAGGAAGATTACGGAGGAGGATGAGGAGGAGAGTCCGTCCCAGTCTGCTCTCCGTCCGTGTCTGAACTAAGAAACGCTCCTGAACGAGGCTCATGTAAGCGGTGGGCGCTGCTTACATCAATGAGTGGCTTGTCACGAGCATCGTCAAGGTAGACACAATGAAGAAATCACTCTTCCGGTCATGTCTTTCAAAATAAAACCGCACTAGCGAACTTGTTGCCGCAAAAGAGACAAAAAGGAAGAATACAGGCATTCAAAAAGAAGGAGCACACATGGCACTAGTGAAAAGCTTTTTTTTTTACGCTATCTTGTTATAGGTTAATTATTAGGGAAATTATAGTCTAAATATTGCTGCGGAAACATGGACAGGTTGCAAATAAAGAAGTGGGCAGAATGAAAAAAGGGAAAAGCGGAATAGTTCTGTTTTTATTTACAAAAACAAAATACAGTACAACACACATAGTTTACCCATAAAGTGCTAGTTACACACTGTTTGTAGCCCTGTTTTGTGATGAAACAAAGCCTCAGATTGTGTACAATATTGTTCGTGATTTTGCTATAGTCTTCAATAGCTCCTCCAAAATAACTACAAACGTTACACAAACTCAACTATGTTAAGTTTCAAATTGGCAGAAAGACATGTTTTTCTTGCATAAAAACTTACCGAAAAAAGCTGACTGCAGCCTGTAATATAAACCAGTATCTATCCCCTAATCCAAAGACGCGGATGGCTAATATAATTTAATGAATATACAGAATGTGAACACTGCTCTCATATAGATATTACGTTTAGAGAACATTCGTGTCTGTAAGAGCTGATTGATTATGATTAAGCATCTCAGGAAATCAGTCTTTGTTCTGCTTGTATGGTTTTGAAGTTTTTAGTCATGACTGTGGAGTTTAATGACAAAACTCTTCGTTTTCTTTTATGTTTCCATGCTTTTATTTTTAAGGCTAAATCACCTCGTTTCCGGTTCTGTTCTGTCTCTCTCTGTACAGCTTAACACAGCCTGTAGCGTGCTTCACCACCTCCTTGCTTTAAGTCTCTCTCTCTCTCTCCGTCTCCCCCCAGCAAACACACACACACACACGCACACACACAGCTATTGACTATCAATACTGTATGTTAGCCCCCCCCCCCCCCCCTCCATGCTTTTCGTCAGTTGTGATCTACTGAGAGGCTACCAAGCTTGAGACAATCTTACTCTCATTGGCCATGCAGAGGTTTACTCTCTCCATGCATTATTTAGCAGGGTGGCTCCTGAAGTGGGGTGCCGGTCCCAGAGGGGGGCTGAAAGGGGCCTCCAGGGGTCCTCTGGAAAATTAAAGGCAGTTTAATTTCACTGCTGCTTCACTCACTACAAATTTAGATAATGAGAGCATATGAAGATGATTATTCTGAGTGTAAAGTTCCCTCTAGCTTCCCTGCAATAAACAAAATAAACAAAAGAGGTTCTTGGAAAGGAGTTTCAGGGGAAGAGTTCTTATGAGAACTTAGGTTTGGGACCTAATGTATATTTATCTCACAAGCATCTTTAAGGAGAGTGCAACGTGAAAAAGACATGAAGTCTAAATACACAAATTAAGCAACCCAGAGTTGATTTAAGCAGGAGAAACCTTTATTCTCAACCTCAGTAAGTAAACACATTTAGTAGCTTGAACATTCATTTCAAATCAAATCCACAAAACAAAATAAATTACACACACCTGCAGTTAATCATTAGTTTAAAAGTGCAAACCTTTTGGAAAGGCATAAGCTCATTCTTGTAAAATAGATATCTGAACACACCAGAGTGCTTGGCCAGATTTATTTTAAAAAAAGACAACAGAAATTAAAACTACATGTCGAAACAAGCTGGAGTATTGGAGTGTATAGGAGTGTGCCTTATTCAGCAGGGAAAACAGTTTGTAGACTATTTGCTGAGCCTTGATGCAGTAGCATTAGAGATTTGCAGGATGCAACACAGAAACTCTTTTTTTGGCACTCCCATGATGCACTGTGATACGTTCAACTCAGAAAAAGATGAATTTGCACTCAGCAGACCTGAAGGCCATTCATCATTTTTGGTGCGATTGGTAGCAAACAAACAAACAAAAAAAGTTCCACCTAATCATCATGTTGCATGTGTCCATTTTTTGCTCACTTTGCACCAGTTGCAAGGCTGAGATTGATTTCACAGAATACAATTCGGTTTAATTTCACAGGCAATAAAATCAGAAGGATTTCTTTACAATATCTCAGTCAAATGACAAAGACAGAGGTGAATCGACTAGACAAAGACAATGCACAGTAACACACATGGATTTCAAGTAACATTACATATTTGAACCCTTCCAGTGAATAAACATACAGCTTACAATAGTGGAGTAATTTGTTGGGCGTTTCAACAGAAATCTGTCATTTTGTCAAAAGAATATTCCCATAACACCACTGATGATCATGCTGCTGCCTACAGCCTGTCCAAAGAAATCCCTGCTTTAAACTTGTGACTGATCTCCATTAGGATTTCTCTCTGTGTCTCCATGGCCTTGTTGCAGCGCCTGTACTTCTAACACTGGAATATCTAAATGACACGGAACATAAATATTTCACATCTGACTGGAGGACTGAAAAATATCAAAAAGAAACGTTTTGGGGCAAATGAGGATCCATTTATTGGCCCTTGAAATGAGTCTCAGTGAAAATGTGTGTGAGTGTGTGTGAAGGGGGAAGGAGGACAGGAGAGGATGTTCTCCCATGATGCAGTTCTCTTCCTTCACATGGCATCGAAATGGAAACGGTGGGCTTCCTGCCTCTTCTCTCGGTCGTCCGCTTTCTGAACATCACACACAGAGAAACATACATGGTCAGGGATTTTTCATCACATATCACAACCAGTTACATAATCCTTCAACTAGTTCTGCAGTGATGAATACATAGGACATGTCATTAACGGGTGGATTTTGTAGTACGTGTGTGTGGGTGTGTGTGTGTGTGTACCAGTGCTAATTTTGTAAACAAAAACTATGACAACCTTTTTCTAAAAACGAGAACGAGACTAAAACTAAATCATAGTAACCTTTGATAACAAAAACTATGACAATTATAAACAATTATGTGAAAGATGGACAAATTAACTAAAATGCAGTCATATTCAATAATTCAACAACCTGAATGCATCTGTGAAATCACAGATTGTAGCTTCTGATTGGCAGAAAAGCATCCTCTGCCACCCAAAAATATCCTGTTGCACATTTAATAAGCAGCATCTTGCATTTCAGTAACGTTATGTCTGCCAGAAATGTTAGCAAACGATACCAGTTCCTGGGAGGAATTTATGGACTACATTCATCCACAAACCCACTAAAAATTAAACATGAACCAGCAACCAAACAGCTGGAACAAATAATGAAAACACGCAGTCCAGCATGTTAACAAAACATTATCAAGGCTCAAATTTAATGGCAGCACTTTACAATAAGGGTACATTAATTAACATTAGTTAATGCAGTAATAAACATTAACTAACACTTAATTAACAGTTAACTAATTATCTCATAATAATTCACTCATGGGGTTAATGTTAACTAAGGTATTCATTTAAACATTTAATAGTTTATACAGATGCTATTAACTGTATATATTGGTTAATCCAGTAATAAGCATTAACTAACAGTTAATTAATACAATAATAAACATTAAGTAACTGTTAAGAAATGTCTCTTGTAAATAATGTATAAATGAATACCTTAGTTAACATGAACACCATTAGTATATGATTACTAGACACATTAGTTAACTGTTAATTAACAGTTAGTAAACTAATGTTAATTAATGTACCCTCATTGTAAAGTGTTACCAGTTAACGTTACTTTCAGTTGGCTATCCTTTGTGTTGCTATTAGGAGGAATGAGCGCAGGATTAATGTCGGCTATCAACTACCTAAATCATCCCTCATCACTTAAGGAACAGTTTTACATTGATTTATCTGACATTTTAGCTGCAAGCTAAATCCAGATAGTACCCAGATCAGTATTTAACTGCTGTACGTGAATACAGCTTCAGAATGGTCACGTTGCTCTGTGTTTAAATAGTCAGAGTTTGGGAATGATGACTGTATTTACTGATTTGGAAAATATCAGAGCAGAGTGACATGGGCGCTGTGTGTGTGTGTGTGAACTATTAAACACTGTACTATAAACAAGCAAACAGCGTCTTGTTCCGCTAACCCCGTGATACACTAGAACAACACCTGTAACCATGGAAACTATACAGATCAAAGATGCTGACAGCTGTAGCCCCAGAATACCTAAAAGACAAAAACTAGACCTAAACAATCAAATGACTAAACTGTGATAAAAGTAATACAGATTTTTGACAAAATACTGGAGTCAAACCAAATCAAAATCAGGTGCCAAAATGAACACAGGCGTGTACATCTGTGTGTATGTGCATGTGAGTACACTGTATTATTCCTAAACCTCAAGCTGAGAAAACAGCCAACGTTTGGATATACAAGCTGCAATATGCCATTCAGTGATCCCTTCAGCCTGTATCAGTGGTTTCCTCCATCAGTCGGGACCAAACTAAACAGTGTTAAAGCCAGTTCTGTTGGGCCAGGGCCTACTGTCATATATTCACTGATTAAACATGTCCACATAGCTTCATTAAATGGACCCACTTCTAGATTAATGGTTTATCAGGTTCTTTTTGCTTGTACAACAACAACAAATACCAAGTAATTGGTTAAAATGAAAAAAAAAATCCTTGGTGAAGCCTATGGTGAATTTTGTAGTCTAACTACCGAATTTGAGCAACCACAAGAGAACAGATGTAGCAAGTCTTCAATTAGACGTCTGGTTGAAGTTAACCTTTTAATAATTAATTACAGTGCCACAGCTAGAAAATAAAGTCACCTCAATTATCTATCAACTTGGCAAATCCTTCTTATACATGCTCAGGAGAAATTGCAAGAAACATGGGAAAATAATAAAACCGCTCAAAACATCATACAAACACACACACAGACACCCTATGTCCTTATGCAAACGTGAAAAGGCCTTCTAAGGATAGGGCTTTATAAAGGAATAATACGTGTGTATTTATAGCCAACAGTCTATTATCATCATCATGGCATCGAGACACACAGGCAGGTGTGATGGCTGGAGGCGGTGGTGTAACAGCTAAGCTGAGAACAAGCTGACAGACGTACCGCAGAGACCCCCTAACCCCATAATACCTCCCTCCACGTGTGACTGAGGGCCACTTCAGGTCATATGCTCTAATATTCCTGGTACAGCGAGGAAGACTTTTAGCCAACAGCAGTAATCTTTCATGTTTTCTGTTTACTTCTTTGAACTGACAGCTGACATTGTCTGACATTTTGTAATTTCAGAGAGTGAAATTATAAGAAGGGTGTGGGGGCTGGGTGAACATTTGAAGTTGTACTGATATAGTACCAAAACCATACTTTTTTGGATATTCTACTTTTAGGTTTATAAGTAGGATTTTGTACATTTTTCATTTAATAAAAAAAACCCAAACTTCTCAAATGCTAAATGACATCAAAACACAAGTAGTTGTACAAGATTAAATGCAAATAAAATGCAAATCTGAGCAGCCATTAGTCAATACATTTTTATTTATAGAGCACTTTTCAAGGTACTCAAAGACACTGTACATAAGTTAAAATGGTCAAGATGCCAGTTTCAGTAGTAGCTTTAGATACACTGTTCTACAGACACTTTATGGTCAGTCCCCGAAGTATTGTGACAGTATTTAATATCCATCCCAGTCACACATTTGGTGAAGTTTAAGGAAACTGAATCAGGGAATAATAACTACCAACCTTAAATCTGGTGTTTTGTTTATAAAGGACAGTGGTGGAAAACGTATTCAGAGTAGAGCTGCAACTAATGATTCTTTTCACTATCGATTAATCTATTAGTCTATTAAATGTCAAAAAATTGTGAAAGATGCTCATCACAATTTCCCAGAGCCTAAAGTGACATCTTCAGATTGCTTCTGTTGTCCAACCAACAGTCCAAAACCCACAGACTCTTCATTTACTTTCAGAAATGACAAAGAAAAGCAGCAAATCCTCACACTTAAGAAGCTGGAGCTAGCAAATGTTTGACATTTTTGCTTGAAAAATGACTGAAAGGATTAATCGATTATCAAAATAGTTGGCAATTAATTTTCTTTCGATCAACTAATCGATTAATCGACTAATCGTTGCAGCTCTTTACTAGTCTTACTAAGTAAAAGAAGCAACACTCCACTAAAAGTAAAAGTCCTGTATTCAAAACTTTACATAGCAGTATAGAAGTATGAAAAGTAAAAGTACTCAGAATGGCCACTTTTATACTATTATATTGTTTATATATTATTATTATATTATATATATATAACACTATTGGATTATTACAGATGCATTAATGTGTAAGCAGCACTTTAAAGGATAGATTCACATTTTTTCAAGCCTATCTTAATACAATACTCACCTACTCTTCCCTTCCTGACACAACTCCAATGTAAGTGATGGAGAACAAAAGGAACATAAAAATTCCCTGGTAATGTACAAATACCTCACAATTGTACTTACAATATTTGAGTAAGTTCACTTTCAAGCCTTCATGGGGTTACTGTTTAATACTCAAAAGATAGATTTTTCATGGAAAATCACTTTAAATGTCCTGATAACTCTTAATTCCTGTAGTTCATAATGGCTCAGAAAAGAACGGCAGCACATTGTAATGAGGTTTGATGGGGCCAAGGATTCAAGGAGTGAAGCATGTCACCATACTTTTCGCCATTTGACAGTAGTTGAGCACAACGAGATCCCATATCATCTGGACTGGCGACAGTGCAGTCAATAATGCATTCAGATCCGTTATGCAAGATCAGTGATGAGTTGAGGATGGGGAGAAAACAGTTTTAAAGTATCTGAATGGAACCATCCCTTTTTTTTTCATTCCCTCAACACTTTGTCTAAACATTGCAGTAGAGCAGCTCAAGTTTTTGTATGGAAAGGACTGAACCCGATCTCAGTACATTAGAAAGACCTTCTGAGAAGACTTTCCCCTTTTAAAGGACAGCCAATCCTTCACTGATGTCGACTAATTTGACAGACCCAAAAGACGAGCGGCAACACATTTACTGCATTTTTTTATCCCATCAGTTTTGATTTGTAATAAAGCCTCATCTATCTTCCAAGATAGCAGGGTCTCATATTGATTGATGTTGTGCTTTTATTTTCTTTTTCTTTTTTAGGGCAACATATTTTTAAGGAGCAGATGGATTGATGTGATGTGCTTTCCTTTGGATAACCGATCCACTGGGCTGTGCTGCTGTTGAAGCCTGGTCTAATTGACTATCCAGGGGATACCACCAAATTGTCATCCTGAGGCCTGAATCACCATTAAGCATCAGAGCATTGATGTGTGTCCATCTAAAGGTTTTAATGACAGTCTGTGTCTCAAACCAGGTGGAAAGCAACAGTGAGGCATGGTGTAGTCTCACTGGGCTCTAATGTCAACTAATTAAGTCTGGCCTACATGTCCTGAATGAAGATGATGCATCTTAGGTGAGGAGATTGATTGCATTCTGCTTCATTACATCTATTTTGAATGCTCTGTTCATATGTATATTTCTGTTTAATATCCATTATTACCCTAGCTAATATTGCATTACACAGACGTTCACGGGAGCTGTGTAAAAGCCCTGTTAGCTTGTTAGGCAGGACAGGTCTATGGCCTCCGTGCTTCTGCCCTCTACCTGACTTTGTTATTAGAAGAGCAAATACCAGAGGCGGCAGTGCAAACACAGAGAAATGCCAAATGTCAATCAGCGGGCACGCCCTGACCTTACTGGATGCCCCGCCGTAAAAGAGGTGGGAGAAGATGAGATATGAGGGAGGATGTTAACGACTGGTGTACAGGATTCACCCTCAATCTTAATTCCCTGGATGGTGCGGGAGGTTACACCACATTAGCCTATCGGTCCACATGTGTGTCTTTTAGTTATTAAGGCCAGCCGAGTATTCCCAGTGAAATAAAATTTGTTGTGTTTTCAAAAGCTGTCAGTCTGAACACAGTGCTGCAGTATGGTGAGTGACACTCTGTTTGTCTGCCCCAGACGAAGAGAAAACTGCTGCAGCAGCACAGTTTCAATCCAACACGGTTCAACTGGTTAAATTAGAAATAGCAAAGTTTTGATTGATGGTTAGAAACTGTTGTGTTTAAGTTAATAAAGTCTGTATGAATGAGAAGAGCATCAGCATTATGGATTTCATTACATGCAAAACTAAAAACATTATTATTATTATGCGATATAGTGCCCATGTGGAAAAATATGCATAGGTGAAACATCACATTCTCCTAAAGAGCTTCTTTTTTCATCTTATCTTTTATGTCTCTATATATAACTGTAAAGTGTTTTCATAGTTTGCACCCATGCACTTTGATGCACTTCTCCTGTTTATGGACCACATATGGTGTCCATAGGCACACCCTTTGCCTCTCTACCTACCTTAAACCACATGACCATAAACCAAACCCATCCATGTGTGAATACCCCATTGGCTGCTGGTTGTTTTTTATATAATTCTTTTCAATCAAAGTGTCGGGCTGGAGTTTTGACCTCTTCAGACTGGGTTTAGGTTAATTTCAGGTGATGTGTATGGAGTTGCGCAGTGGGCAGTTCATTTTTCTTCATAGACAATGAGGTGACTTGCAGTTGGCAAACTTCCATGACCTGGATAGGCATGAGCCTCTCCTGGGTTGAATCATCAGAAGAAAAAAAATGAGGAATTGTGTTAGAAAATTATTATTCTTTTATAAAAAGCCCAAATCCTGTTTAGCCAAAACGTAAAGAGAGAAGTCAACTATGAATTCCATGCCTCTGACCAGCTTCTGTTCCATAGCAACAGCAGTAACGGGGGCTCCTGGCTATTGTATAAAATGAAGTTGAAATAATTAAAACCACTGGCCTTAAGATAAACTTATAGCATCATTTAATTATTCAGAAGACCCCTGTGTTTCTATGTTGAGGAACATTGAGGATAACATAAAAGAAACATTTCGACTGGGAAATCAGAGTGGCAAAAATACTTGTGGAACCAGTGGCCCCTCCCACTTTATATCTCTACTGGGGAAGTATTGAACAAGGCAATAACTTTGACTGGTCAGCCTAAGTACATTACAGTGATCAAAGCCAAATACATTGCTTCTTTGTGGCTTCGAATCCATCATTTGGCCTATGTGAACATGATTTCAGATTTGATATTTCATGGGAAGTACACTGCCATCCGCTGCAATTGTGAAATAACTTTTTTTTTAAATTTATTTGCATTTTCCTCTTTCTTCCTCTCACTCTCTTGTTTCTCGACCCTCCCCTGGCTCCACACAGCCTTCACCCCCCCACACACATCTCCTCCCATCCACCTCAGCCTGCTAGGTGTGTGTAGACGCTTGGTTCAGGCACCAGCCATTTTTTTTTAAAACGCGGCGTCGGTTAAGATGACGCTGATGCTCACGCCCACGGTTCCAAGAAAGAGGGCAAATAGAGCGGTTGTGTGTGTGTAACCATGCACACATGGTTCCTGCGTGTAGGCACATACGCACATACAGGCAGCACATTAAACGCACACACTCGCACGGCAGATGGCTTGGAGAAGATGCCAGCAACTTACTGCACTGCTCAGCCCAGCAGACAGCATTACCACAGTGTGTGTAGATGAAAAAGGAAACAATCCAAAGAACAACACACACAAAAAAAACAAATTTGCCAGAATTATTGTTAAATAATGATTGTGTCTGTGTGTCCTCGATCATGCTATGTCAGGGTACCGTACTGTGTGTGTGTGTGTGTGTTTGTGTGTGTGTGTGTGTCTAAAACAACAACAACCGGACCTGGAGGAGCTGAAGCACAAAAACATGCGCGAAAACATGCATTGACTCCCTGGAGGGCGTATTTACGGCAGTAATGAACAGCAGATCTGCCATGCTGAAAGGACAGAAGCAGGCAATTACAGCTGAACGTCCTTCCAGGTTGTGGCCCGGGGAGAGAGAGATAGATAGAGAAAGAGAAAGAGAGAGAGAGAGAGAGTATGTGTGTCTCAGTGGGAGGCTAGAGGACTACAGGACAGGGACAGTGAGACCCATCTGCTGCTGGTTGTGACCAATCTGCTCTCTCTCTTACACACACACACACACACACACACACACACACACACACACACACACACACACACACACTCTAAAGCAGTAAATCACCAGGAAGAGGTCAACGTTAACTACATCATTGTATGTGTGTGTGTGTGTGTGTGTGTGTTCTGACCTTCTCTTGCCAGTGGAGGATGCCAATAATGACGAGGATGAAGACGCACACGCCGATGAGCGCGATGGCTGTCAGCAACACGCTGTTGCTAGGAGTCAGGTACAACTTAGCGCTCCAACTAAAGAGAGAGAGTGTGAAAAGGGTTAGGGTTACAAGGGGATAGAATGTAATTACCAAATGGTACACATTAACAGAGAGTGTGTCCTAATTAAGTTAAAATAAATAAGTCTCTTTCACTTCATTGTCACATCTGAACAGAATGAAGCACTACTCCGTTTCTGGTTTCCAAGAACCTTTATATATTTCTAGCAATCCAAACACTTTGAAATATTAAATAGCCTGACATCACAGTTCATTTTTGAGGGGTGTTATCAACGGGTGCAGACCAAAATGCCTCTGGACGCAACTGGAAAGACCTACAACCAATCAGAGCAACGAAATGTGTGACGTAGCGCTGAGCGAATCCTGTCTGAAGTACAGCAAACACATCTTTCTTCTCAACAAAAGCTTTAAGTGCAGTTGTTCTTCTTTTAGAGAAAATATACCGTCCAGTTTGTTTAATACTGACGTGATAGTGGATTCAGAATGTTCTACATCAGCGGAAGCCATCTTGGTTGTTTTAGAAAATGCCTCAACGGCGCTCCTCTGTACAGTCTTATCAAACCCGCCCCATATTAGATAAACAGTTGCGATCTGCCAGAGCAAATAAAACATGAGCTTGCAGATTTGTCTAGTTACCAGGCTATATATTAAATGTATCATCTCACAATCTGTTGGCTTACACTGCATGTGAGAAGAATACCAAGGCACCTGGTTTTTCTGGTTGGATCTCATTTATGTCTGTGCTGGCATGTCTGGGAAGCCTGGCGAGTACGCAAATGTTATGTGGCTATATGGATGAGGGTGCGTGTGTGTGAGTGTTGAATAGCCATCTGGAGCTCCTCCTGGGGTTTGTGCTACATGTGAACGGCGTCATGATAACATGAGAAGACATGCTGCGAGGTGAGAGCGTGTGTGGGCATCGTTTTGTAAAGACACCATCTGTATAGGGTTGAGTTAACATTAACTTGAATATGTCAGTAAGTGGCATCAGATGAGGTGTTTAAAATGTTGAATGGTATCCATAGCAACAAGCTTCAACGTGTCTCCCAGCAAATTACAATGCTGTGAACAAGTAAAACGGGCAATTCTGACAATCTATACTGTATCATATCCACGAGTGTAAGAGTTTATGTACCTGCGAGGCCTATTGTGTGGGAAGGGGATGACGATGAGCTGAGAGTTGGGAATGATGGCCGTCCACTCCTGCTTCCTTATGTCCTGGAAAGATACAGAAAACACATGAACTGGGTACGGTAATACATTACGGTAACAATATATGCAACACATGCAGATTTCCATAGAGACACACAAACAGACATGCACACACTCAGAATATGTATGTTAAGTCCTCTGGGGCAGAATAATAGGGTCCCATGGTTTGCTTAGCTACTGTGGAGTGGCTATTTTAAGCTGTGTGTTTAACAACACAGACAACCTGCTACTTGAAATAAATTACTCTAACTGTGAGGAGCAACACAGATTTCCTAGCCTGCGTATGTCTGTGTGCATATTTGTATGTGTGATTAAGTATTTCTGTGGCTGTGTGTGAGAGAGTTCAGCCATAGGCTGAACAAGTTATTATCTATAGCTGTGTCTCAATACACGTTCCTCTGTACTTACACTTGCTATTTTAAGTGCCTAAGTGTGTTCACACTGACAGGTATGGCAAAATGCAGTGTACTTTAAGTACCCGGATGATGTACTCATAACGGTCAGAAAGTTGAGTGTGGACACTTCTCACCCTCAATGGTCGCCATCTTGGCTATGTAGGGGAAGGGGAGGACCACCAACCTATGAAAACTGCAGCCGTAGTTGAGACCGCGGTTGAGATTTTTACAGTAAAATTGAATTGAAATCAAGTGAGCAAACAATCTGGCAGATATTTTGGCGGGCGACAATCGTGGTCAAATGTTGGCAATAATGCTCCGCCCGGTTGCAATTTGCCATTAAAAAGAAGAAGAAGCAGCGGTCAAATGTTGTGATCATCATTTCCGGTAAGTGCTCGATTTGAGACAACACTACCCTGTCAAAATTCATGCACAGCACAAGTAACTACATGGTGTACACAGTGTACTACGTGGAAATGTACTAACGGAAGTGTCCGAATTGAGACACAGCATCAGTCTCTGTCTTGATAAAATATACATCATCTTTTCTCATCCTGTAACTTAACTCATCGTAGCACCCCTGAGGTCTGCTTTGAAGACAGAATTCATGGGAGAAAACTGGAAACACAACCTGAGTATTATCTCTCAAATGGAAAGTACTAACAAACTATAAGGCGACTTAGGGTAATTATTGTTTTTTAAAACTGTCCAGTAATGACTGCACTGTATTTTTGTCCTTAATAAGAATATTGAGGGACATGTAATCCAGTCGATTGAATGATTTCATGTTGACTGGAGAATACACTGAGCAAAAAAAAAAAAAGAAACCATTCCACAAATCACATCTGCATTAACAGGTTATAAGAAGCAAAAGACAACAGATTCTGTGGCTAGATCAGGCAGACCAAAGTGAAGAAGATAAATGTAAAAATTAAGATAAAAGAACATGAGGCTCTATGACACAAACTCATGCAACAGGGTTGTACATGAGGAATGGGTTTGTCATGTTAATGTCATACTGTATTATTGTCTTGCACTAATAAAAAACACTGATGACAGTGGAGAAGAGGATTATACTGGAGGAGTAGTTTGAGAAGTTTCTATAGATATATAGTTGCAAACCCTCGCAGGTGTTTTCACTTATGTTGCCTGATTAGACCTCTTCTCCAGACTGTGAGCGTGCACAGACTGTGCTTGATTGACAGCTCCCTCAGTCTCCTGTTAGTTTTGTTGCACCTGCATAAATGCAGCGCCCAAACTTCCACCTGATTATAGGTCTAATTAGCCAGAGTGACTGAAAACACCCATGTACACGTGGACCATGTAACTGAAGTTAGCATTAAAGAGGGCATCTTAAAGAAGCCACAAAACTAAAATAACATCGAGAATCTGCTGAGTGAAATCTTCAAAGACAGTCGAAGTATTCCTTATGTTTAGATTGAGAAATCACTAGGATGTCACAGCTCAGGGGTGCACGATCAGATCCTCCACCCTCCACCCCCTGAACACATTTGCCTGCACCTAGTCAACCTGGCACATAAATAGTTACGGTTTTCACGTGTCCTATGGGATGCTTGTTTCTGGTGTATATCCTTTGTTTACATCACATTCCTCTTTCTTCTGTCCACCAAAAATTGTGAGACGATCTGGGCACTTGGGTGTTAAGCTGTGTTTATTGAGACACAAACTATGAGAGCTCAAACTGCAGTGAGCTTAAAAGCATGTGCTGGCAGCACTGTGTTTGACAGCAGTTTGACTTTGCACAAGTTTCACTTTTAGTAGTTTGCTGCCTTAAGGCTCAACACCCAATGATGACATAAAACTGACACACACTATATATATTTTACCTCTGCATACAACAGTGTGTTGATTTCTGGAAAAGCCCAGCATCATCATCAGTTTCTGAGTTCTGAGTCCAATTTGGCCTTGTGTCTTGATATAGTCCCTGCTCAGGCATCCAAGGTTGTGCTCAGGTGCATTAGGGGTTAAGAGTTCAGAGATATAAATAGGGGAGGGGACATCATATTAATGATTTAAAAGCTGTAATCATGCTTGTCGCTGTGAGGAATTAACATTTCCAGGTCTACATTTGGCAGAATCTGGAAGTGCCACTGCTCTTAAATTGTGGCTCTCCGCTCTTCATCAATTGAGAGGGAACACATCTCGCAGCTATTTTGAATAAGCGTGCAACAGTGGCACTGCTTTTTACATAACGAGCACATTCCCGCCGCCAGCCATTGTCGCTTAGCTCTTGGAAAGCGCTGCCGTCAGTGTGGCAACTGGCGGGGGAGCAGAGCTGGAGACGAGTCAGCCTCCACCACTGCTGCCTGGGAGCAGATCCGATCTGGCTGTTTGGAAGAGAAAAGTGTTCCCAAGTCTTCAGAGAGAAAGAGAGACACTCTGGTTCAAAGCCAGGGAAACTGGCACACTATGAGAGAGCGAGTGAAGCAGATCCAGAGATGGCGGGTGAGGGAGACCGAGAGAGTGACAAGTAGGGGACTGATTAGTGAAGCAAACCACTTTGAGCGGCAAAGGGAATCCCCTGGGTGGAAGATAAGTGAACAGGAGGAGAGAGACTCAAAAAGAAAGATGGAGAGGGGGTGAATAAAAGCGAGGAATGATTGGACAGAAGATAGATATCCAAGTAGATTTTACAAAACCTCTCGGCAGAAACTCTCATTGTTGAGGAGACAATTGTAAAGGGCGCAGCAGGGGAGATAGTGAGAGAATGGAAGCAGGACAGACATAAAGACAGAGAGAAAGAAAACAAAAATGAGAGAGAGTGTCGACAAACAGGAAGATCCAAACCTTCCAACTGAGCAGGGTGGTGTAGCGGTCAGGATTTCTAAACCCTCTCCTCTTTCCTAAAGAGCTTTTCAAAGCTTCTCCTCCTCATTACAGGTAGATTTGATGGAGTTACTCCACTCCCTAGTCCCTCTGGGTAAAAGGAAAATCTACTCTGCATAATGGGCCGCATCTTTAGGCATTCATTAATTCACTTTGTAGAAGGAATGGGTGAGGAGGAGGAAAAATGTGGGGAAAAAAAGATTCCTTTGCAAAGAAAAGGGAGTGTGCGGAATGGGGACAACAAAGCAGCTTGTTTGTGGTGTGTGTTCTTGGTTCACTACAGCCTCTGAGTTGCGGGACCGACCCATCTACAATTCTAATCAGCTGCTCGACGAAGATCTTGGTACCACACGGGAGGAGAAAAAAAAAAAAGAGGCCCTGTCGTGTCGTGCCTAATATTCAGTGCGACAAGTGCAAGACAGAGAAGGAGATGAATGCAGAGATGGGGAGAGAGCTGAGCTGAAGAGCACTGACATTTGAAGTAGAGTAGTGTAGAAATGTGGCTGACGAATAGATTAAAAACATAAACCCAATCAATTATTTACTATATTACTGTAACGCTGGCTTGTAGTGTGACAGGAGGCACACATGGGCTGCATCCAGAGAGTCATTCATACACGCTCTACTCACAGGGTGTTAGACAAAGATGTGTTTGAAGCTCAAAGTAAAGACGGAGGGTGGGGGTGGGTGTTGATATTTCTGTTCCAGTGGGGAGCTCGCTGCACCTTTATCAATTCCGTTGGTGATGTCATCAATCATTCCATACATTATAAACGGGATGTGGACTCTATCTGCCATAAAGCAACCATCTGTTAGATATTTCAACTCCCAACCTCTCTTTAATCACTAGATGGGCAAGGAAAAAAAAAGCTTTTTCTCACCTCTGTTTTACTGCTCAATCTCGCCTCTAGTGTCTCAGTTTGCCATATTTATCTTGTCAAAACTGGACCTTTTCTAATGATGAGGACTCCAAAAAAATTGTCCTTCAAAAGTGGCTGCTACCACCTGAGAAAATACTTATCATTATCCTCACTGAGCGGGATTTAGTTTATAAAAAGGAGTCTTATTGTAAGAATCAAATAAGTAAAAATCCTGCAACAAAAATAAATGACTGCTCGCCTGTGTTTAGGAGAATTAACAGGATCCATAAACACACCAGCAAACCAAAGACTTCTAGTAGAAAAGTGGAGAGAATGAAGAACTGATTAGCATCGTGTAGGTCTTAATTGTTTTTTGTGTTAAGTTAATACATCTTGGTCAATCATTTCACAAATAAGTAAAAGGGAAAGAATAATTCCATACTTTTGTTATGTGCTTCCCTCATTTGTAAACACTTTGAAGACATAATCATTTGACAACCGACATAAACACTGGTTATCACATATTTTGTGGTGTTAGCTGCTGCTTGAGTAAGAAAAAAAAACAACCCCAACCAAGCATTAACTGTTTTTGCAAGGTTAGGGGGAGACTGCTGTTTCTGTTCAGCATTTCTAATTTGATAAGAAACTATGTGGAGGGAAATCCCTCTTCTGAATCTTCACCAAATGCCCTTCAAACATGTCTCACAGTCCTCAGAAGAAATGAGTTCCATCCAGCCCATTACGAAATAAAGCCTGAGCGGTAGGTGAAAAACAACTATTTTGCTCTCTGCTTATGACTTTAAAAGTGCTTGAATAGCACTTAGCATAAATTACTTCATCATTTGATATTTCTCTTGGAAAGTTTTCTGGTTCTTAACATAATGATCCTGAGGCTATTTTTTGCCTGTCTCTTTTTTTCCTAGACTTATTGCATAGACATTAAATGTCTCAGCCACGCATGCCATACACTGTTATATTCAGGACAGGTTAGGGTGCTCAGAAATGACTCAATTAGTTACAGGAGAGGTATTGTACATGTTCTAACATACTTTTTATGAAAAAAAGTATTTTGATGCAATTTGCACCCAGAGGGTTGAAGGGGTTTTAAATCTTTGGTCATTCAGCACACCTACTTCCTTTTTGTCTGTCTGTGATAGCTCTCAGACACACCTCTCTAAATGTATCACCCTCAAATATTCTGTAAGACCGTACAGCCAGTGGCTGTTCCTACAGGAGTGCTGTGAAGTGTCCAAGTAATATAACCTTCTCATATTTCCTTACCGTCTCTCCAGGCTGCCGGGGGATGCCAACAAAAAGGTGGTCCAGGAAGTTGGCGCTGCGTCCGAGGCCCAGCACAGTGTAGGGCAGCTGGAGGGAGAAGTGAGCTGACTGGCTCAACTGACCGGCTGCAGGAAGGGAAGAGAAAGAGAAAAGACATTTTTTAACGCCATAAAAAGCAGTTTATCTCAACACATAACCACATCAGGATAAGTAATGAGCCTTATCTCAAAGGTATTGAGCCCCGGTGTTTTGGTTTCTAGACACATTTTGGTCCTATCGGGTTGCCATGGAATTTTGTACAGACAATAATGGTCCCAAGAGGATGAACCCTACTGACTTTGGTGATTCCCTTACTTTTCTTCTAGTCCGACCATGAGGTTGATACTGTTGGTTTTTAGTGAAACATCTCAGAAACTACTAAATGGATTGCCATGACATTTTGTTAAGACATTTGCGGTGCCCAGAGGATGAATCATAATGAGCTTGGTGATCCCCTGACTTTTCCTCTAAGTCCACCAGCAGGTCAAATGTTTCACCGATCGAATGAAATATGTATTCGATGTATCCGAATGACTTTGGTGATCCACTGACTTTTTTGTGGTTTTTAGTGAAATGTCTGTGGACTGCCATGGAATTTGGTAAACACATTCATGGTCCACTCAGGATGAACTGTAATAACTTGATCCCTTAACTCATCATCTAACACCATCATCAAGTCAACATTTTTATGTATTACGACCAAATTACCAGCAAAATTAATGACCTTCCTAACACCCTAAAGAATGCTAAATGCTAAATTAAGATGGTGAACACAGTAAACATTATACCTAGCACAGCATGTTAGCATTGTCATAGTGAGCGTGTTAGCATTTAGCTCAAAGCGCAGCCTCACCCTCACTATTGAGTAATACATTTGTATTTTTTATTGCATTTTGGCACACAAAGGATTGTTTTCACATTTTTGAAGACAAATTGGTTTGTAAGGTCAACATTTTCTTCTACTGCTGGCTGAGTGGTGCCAATACCTATTTTACTTAGTTACTCTTATTTTTTTTTCTTGTTCTCAACAAATTGGGAAAAACTGCCCTGTCATGATCTCCTGTGCATCACTCATGGGGACACAAAACAAATTAAATTAAAAAAGGGTACAACACATAAGCGGCAATTTATACTTCTCTCAGGACATAATGGGCACCATACAAATGTTCATTTTAACCCCCAGCCCTGCTTGTGTCTGACCCAGTCACTCTATATATACATATATATATACATACATATATATATATATATATATATATATATATATATATATACACATATATACATATATATATATATATACATATATATACATATATACATATGAAGATATATATACATATATAAGAGAGTATACATATACATATATATATATATATACATATATATATATATATATATATATACATATCTATATATCTATATATATATATACATATCTATATATATATCTATATATATATATACATACATATATATATACATACATATATATCTATATATATATATACATATCTATATATATATATATCTATATATATATATATACATACATATATATATATACATACATATATATACATACATATATGTATATTAATCTTTATTACTTATACTTACGTTTTTTAATAATGCACATAGTTTAACTTATATCTCTGTCTCATAAATATACTACTCCTTTTAAACATTGTGAACAAGCCCATAAGCTTTGCACATTTTCATTCATGACTTTCTGCTCAATACAACTGACTGAATTGTCAGCTGTGTATTTAAACATAACCCCCATTTGCTTTACTGATCTCATGATACTGTAGCTTCAAAGGCACTACTTTCCCAAATAACCATTTAAGTTTTATGTAATGGAATGTATTGTATTGTAATGTAATAAGCTCTAACCTAACCTATCCTGACCATGACTGTCAGTGATGAGACTGAAATGTTGCAAGTTAACATAATGAGAGGGATGAGGAAGCAACATACAACAGGAGCAATCGAGCCAGAGGTACTACAGCGTGAGACCTTGTGTTCTGACATCAAGAAGCATCATAAAAGATACAAATCAGAGTGAGAGACCTGAGGCCAGTCCAACACCTCTTCCTGTCTCCTCGCCTAACCTTTCTCCTCCTCCTCCAGCCTGAAATCTCTCTGTCCTTACTTACTATTCTCATCCAACCCTTAGTCTCTTGTTTCCTCCTCTGTGGTCATCTCTCTCTCCTCTCCCGTGATACATCACTCCGATTTGGCCTTACTTATTTCGCTTTCCCCTTCTTCTCCACCCTCCTGCTTGTCTTCCCCTCTCTCTCCCTGTATCTCGCCCACGCCACCCAGCTCTGCCAAGTGCAGCCGACATAAATCAACCTCTATGTGGTAAACAAAGAGAGGGAAGGAGAGAGAGAGGGGTGGAAGAAGAGAGAGTGAAAGCCTCGAGGCAGCCAGTGATCAGAACTAATGTGGATGGACTGCGTATTGCAGGCCAAGAGGAGCACAGCAGCTTTGCTTCTCTCTTTATTTTTTTTAATCTATGCCTAGCCTCAGTTGAGTTAAAAAAAAAAAGAAAAGATTTGTCCAGTTCATTTTTGGCCACCTCAGCTGAACCTGGGTCAGGCCAGTCCAGCTCACTGTGTCTCAATATTTCTCTTCTTTTATTCTCTTTCATATTGCACAAATAAAGCTGTCATTTTATCTTGGGAACATTGCATGTAGGGGTAAAAATTAATCAGCCAGTGGGTGAAAACGAGTAATCAACTTAAAAAAACAGCTATTGTATGGAGTAGTGCAATAAAAGCCCGTCCATGATGCTGTTATGTACATGCTTTGGCTCCAGTCGGTCTGAACACTGAATAGACCCATCGACTTTTGCCACCTTCTCCCAAAGAAAGCTTTTCATCTCTCATCGTCTCTCTTTATCTCTCTAAATTTACCTTGCTTGCTACTGCTCTATGAATTCTATTTTCCTAGCTTTTTTGTGCTGGGCTGTGGTGTTGTGAAGAGGCAGCATAATTGCCTTAATCGCACACCACAGATAGCGAAAGAGAGTGGGAGAGAGGCAGAAATATTGGCTGTTTCCAGGAGGAGCTGGACACAGTTTCATGGACATTGACTTGTTCAGGGTAGTACAAAGCCCTGGCTTCTAACAGGCATTGAAGATG
The DNA here is from genome assembly GCA_005408345.1 of Macquaria australasica. Classification (NCBI taxonomy): domain Eukaryota; kingdom Metazoa; phylum Chordata; class Actinopteri; order Centrarchiformes; family Percichthyidae; genus Macquaria; species Macquaria australasica. The sequence continues at coordinate 505,091 of SEMN01000347.1, forward strand.
AATCCTGATGTGTCTGACATTTACTGAGAGGTGCTTGTATGTGTGTGTGTGTGTGTGTGTGTGTGTGTGTGTGTGTGTATGAGAGAGTGAATGTTGGTAGGCGAATTGTACCAGATCAGTAAAGTGGAAAGCTGTGTTCTGCTGTATGGGATTTTATGCATGATTTTTAACAATAATCTGGTAAATTACTGTTCAAAACAAAAGCAGTCATTGCAATAATATGTAATGCTAACTAATCTGACTGCTGTCCAAAATCTTCACGGTTTGTTTTCTCAAATAACAACACTGGCAAAAGCCAATATATTGTCTTTTTGAAATATATTCTTTTAATAACCTTGATTCTGGGTCAGAGCTATTAAATGACTATGTTAATTATTAAATATAATATCTGTAATGTAGACATCTAATCAACTTTCACTGTTCCACCACATTTTGCCCATTGATTAATTAAGTGAGATCATTTTCGATCTGAGCTCAGATGTCCTCAAGACCTGACTGAACTGATGCCTGATCTGTAAGGTAGAATAACAGGGTATATATTAGCGACTGACTGCTGTCATACCTCCACATAACTGAACCTAGGAGAAAACTAAAAATTTTTATGGTGCTCTATTCCAGGCCAACGCATCTTTTTTTGTGTAAAGGCCTGTATAACTTTACATAGAGTCTACATTAACCCTACTCATCATCAATCACAAATCACACAATTAAATAAGGTAAATGACAAATTAGGTAAATAATGTATGCAAAAACATGAAATACTGCCAAAACAAGCCTACCTAATGTAGCTTGTCTACCTACTACAACTGACCTTAGACCCTCAGTATGTGCAAAGAAACCATGAAGGAATACAATGTAAGAAACAATGTAAGATCCCCACCAGGACAGCTGAGCATGCAATAGGCACTGAGATAAAAAAAGGAGAGTAACATGGACAGTGACCCTGAAACAAAAAGACATGTAAGACAAGAAGGAACATGATGCAGTGAGAAACTGGACTTGAAACTGGCTGATGTCCAGAGAAATTAGGGCAGCAACAAAACAAGCATTACATCTCGGAGTAAAGCTCTGCATTAAAACTAAAATGAAACGACCAAAACTCAAGCCTTCTTGCCAGTCCTGCCTTCTGTAGACTCAGAGCTGGGGGTGTGAGGATAACACAGCTACTGGAACTAAACCTATTGGCCAACAACCACCAGCAGTCATATGAATGCTTTAAAGTTTTCAGTTTTTGTTTTGCTGCTTATGCTGAGATATTCTGCAACAGCACCTGTCACCTATAAATACCTCAAATCCCCTTCACCTACTCCTGGTTTTATTATGAACCATGAAGTGGCCTTTATGGTAATGCCATTTCTTGTTGCTGATATCCACAAATCAAATGCCAGACAGACTAACAGGGCACTGACTGCCCCACAGACGAAAGAGCAGGAGTGTTACTTTGAGATGGATCCAGCAGGGGAAGCCGTTTTAAATCAGTCCACTGCCACTTGGAGCTTCACACTGAACCCCGTCCATTGGGCTGCACAGAACAGGGTTTTTGAGGGGATTGGACCTTTAAGCCAGTCTTGGTTTGATGTTTTTGACAGACTGCTGCTCCCTGTCAGTAGGCAAGAGGTGGATGGCTTGCACTCGGCCACTCAGCAGGATGGAGTGGGTCTGAGTGTATGTGTGTGAGTGTGAGTGAGTGTGAGTGTGTCTGATGGAGGATCAAGCAGGGTTACGTTGCAGGCAGGGAGCCTGGCTTTGCGTCTGCTAAGTGGCGTGTGTGTGTGCGTGTGTAGACTGGCTAGGAAATGTGGCCACGGCTGGAGCAAAGCCATTTCACAACATGGGGAGGCTGGCAAAGGGTATTATGCAGAGCGGCGGAGTGTCTGTGTTGTGTCTGTGTTGTGTGTGTGTGTGTGTTTTTGTCCTATCTCCCTATGGCAGAGCCAGTGGAGGCCTTGGCAGGGAATGCCACCCTGTACACATGACTGACAGCCTACAATCCATCTCTTAGAAGACAAAGCGGATTCAAAGCAGCACAAGCAGACGGCCTTGGCTTGTGTGTGTGTGTGTGTGAATGTCTGTGTGCACTTCTCATTTTCACAAAGTTCTAAACACACACACACACACACACACACACACACACACACACACACACTTATGTGGGCACGATATGCATCACATTCAGCGAGTTAGTGTTCCAAAGCCCAGCCAATAATATGGACAAGGGAACATACACACACACACCTGAAAGTAAATACACAGATTTCTAAAGGTTAAAGCCTAATTTGTGCTGAGAAAGGGAAGAAAGAAAAATAAAATATACAGAATGAAGTAGAAGAAACTGCTCTTCTCCATCTGATCATTTCATTTATTTATATCAAATCCCAAAACTGAAGTGTTTCTTTCCCTAAAAAATATCGCCCCAAGTGCACCGATCTGCACAGTCTCTACCAGACTGAACTTGATCATTCACTTAGCCATTCAAAACTTGGACGGCTGGAATACACAACAATTAACATGACTTTGAAAAGTGCATTAGTAAGTAAAGATATAGGTGAGTATATAAAAGATAAAGACAAATATTAATATTTTTAATTACTGTTTTAATGCAAGTGAAAACAAACTATACAGACCTTAGTTTATAACTGAAATAAGAAGATGCAACTAAATGCAGACCTACCAAGAAAATAGGTGACGCTGGTTACTCCTCTGATTAACAATGAATCATGGAGGAAAAACATTTCTAGTGTCTAGTGTTCAAAAAAATATAATTGTGAGCTTAAAATGTTGTGTTTAACTGGGTCTGGACTCACCAAGGATCACCAAGCTAAATTAAAGACCTTTTTAATACTACATAGAATGCAATTTAATATCTGTTCATATGATCCTACCAGCCAAGCTATTATGGAAAACCAATAGAAACGATCATCACATTTTTTTCAGTAGTTCCCTGCAGTATAAAACAATAATTCCTAATGATATTATTAATTAAATTAATGTAACCCCTGGACCTGGAGAAGCAGCAGAAAATGTATGAATGTATGAACCATCCATCCATCCATTTTCTTCCGCTTATTCGGGGCCGGGTCGCGGTGGCAGCAGGTTAAGCAGGGTTATCCAGACGTCCCTCTCCTCGGCAACGCTTTCCAGCTCCTCCTGGGGGACCCCAAGGCGTTCCCAGGCCAGATGAGATATATAATCCCTCCAGCGTGTTCTGGGTCTGCCCCGGGACCTCCTACCAGTTGGACGTGCCCGGAACACCTCCAAAGGGAGGCGTCCAGGAGGCATCCTAGTCAGGTGCCCGAACCACCTCAACTGGCTCCTTTCGATGTGAAGGAGCAGCGGCTCTACTCCGAGCTCCCTCCGGATGTCCGAGCTCCTTTCCCTGTCTCTAAGGGTGAGCCCAGCCACCCTACGGAGGAAACTCATTTCGGCCGCTTGTATCCGCGATCTCATTCTTTCGGTCACTACCCAAAGCTCATGACCATAGGTGAGGGTTGGAACGTAGACCGACTGGTAAATCGACAGCTTTGCCTTCCGGCTCAGCTCCCTCTTCACCACCACGGTCCGGTACAACGCCCGCATTACTGCTGATGCTGCACCGATCCGCCTGTCCATCTCACGTTCCATCTTACCATCACTCGTGAACAAGACCCCGAGATACTTGAACTCCCCCGTCTGGGGCAGTAACTCACCTCCAACCCAATGTATGAACCAATTAAACATTATTAATTGATTTAAGGTCATTTCAGTTTTGCTAAATTGACACTTGCCCATTATGAGATGATGAGTTTCCTAGCTACTGTAGCTAGCAGACGACAGTGTTTGCAATAGATCAGATAGTTCTGACTGAAACTCCACAAAACAGGATTGAGCAGCCTCCCGCACGCACAATCCACCATTGCAACAATCCCACCCTTTGTTTATAGGTGTATAACGTCTCCCGACAGATTTTAAAACTAACCTTAGAGAAAATATTTAAGACTTCTGTTAATTAAATGAAAGACTCTTTAATACACTGTAAGGCCTATTTTTGAGGAAGATAAATTCAATGCTTCAGAAGACTTTTTAAGACCTGCAGATTCCCTGGACCATAGATAAGACACAACAAGACAATAATAATACAAAGACAAGATTTTTTTCAGGGTCAGAAGGTAGGTTAACTTTGGTATTTGTTGTAATTACATCTTTTTTATTAATGAAGTATTTATATCAACAAAATGACATCATCATGGCAGCCATTTTACATGCACTAAGAAAAAAGAATACATTTAGAAAGTAATTACATAGGGTACATTCATCTTAAATATTATATTACATAAATATTACTGTTACTAGGCTCTATCTACATAAGATAAAGTATTTTGGTATTAAAACACGCATTTTTAATTTAACCCAGTATCCTGCATCGTAAATACATGTCTGGCATTTGTAACAAACCAAACTGCTTGAAAATCAGTTGAAAATTCAGTGAATTATGATGATTTCAATTGTGGATAGACCTCGTGCCTCCATAGACTACATGCATTAGGAGGCGCGGCTTCCCTGTACCAATATGGCGGCTGCGTTGACGCATCACTCCAATGAACAGCAGCGGCCAATGAGGTAGCCTATAGCATGTAACAATTTGCACGTTTGGCACTAAGCCCAAAGAAGGAGGGGTTTAAAGATGTGATTGGGCCAGCCCACTGTCAGTTAAGAAAAAAAACCAATGGGCCGATCTAACTGTTTTATGGGCCGGTCAGCAACATTTGCTGTAAGCTATACAGAGAATATTCTTTGTACTGTTTGTATACTTTGTTTTAAATTACGCTCATCTTTGCAAAGCCACTTGTGAATGTAGAGAAGGTCTGTGGCATCATCAGTATGATATAGCAAACTGCATTTTTATTGGCTGTAATGTTTTCAGTCTTGGATGAACACACTCCACAGGACTGTACAAATACTATCCCTGATAAAGTTTGTCTGATGTCTTTCACTCACACACTCTTGTATGCTAGTCACTGAGTACCTGGGCTGACATTCTGGGCTCAAACTAACTCAGAACACTGCATATGCACATTATATGATTTTAGATGTAGCGGGGTGGAAACTGGATTTAGGACAAGTTAATTCCATTTTACCTGCAGTGGTTTGTAGTGTTTGTTTGTAGTGTGTTCTTCGTGCTTTTCTCTCAGTAGAATGCCAGATAGCGAGGACAATGACTAGGATTTTGATAAAACTCTCTCCCCCTGATATTGAAACGGGCACACTTTACTTCCTCGTGGGCAAAATAAAAAAAACAAAAAAGTGAGAAACATTAGAGAGAGAAAGACAGACAGAGAGAGGACATGGATGCCTCTGAGGGAGCTACAACATGTTAATGTGTGTGTATGTGTGTGTATGTGTGTGTGTCCATCTGCCGAGGTCTTATGACACATATCCTCATGAAAAAGCTCGTCCTGTCTGGAGGTTTTACCACCTCTGGGCAGACATGCAGAGTGACAACGTGACGTCAAGTGTCACTCTGACACAGAGTCAAGTGTGTGTGTGGTCTTTGAGACAATAATAAATATGACAAATAAAAATAAAAGAAGAATCTAAACATAAAACATATGTAAAACACAACTGTTAAAAGTGAAAACATACTATCTGCAGATCCTTCTATAGGACAATGAGAAATATGCTAATGCTAACGTGATCCCAGCAATTCATGAAGAAAGGAAATATGGACATAAACATAACTGGCCTGCAGTGCAGACACACACACTCTCTCACACTCCCTAGGGCTTCACAACTGAAAGAAAAAAATGGTTTTAAAGAAATTCCTAGTGCCTGTCGCTATAGAAACCATTTGCTCCCCTGATGGCGATAAAAGGAGCAAATTGCAGGGATGGAGGGTGGAGCCATGAGGGATAGAAGTGCACACGCACACACATATGCACACACACAGCCCGCCGCGCCTGGAGAGCCCCCTTCAGTGCCTATACAACAGTGTCAAGATCTGGACATTGATTTGTGAGGATACATGTGTGTACATGTGTATGTGAGAGTGTGCATGTGTGTGTGGTGATATGGTGAAGGACTGGGGGGGCTTTATAGTTGTTTTGTCCTTATCACCATGCAGCACTGAAGCATGCCCAGACGACAACCGAAATGACACCATGTGTGTGTGTGTATGTGTGCGAGAGAACAGACCTAAAGACAGCTATCATCACCCAAGTTAGCCCTTACAAAAAACTAAATAGAAATAGCAGGTTCATTACAAACTGAGCTCTGAGATTTCCTGTCCTTAGTCCACAAAGTGCCTATTCAGTGATGTCATACATGACTTTTTTTCATATTTATAAAAAGTTTTCATATTTATTATTTATATAAAAAGCAAATAAGCAATAGAAAATGAGAATCAAAAGAAAAACAAAACAAAACTAGTCAGACAAGATAAAAACTAAATTAAATGTTCCAAATGTGCATTATTTAAAAGAACATACTGTAAGCTTGTGCTCTTGAGTTTTATTGGAGCACATTAAGAGCATAATGAGCTGCGTACTTGCTCATATAAGTGCATGACCTCATCTTTGCGTGTTTTCTTAGAGAATACAAGCATTTATACATACTTCTATTCTAATAAAACTTTGGTGAAAAGGCTCAGCCAAATGGAGCCAATTCTAATCAACAAAACAAGTACGTTTTCAATACGGCGAGTTTGAATGCAATGCAGTGAGGCAGAAGGAGGAGAAACTTGACGGTAAGCAAAAAAAAGTCTGTCTCAGCAAATGTCTTTGAAAATATTTGCTTCCATAAGTATTGGTACACTCATTGTCAAACTTCAATGATGTAGTGAAAAGGTGGCTTCATGGAGTTAAGCTTATCATGAGGCATTTAGGAAAAACATTTTCTCCATTACTACAGAAAACCCTGTATCTGCCGTGCTGTTACAGATATCTGCACTGGTATACAAACATGAGTCAGTGAGCTAAATGCTAACGCTAGCATGGCAACATGCTCACAATGACAATGCTAACGTGCTGATGTTTAGCAGGTACAATGTTTACCATATTTGCCGTCTTAGTTTAAAACCCTCTGGGGTCCGAGCCATTTTTCTCCTATTACTGGCGCCTCGACTCTCTTAATATATAAATATGTGTAAAAATTCTGTACAGTAAGTCACAAGCAAGTAATTGATATCATTTTTTTCAGCACAACATGGGCTATTTGAATATGTATGCTGTAGTGACATTACATGATATTATAAAAAAATTATAAAACCAAGAAGTCAAAAGAAAAAGTAAAACGGAATTTGAATATTTCAACAATGTATTCATTTTCCACAACAAACAACTATGTGCAAAAATGTACTATCTTCACATTTGTAGCCCAAGGCCTCAGGTGAAAATTAAAAAAAAAATTAAGACTCTAACCTTCACACAAAGAGAAATATTTACATTTTTATCAGTCCATATTCGTTTCTTCGTTTTTCGCATACCATATATAGAAACCGGCATTTTTGCCGACCACGTCATTTCCGCCAAGCTGATCTCTCCGTTTCTCAATTTCTGTTCAGTAATAAAACGTTGGCAAACAGAATAAAAACACATATTCCACTGTATGCGTGGTGTGCGCACCATAGATATAAAATCAATGGTGCGCACACTACAGACATTGCCAAGTGCTCAGGGAAGTACGAACATGTCTTTATGTAGCTCAATACGCTTCAGATAACTATCTTTACACATTATTTACTCTCTGAAGGTCGCTTCCGTGTTGCAGTAGATGTGTAAATGCTCAGGACACAGCATAGATCCCTCCAATCGCGTTTGTAAATCGGCGATAAACCATTTTGCAACCGTCATTGGTGCAGTGCTTTGCGCACGGTTCACCACCTAATAACACAGCTTGTGATTGGAGAAGAGAGAGACGATGTGTCTGCCAGCAATCTCATTCGCCAAAACACTAAAAAGTTGTTTGTATAGTCGGAATTAGATAAATAAGTTCATAAAACATCGAATTATCGCTTTTATTATTTTTCGAACGTGTCCAAAAATAACACAGTGTTTCCTTGATGGATTGCCAAGCCCCTGGATGGATTATAAGAACAAGTGACGGCTCGTTGTAACGACTGAACGGTGCGCTGCAGGGCAGTTTTTAAAGTAAGACGCTACATACAACCGTTACAGAGATATTATTAAAAGTACGAAGTAAGTGCCTTTCCAGTCGTGGGCGACTGCTGCGACCCCAGAGGGTTAACATGTTAGCATGCTAACATTTTTTGATTAGCATTAAACACAAAGTACAGTGGAGGCTGACGGGAATGTCATTCGTTTTGCAGGAATTTGGTCATAAACCAAAGTATGTAGTACAATTTTGTACACAATTTTGACCTGATGATGGCGCTAGAAGAAAAGTCAGTGGATCACCAAAGGTATTACAATTCATCCTGAGTACAGCATGAGTGTTTGTACCAAATTTCATGGCAATAGTTGTTGAGATATTTCAGCCTGGACCAAAATGGTGGACCGACATCCCTGCAGCCATGCCGCTAGCGTGGCTAAACACATGGTCAAACTAATGATGGCAGTCTCTTCATCCAACAAACGAACTGAGGAGGATGAATCCTTAATGCTAGAGATACATTTTTAGATTTTACTCTCTGTGATAAGGTGCATCATACATTAAGACACATACAAGCATTTCATTCAGTTAAACCCAAGGATGCTTGGAGACTGAAAGATCAGCAGCCGCCTGGCTGACAACAACGGCGACAAATTAAAAGTTAAACAGTCTCTTGACAATTTATGGTATCTATAAACTGGCTGCAGAGGAGAGGGATTACAGGGTGAGAAGAGAAAGAGTAAAGAGACAGATGAAAGAGGAGGGAGGCAGAGGAGAAAAAAAAGATGAGCAAAGAGGGACGGAGGAGGGAGTGAAGGAGTGAAAAACAGGGAAGAGAAAAAGCATGCTAAGCCTGATCAATAGTAATTTTCCATGTCTGCGTGGAGGGTTATCTCTCCGCTCGTTTTTTTCCTTCCACTCCAATATTTCCTTCTCCTCTCCCCTCCTCTGTTCTGATCTCTCCGTGCTTTTCTCCTCTCATCTCCTATCTTTCTCTTTTGTTCCACCATCATTTTTCCTCCTCTCCTTTTCTTCCTGTAACTCTACTCTATGCTCTCAGCTCTGTCCCCTGCACCCTCTCATTTTCTCCCCTAACCCTTTTCATTTCTCTCCTCCACCTACTCTCCTACCTTACTCCCATCGTGAATTCTCCCTGTGTGTTCAGAGCCTATCTTCCAAATGCTGTGCAATAAAATGGTTTGAGAATAGGGTAACGCTCGCTGTTGACCTGATGAGGTCTCTGAGAACAGGGGTATACTGTGGCCATAGATCAGTATGACGTCAAGCGCAATAGGCTGGCTTTCACGACGCTGCTTGAGGTACCAGCATGATGTAGCAAAAAGCAACATGAATGGCTTCAAGTGAATATACAGGTCAACACAACTCAGCACACACACGATTTGCCATTTGAATTTAGTTGTTTTGGATCTTTTAAATGGTTAAGATATGACAAACATGTTTGTGGATGAGTTGCTTCAGGTGAACATGTGTTTTTTAAAGGTTGTGCATGTACAATGAGTGCGCTGTGTGTGTGTGTGTGCGAGCGAGCCGTTGCTAATCCCCTGAACTCATTAGCCTAATTGGACAGTCTGCAGAGAGCACCACATTGATCTGGGCCTGTTATGATTCTCCTCCCCTATGAGCACACACTCTTTTTCTCTGTCTGTCTCTGTCTGTCCTCCCTCTTCCTGTCACTTCTCTCTCAAATTTCCTCCCTCTCTTCCCTCTCTCTGTGCATAATAATCTTAGGCACCACAGACACACTCGTCCCATCTGGACACAGCTAACTACTCCAGAGTTGTTACTATTCTTTATTTATGCCTGTTAGCGTTACAACGTTATTCATTCGATTTCAATTTGCAGCTCAGTGGCACTAACAGCCAAATGTGCTGGGTTCAAAGAAGCTAATGTAATGACAAGGCTGGTGGCAATGACAATAGATGAATTTCCATATTATGGGAGTTATTTATATAGTATAGTTATTATATTTTATAAAAACTCAAAGGAAATGGTGTATTTTGACAAACCACACTTCATTCCACAAGAGAAAAAGACTTACAGGTATAAGCTCCTTTAAGCAAATTATGACAGTGAGTGTAAGCACAGTTTTATCGCACTGCGCAACAACTGACACACATTTATGAGAGGCTTTCAATACTAAAGTTAGTTTATGAAATAACTGTCCCAGAAAAGCTGTACAGGCCGCTGATTACTGTTGCGATACTAATGCCATTAGCCAGTAATTTAGAACATCAAACAAATACATTTGCTTCTCTTCAGGTAGCATACATGGCCATAGCAGTTGGTTGGGATCCAAGCAGCTGATGCAACTCAAAACCATAGACACACAGACCCAATGCAGTTTGTAAGTCTAGAGTATCAGAGAACAGTGAAATATGTTTGTCTGCTGGACAAATTGGAAATGTATAATGAAACTGGTGACTTTTGGATGATGTCTTGTTGAGCTGATGAACTTTCCCAAATGACACTGTACAAAACATTAGCTAAGGTCTCATGGCAAACATTGTATGTACAAAACTACTTGTTTAAAGATAAATAATTATCAATATTCAGACTCTCATTATCTTTTGATGCCTTTAATGCTCCACTAAACCGAAAAAACAGACACAAAACTAGTTTTGTGTCTGTTTTTTCACTATATTCTTAAATACATGCGTGATAGTCAAAATCAGTGGCCTCTCATCTTGTTGTTTGTTCACTATAATCTTAATATTGCCACTGAAAGTTACATGAAACACTGTTACAGTCGTCTAAAAACAAATGGTCTTGGGTGACCATGTGTGAGGGAAACACAGTGCAGTGTTTTTCCTTCTCAGCGTCTCTGAGAGTGTCCAAAGTGAGAGAGGAATAAAAAGGTTGTTAATGAATGACTTCAACTATTCATCTCAGCCACCCCACCAGCCCCTGCCCCCCCCCCCCCCCCTCCTCCTCTAAGTCTCAGCAGGAGTTAGTTGATAATGAGGTGTGGTGTTGTCAGAATCACAGCCCATGCTCATCCATCCAACCTGCTTAGTAAGGGGCATGGCACACCACTGTCTGGTATGCACACACACACACACGCACACACACACGCACGTGCACGCGCACACACACACACACACACGTACACAAGGTCATATGGACACGGAGTACACACAGACTGGAGAATATGTACAAGCTTAGGAAAATACACACTGTATGAATGCCCTACACACACACACACACAGGGAAAAGAGTTAGAGAGAAACCATGTCAGTGTTGCTGTTGACCTTTACTTGTCAGATAAGAGGATGGCATTATCACTGTAATATGCCTGAGTGTGTATATATACAGTGTGTGGTGTATGTGTGAGTGTTAGCAGTGTCTCTCTCAGGTATGTTACCAGACTGAAATGACTCTACTCCCGCCCCTCTCTTCATCCAAACTATCTCTTTCTCTTCTCTCTCTTCATCCTACCAGCTCCTGATCTTCTCTGACCCACTTTTTTTTAAACTTCTTTTCTTCTCCATTCATCTCTCTCTCTCTACTTAAACTCTCTATCTGTTATTTCCATCCTACATCATTCAATCATTCCCCCTCTTTCTCTCCTTCCCTTCCTTTTTCCTCTTTATCCAGAATAACTCCATTCATACACTGTGCCTTCTCAGCCGCTGTCTCTCAGCATATTATAATCTCTCCTTTCCTCTCCGCTTTCTCCCCCTTTCAGGAGGGTGAAGGGTAAGTGAAGATCGTTGGGCCCCAGTGGACAGGCCCAGACATCGTGGGTGTGTGGGTGTGTGTGTTTGAATGTGTGTTTGTGTGCACCCCATCATTGCTCATCTCTGGCAGGCTCACTGGCTGTTCCCCGAGCTACAAGCCACATAATAAATACACTTTAAATCACCACACACACACACACTCACAGACACACCCACACTCACACACAAAAGCAGCCTGGTCCCTGGCAGCACTTTGCTGCTGTTAAATGAGGGGTCTGGGGAGTTGTGCGGGCAAAGCCTTTGGCTACTCTCGCTCTCCTCCTCTCTCCGTGCACTCCTGTCAAACACATACTGGAAAAATAAGCCAAAGTTATGACGGGCCGATCGTAACACACCAGGATATTCTAATGTTAAATAAATGGAATTCTACTCAACGTACCAAACCAGGAACATAAAGGTACTGTCTGGGGATCCAGAGCCTCTTTCCAGAAAGAGATGTACTGGCGAAGTGGACAAAATGTCGCCTGACACTCTGTTCTTCACAAGAACTAGATGGACCGACTGGATCCAGGAGAAAACTAAGACACATTTAAACACATTAAAATCTTTTATTTGTGTGTGTGTGTGTGGAATTTTGGATGACCTGTTACAAAGTTCCCTGGGGACAATCGAACAAGGGGCTTCACAGCTAAACAATGAGTCTTCAGACCACCTAGTATCCTGCTTCATTTTACCTCTTAGAATGCCTGGGAGGGATTTTCCTATTTTTGTGAGAAAAATTGGTTTAGCCAATCCCTAGTAATTTGGTTTCCAGAGTTCCACATCCACTGTTAATGACCGTGTTAATGTTAATGTTAATAACCCCCAAACAGACTGTTTGGGGGTTATTAACATAAATGTAGCACTAATTGTGATTTGCGAATTGTAACTATACTGATTATTTGAATGCACTGTTGCCCCATCCCCCCTCACTTTACATACCATATGTATAGATCATACCTAGCAGAATACAAAGCTGATTCAGATGCTGGATTGGAAAAGGTAACTATTGATCATCATTAGTTTTCCAGTCATGACGTCACCCTGAGGGGCAGAGCTGAAAGCCATGCCATGCCAATGTGTCGAAAAGGTAATGAAGAAGTGAGGAGTATCAAATTTATGTTTTAACAATACTTAAATAATATCTATAAGTGCAAAATCAGCCTAAGTCTAGACAAACCATCTTGTCTAGACTTGGGCCATAACACACCATATTTACTTCCACCTATACTATATGACCAAAAGTATGTGGACACCTCTGTCTAAATACCTTTGTATACTTTTAGTATTTTAGTCTCTACCAACTCCCGAGGGAAATATCTGACTCTTTAGCTGCTAAATGCTCCACTATGTTCACCAGCTAGTTGCTAACTGTGTCTGTCTGCTGTTTGGCGTTGAGCTTTATTGCTGAAAACAGCTGCCTATTATGGCAGCTGCAGATTTGGGAGATGATTCTCTGCAAGTTCATTTGTATTCACTTTGTTAATTGATACATTGTTATTATAAAAATATCAATCATAGCTGCTTTAATGGAAATCTAAACAGCAACTGCAACAGTTTGGGGAAGACCTTTTTCTGTTTCAACATGATAATGCCCCCATGTGCAATGCAAGGTCCATAAAGACATCTTTATTTTCTCAACACTTTGGGATGAATTGGAACAACCTCACTGATGCTCTTGTGGCTGACTGATTTAAATGATAAGAAGCAGTAAAGGAAATGTTTACAGGTGCTAACTAATTCCCTACATAAATAACTACAAATAACAAACATTACTGGATCGTTTTGTGGGTCTCACTTTAGTATGAGTTTAAAACCGTCACCGCCTCTATATCACTCTCCATCATCTCTGCAGTGGGCGAGGGTGCAGGTGGTGATAGCCCACTCTCTTCCTCTCCACTGTTTTTTTCTATGCCCATTTAACTGCATATTTTAAACCAGTGGAGTGTGTGGAGAGAGAATGAAACTGACTTTCATCACGCTTTAAGACAACTACATACAGGAGGACAACTAGTGTTAATATTTTGTCCACTCAGTGTTTTGGGATTGGACACAGAGCACCTAATTGAAAAGTCTGTAGCCATTGGAAAAGCACTGTTTTTGTAGCCAGGAGCTTATAGCTGTCTAATGGTGGTGAAATAATGATGATAGACTGTGATCCGTCTACTCATTCTTTAAATATGTATATACTCCAACTGTGCAAACAGATGAAACAATGAAATCTGACAAAGTGGGATTATGCTGCACACAGAAACACACACACAGACTATATATATCCCTGACCCCAGGCTGTCAGTGCATCTTGTCCTCATCCAGCTCTGTGTCCTTCCCACAATGTAACATCAACTAGGTTAACTGCAGATAATAAGGCACAGCACTGCTGTCCTCAATGTCTCATCTTATCTTTCTGTGCATCTGTCTCTCCCTCTGCCTATGTATCTTTATATCCTTATTAGTCTGAAGTAGTAAGGTAGGGTAGTGTTCATCAGCAACAGGGTTGCAGACATTTCTCATCCTATGGAGACCCAGTGATCCTACAGTTTACAACATAACAATCAATACAGACAGAGTGCAATTAAATCCCGCCCACACTGGAGGGGAAAACAATTCATCACTATTGTATTGCGTGAAGGTGCCTCCTTGTTACTTCGGTCAAACAACAGAAACATGCCTAAAAGCTCCTGTGTGGTGGGATGCACTAACAATAGGGTGAAGAACCCAGAACCAAGTTTTTATAAGCTGTCGAACTGAAAAACTGAGCTTTTAAGACGACAAAAGTGGGTACAGACGTGAGGCATCAGCAGGAAGAATGGGAAAACTGTAGGATCCTAGCTATATTTTCTGTATAAACATAGAAAGCTATGCAGTATTATGTTTGCATGTGCCTTCACTAACTACAGTAACAGCACATTTTCCATATTTAGAGAATAACAAACAAAACATAACATAACACAACATAATATAACATAACACCAGCGCCATAATAAGAAATATCGTATCTTGCATTTAACACATACACACACCGCTTCTCCCTCCCACACAGAGACAGGTCCTCCAACATCCCTCCCACCACACAAAGCAGAGACGTAGAAATAAAAAAAAAAAATACAACACTTAGTAAATTAATTAGATTCTATGTAAGTCATCCATGGATCCCAAGTCCCATGGAACAGTCGTAGGCTACCTCATGTCATAGGTTATTTTCTCCAAAGGAGCATGTGAATTTACCTCATTAATCCACTGAGTAATGTTAGGGGGAATCCTCATGATTCCACTTAGATGTAATGCATCTTTTGTCAGCAATTATTTTCTAACATGTATAATATGTAGAAACAAATCTCTGAATTTCCTTGCAGACTTTAAGGAAATACTAGTCATAATTTACAGTATGTGAGACGGTGAATTGTGACCAAAACCTCCTAGCTACAGCGTGGTGCCTTGTGTATTAATAAAAGTACAGAACACAGCCAGATGTTGACAGGATTGGTTAACAATAACAGAAGGGAGTAGTCCTTTGAGAATACATGAAGTGGAGCTGTTTGAGATTGAAAATTCATGAAAAAGAACTCCAAGTCAATGAGCAAGAGGAATTCACTTCCAGAAATCTTGATCATCCTGTCCTAACTAGTTCCACACATAATCAACATCTTCATCATCCCTTATGAACTTTGCCAAAAGAAATGAAAAATATAAAGAGGGCGGCACAAAACTTTACACAAGTCTTGTGTAGCAAAGGAATGAACGAAAGACATTTACCTTGGATTTAAATGAAAGGAAAAAATGAGGAGCTACAGCTTGTTGAGTGTTGCTTCGGCTGTGGAAGAAACTTCAGAGGAAAAAAAAAGGGGCCTCCAGTGTTTTGCAAGCACAGAATTTTTCTGCGATAGCCTTGCAGAAACTATGAGAAAACTGTATCCCATAGACAGTGTCACTGCACTAGCTCCAGGCTTAATATTTGATTCATAGTGCTGGTAAACGTCATTTCATCTTTTAAAACTGAACCCTGACAAGCAATAGTTGAATATTAATATCACTGTAACAGCAATTTAGATATGTTACAGCATTTTACTAAATACAAATGTGAGTGAGACCTGCATATATAGAGGTATAGGAAAACATTCAGCATCTAACAAGACCTATAATTACTTTCAAATGCAGACGGAATAAAAGCAGAAGCACCATGGAGCGAGCATTACAGCCTTATCAAGCAGATTTATTCTCCCTTCAGTTACATCAGTCTATGGAAGGACCTTCTTCTTCGTTTTTTCTTTAGCTGTCCTTTCTGCTTCAGCCTTTGTCTTTGAGGCATAGAGGCTATTTTCTCATTTATAAAAAAAAGGCAAGAAAATAAAATCAATACGTCCCTCTTCTTCTCATTCTCTGCTTTCTTAAAATCCTCCAAAACAAACCCTGTGGTGTTCAGCCAGACTGAGGACAGCTGTCATTGTTAGGAGGTTAAGGTATTAATAAACCTGACGTGGATGTATAAAAGCTTGGGCAGTGACATTTTCAGAAAAATAAGGGCCTCTCTGGCTATTCTCTGTCTGAAGTGGGAAAGAAATCAAAAAAACTAAAGTACTTACCTGAGGCGTTTTTCAGGTAGCCGTTGGCGTCCACTGTGGTATACATGACATAGGGACCTGGCTGGTTAACACCGAAAGGCTGCAAAAACACACATGCAAACACAAATAAAGAAACAGACAAATTTCGACATTTTCCAAGTATCTTTTCACATCAGCTGTCTGTCAGTGACGGCGAAAGAAGACAGGGAGAAACAAGCAGGGAGGGGTGAAAGAGAGAAAAAGAGACATGTTGTAACCGCAGTGACCTTGAGCAGTTTTTTAGCTTTATTTCCACTAGGTGACATGGCAAATGTCTGACCCAGCTGGCTTGAATCTGACTGAGCATAAATGAGTGTGATGGCTGCACGTTTATGTTGCTGTGTGGGTGGATACGGAGGGGCTGTCTTATCTGTTCACTACGAAAGGATGACAACTAATGAAGAGATCTGCCGAGCCATCCTTTCGCTTTACATCAGCTAATCGCGAGCCTGTTACACACTGCAAACACATACACACTACTGCGAGGGAGACTTGGCCCTTTATGCTGTGACACTCAGCGATCGGGTGAGAGAGGAATAGAAATGAGGTCAAAAAAAAAAGAAACGGGGGGGGGGGGGAGATGCGAAAGCCACTGAGGAGCAGATTAGTAGGCTCAAAGAAAGACAGAGGAAGAGAGGTGTGACTAAGAAGAAGAGGAGCGGGAGAGTGAAATGAAAAGATAGAGGGGGTGATGGATGGGAGAGGAGAGGAGTAGAAACAGCCGCGAGCTCCACTCTTCTACTGCATTCATCATACCTTTCAGTTAGACAACAAGCGGGTGGAAGAGCAGACAGACAGAAAACCAAAACAACTCTAATACCAGCAGCCTCTTGTTGATGTCAAAGCTAATGTGTTTTGCAAAGGGCTTTCCACTGGTGAAAGGTTGTATAAGGAGCGATGCTTGGTCAGATTTCTCTGTCCACCTACACATGATCATCAGACATGAGCTCTTTGGGACAAATAAAGGGAGCTTAAAGCTAACTGCTCCATAAATCAGTGACTACAAAAGTGTATTAGAGTTTAAGAGCTTGTGATATGTAAAACCATAAACCCCATTCAGACCAACGATATGACGCCGCTCATGTGTTCTGGGTCTATCTGTATGGGTCAATTCACGTCAGCTGACCCTCCTTCACGACCCTCCTCTTGCCTGGGTCCAGACCTTTGAATACGCCCACTCCACCAAGCTGACTGCTTCTGGTCTGGCATCATGAAAGGAAACAGCGGTTTCTGGGTTGAAAAGCGATCAGTCCAATGAGTGCCGCAAGGGGCGGTTGCGACTAACGATTAGCCAATCAGCGCCACGGGCGGAACAGCGTTCTCAAGAGTTGTCAAGCTGTGCACCGCAACCAAGGAGGAGCAATAACAACAATGGCGACTGCTATAGACAAGATACTGTAGACGCTGCTATTGAGGCTGTTCTAAATTGATCAAAAGTACTAATAAACTTTGAAATCTGTAACAGCTTGTCTTCTCAATATTGCCCAACATTGTAGTTTGTTTTTACTTCGCTCCGCTCCACTCTTAAAACCCTGGCAAAACCAGTATGTTGGCATGGCTATGCATCAGTGTCGACTTAAAATGATGTTAGATTTAGGCAGATATGTTGGTCTCTAGTGATTGGTTAGGGAAAATTGAATCCCCCTCCCCTACGGAAATTGGTTAGAGTGGAGGCAATAGTTGCGGTTACATGGACAATATATCTACAACCTGACTGAAATCATTCTGATTAGATATTCCAACTTAACCGTTTACATGGACGCTAAATAAAGGGATCTGATAAGATGTGCGTTTACCTCCTCAAAGCATTTAATGTAATTCTTTTGACATGTGCACGGTGGCTCCACCCGCTGTGAAGCATCTAATCTGCCGTAAATATAACAGAAGAACAACAAGAAGTTTTTTTCGGCTTTGTTCATTATTACAAGCACTTGTTTGAACAACTTGTTGTTTCGAGCCTTTCGACCATTGAGGTGTTCAACAATCCTTAAGTCTTTTAAGGTCTCCAACAAAAACATTGTATCAGCCACAGAACAGTTTTGTTTTGCTGCCGCCATGTTTCTGTCCCTCCCAGAAACTCGTTCACGTCACCTAATGTTCCCCCACGTGGGGCAAACATGCGCAAAAAGAATATATTTATTCTAACCAGAGAGAAACGATCGGATTAAGCGTTTACATGGTTATTAGGCGCTAATATTTTCCTATTGTACAGATTATCAAATGTTTACACCACCCCTCTCAACCCGATTGAAAATTCCTTCCGATCGGTCCAGTCTCTTCCAATTGCGCTGCTCAGTGGAAATTAATTCAAACATACCAACGTTTAAATTTCATTTAATATAACCTACTCCCCACGAAGACTGAGAGAGAGCGAGAGAGAGAGAGAGAAATACAAAGTGCATAGGTTTGGGCGATCAAGAGAGAGGGAGAGTGCACATGGACAGACAGAGAGATGAAACTGAACTTCAACTTTTATCTGGTAAATATTTGATGGAATTCAGTGCAATTCCCAGGGTTATCAGTGAAATGTATGAACTACACTGCAGGCTGGAGTCTCTGCTAACAGCAAGAAGCAGGAGACTCATGAATGGGTATATGGTGCTTAGCTAATTTAAACTCTGGGTTCTTTACCCTTATGGAGGACCTAGAAGCAGACTGAGCAAGGTTGTTTCTAAACCAAAATTAGCACTGTAAGTAAAACGTAGGCCTATAATTCATTTCAATGAGGCGGCTGTGTTGGCAAAGCGAGGGGGCTGACGCAGAGAGCCCCCTGCAAAGACAAAACAAACCAATAATGCAGGGTCATCTGACAAAACAATTGAACCTGGCTCAACTTTTAATGCAACACAAAGCAATGTCACCTGGTAACATGCAGTAATGTCCAATCAAATACGTGCAAGGGCACATTCCGGGAAGATTATTTTGTAACGTCAATGGCATATTTCTACTGTTTACCTCACAACTGTTAAGACGGAGGATAAAATAATTGCTGCTGTCAGTTAGAAAATCTTCCCTCAAAGTACTATATACTGCTGGACTGTACTACATCTTCTCACCAGAATCTGAAGCAACACGTCCCTATCAATATCTTTATGCAAAGCTGTTATCAACAGCTGGTAAGGCAGTGTAATTGCCTTGTCTGATCAGGATTTAAATAGCCTTCAACGTGCTGATTTGATATTAGATTAGATGTCTTCTAAAGGAATAATACAAAAGGTAATCTTTTGTTGTTACCTCTGTTTGTGTAATTTTTGTATTTGATTGTTCTGAGGTTGTACATTGTGGCATCTGCATCTTTTAAGTATGTATTGAAGCTGTTTTCTTGACCAAGCTTTTGTTATTGAAACACATTCTAGAGCCACAAATGGAGCTCAAAGCCAAGCTGGGACCACTGTGAAAGGCCAAACTTAACCTTGAAGAAGCTTGTATGTAATCAAACTGATAAACACGGCCTGGCCTCATCACACCAATGCAGACATGAAGCCTTGGATACCTCATAAACCAGAGTGTGAGCAGAGGGTAAACTACGAACTGCTAGCTGTTATTATAAAATGATTAGTACAGATCCAGTCTCAGCAGAGACTATCATCGTCAAAGTGTCCCTGAACATCAACAGGCAACTAACCCCAAAATATATTTACCAAGGACAGGAGTTGGAAAACACGCACATCTGGCATTTATTTGCCCTTGTATTAAAAAATTCTTACACTGATATTTTATTGGAAAATGCCAACCACAAGGAAGAGCATGAGATACTACTGACTTGTATTATGAAGGTCTGTTACTTGTCTCCGTTAAGAATAAAATAATACATTAGAAGAAAAAAGATTAATAAAAAAGGTCCACATGTACAGTCTAATGCAATCCAATACATCTGTTCTGCCATACAGTCTACTTTTATATATGTTTTAGCACTGAGGTCATAGTTATTCCCAACTCATGGGCATTGTTTTGTCAAACTGTTGTTTCCAAGGTCAAGAATAAACTTTCATACTAAAATAAAAGAATGGGGGTTTGGTGGGTACAAACAGGTGGAAATCAGGTGCTATTTTATCGCATAAAAACAAACCTTTATTTTTGTGCTTTCCATTTGTTTTACATTCTTTTCATGCTGCACTAAAAGATAGGTACTTTACATATAAAGGGGAGCTTATACTGCCCTAGAGCTCAAAAACACATCACCCATTCAAATCCCCTTCCCTAATTTCCTGAATATAAAGCTGATCCTCCCTATAGACATGAAGTTTGGCCAGCAGTGGGGATACTGCAGCCTACGCTATCTCTCCTGCTGAAAAATTGCTAAGCAAGATAAGGTGTATGCATGGAAAGATAAATGCAATGACTACAGACAGTACATCCAGACAATTTGACCACACAATACCTGTTTATGCTGTCATTAGAAAAGTGGATAGACAAAGACAGATTCCTTACCTTGACATCTTCTGGACAGTCATTGGAGCAGAGGCCGCTGAGCACTAAGGAAGACAGAGATGCCAGAGTTAGATATGTTGCTCAGCGTGTGTTACATGTCCGACACAATAACACACTCTGTGCTGTGGAACAAGTGTCATCTGTGATGGTGCTGTTGCTGTGCCCTAAGGGCCAGACTGTATCAACATGCATCAAACATCAAGCGGGTCAAACTCGCACAGAGAAATATACTTTTCTTAAACGATGACTCAAGTTCCACTGTGGCTGACCATCAAAACAAAGAAATCAAATTCATATTAACCGTTCTAAAGCGTTCCTCACATTCACATTATATTTCATACAATATAATCTTTTCTGTGTGCTAGGTGAATGTGGACAACCAAACAAGGGAGGGAGGGAGAGTTAAAAATAAATTGCCAGCAATGAGATACATAAAAAATAAATGTGCAAACTATTAACGCTGTGTGTGCGTGTATACGTGCGTGCTAAGAGAGCATTTCACTTATTTGTGTGTACAAGCAGAGCGAGGACAAAATCTGCTGAATTGCTAATCAGTCATTAGAGGAGTGACTTTATTAGCATACTAATAGGGTCCCGGGTCTAGGTTGCCTTGATTTGCCTGATGGAGTCACACTGAAGCCCAATACTCTGTTAATAAGGTCTGCACCCAGTGTTGTACTAAACAGCAGCCAAACTCAATGCACCTATTCAAAGGGAACATCACATCACCCCCGGCTCAATCGTATAGAGAGTGGGCAGATGAAGCCTCAGTATTGGATTACTCATCACTAACTCGCCATCAACGTGTTAATCACAAACATTTATTGTACACATAGCCTCAATAACCCATCTGAACAAAAGTAAGCACTGTAACTGACAGATTTTCAGTTATGTGAAGGGCCTTTGAAATGGGTTGCTGCAGGCCAATGTGGAACAATGGCAGGTGACATGTGACCCTGAATGCAGAAGCCACTCTGATATTCATAATGAATTGTCGAATTTTCCCTTTTACATGATCTCCATTCATTCAGTCACAACTCATTTTTGTCTATAGCTCCCTAATCGTTTTTCTCCACACTTCCTCATTCACTCAACGCCATGATTCCTCTATTCATTCTTCTACACTGTTTAGAATATTTATAGAACTGTGCAGCACACCATTAAGCATTGCCGAATGATAACTATCAAGAAAGGCTTAAACACAGTGGCTCTAAAGGGCGATTTAGACCCACTGGCACTGACAGCGTTTTCTGAAGCACTTCTGGAGTGTTGTATCTCGAGGAATAAATATGCCTCTGTTTCTACAAATGTGTCACAAATTCATACCATCTCTGAGAGACGCTTGTGTGTCAATACACAACCCACGCTGAAGTCTATTTTTTTCTACATGCACACCTTGTGAAGCGAAGGGAGCCAATAACATCACACAAATCTTCAAATTCCTCTCAGTTGTGCACTTGTGATGGATATCTACAGCAATCAACCTCCAGTTTCACTACGAGTTTTCTAACTTCAAAATGGGCACAAAAAAAAAAAAAAAAAAAAAATCATTTTAAGGATTTAGGATGACAAAGTCTGCCTTTGACCCATTGGTCGGTCCACCACTTATAATATCTTCTAAATATCCCAACAACTATTGGATTAAAGGATGAATCCCAGTGACTTTGGTGATCACCTGACTTTTCCTTTAGTGCCACCACAAGGTTTACATTTGTAGTAGCAATGGATGGACTGCCATTAAATGTGAACAGACATTCATGCTGCCCCTCAGGTTGAACTGCAATAACTTTGGCGATCCCTTACTTTTCATCTTGCCCCATCATCAGGTCAAAAATGTAATATGTCCAATACTTTGGTTTATGACAAAACTAATGACATTCCCATCTGCCCCAGCTGTACTTTGTGTTTAGTGGTAATTTGCAAATGTTAGCATTCTGACACACTAAACTAAGATGGTGAACATCAGCATGTTGGCATTGTCATTGTGAGCATGTTAGCATGCAGGCGTTAACTTTCAGCTCAAAGCACCACTGTGCCTAAGTAGTGTGTCACTGTAACTTCAGTATAAGATGACTGCTAGCACTGGATTATCTACACTAAGTGTGACTAATTATGCCGATGTTGTATGCAAATACAGTAGTGGTCCAGGGCTGAGGACTGCATTGCACCATTTTCCTTTTCTTTGATCGCACTACGTGGTAACCCTTCTGCCATCACTTTGTGTGAATAAACAAGAGATTTTTTTTTCTTTTAAAGCTCTGATTTAAAATGAAATGGCGAACATGTGGCAAAGGCAAATTTGCTGCTTTGAAGTTCACAAGCTTATTAAGTATATGCCTGAAGCGGAATTCAGATGGAGCTCCCATCAAAGACAAACATGTGATCCTTGACCCTAACTGACCACACTGCATATCAGCTGCTACTCAACATCCTTGTAAAACAGGTTTCAGTTAGAAATTTAAATGTAATTGTATTAGGAAGGCCCTTGTTTTGCTGTCATTTAACATTACTTTTCAAAGCATATTTAGTAAGCACATGGGTATTCTAGAAAACTGTCAATGGTTTATTTGCAACACGAGGGCTGAAAAATGTTTTCAAGTCAAGGATATCAAATCAGGCCTGCAGTGATCGCACACCATTCATCATTTAATGACACTGTAAAACCTTCAGTTATGTCTCTACATATTTACTCACTGTGGTAACATAAGTGAGAGAAATCTGGAACCTTTAAGATGACTGCAGTTAGCTCCCAAAGCCCAAGGCTGTTTTCGGCTATTCTAGTGCCCTAGAAGTTGAGTAAAGTTGAATAAAGCTGAATGAAACTAAAAAATAATTAGGTTATTTGGCTCTGTAAAGATCAAAGCTTTTTAGGAGTGTTTGGCCTAGCGCACCAAAGTGGTCAGAAACAGCCCTGCGTGTAATTATACCGCTCATCAACTCTGAGCAAACACCACATCAACACATCACAGGCTTTGGACCAAAGTCATCTATGAAGGACACCGATGATCAATAAATCATAGGGATCCGATTATTCATAGCTTGTTTGAATTTCATGCTGTTTGGGGTCAGGCTACAGACACTGCTGTCACTGACACTGTAAATCAATAATGCAGAGGGATTAGACTGTCATTTGTTTGAAGACAGTCTCATTTGGGATTATCGGGAGAGAGAACATAGGACATGAGACAAAGACTGTAGCAGGACTCAAAGCCACAGCACCATCAGCTCACAGCAAAATTTCCAAACTAAAGAATTTCATGCCTTAAGAGCCAAGTATTGTATTCTTTACCACTCGTTTTGCAACACCTTCATTTGCACAAAATATTCTCACAAGTTAGAGAATAACCATTTACACTTAAGCAATTTTCTCTCTTTATGCCTGTGTGATTAACAGGTCAGTTAAAAAACCTGAACTTCCCAGAGGAGTCTCGGCATCTCTGTGGGCTACGGCACAAACTTTGAATTTGTGTCATCGTTAGAGTTAATCTGGCAGCAAACTTAATTAAAATACATTCTGAGTAAGACTGATGTGAAATGTATCCTCAAATGACACCACGGAAAATGGGAAGATGCTGGAGCATGAAAGGACCAAGAGGAACAAACAATGTCACGCAGCTTGAATACAAAATATACTGTACGTCAGGAATGGATTGTCAGGATACTCTCTGATGGGAAACAAGTGAGATGATGTGTTTACTGTCAATTTTAACGGACACATTTGAGAAGAATTTATGTGCATGGCAATCTGTGTTTTGGTGATGGAAAACCAAACGTCAGATTTTAGTGACATTTTAATTTCCAGTGTAGCTGTAATAAAGCTAAATCACACCTGGCACCCCATGGAAATAACACTGTCAGAGCGCTCTTGCCTCATGCCAAACTCTTTTTCTCCTTTTGATTTCCTGTCAAACTTGAAAAAACCCAATAAAGTCCAAGTCAAAACCAAAAAGGAGCCACTTTTAGTCAGAGGTCTAAACACATCCACTGGAAACTCTTGAATGTAAGGTATGTGTGGCAATAGAAACATTAGTGAATCTAATCAGTGAGAATTTCATGACATGAATTCACTGACGCATGAAGAGAAAGAGAGAGAAAAAGATAGACATAAACTGAATGTAGAAGTCCTTCACAACTCAGTGGGCACGCCATCTCTCCAGGAAGTAGATGAGTCAGTGTCAGGATGGGTATTTGTGTGTGTATGTATGTGTGTGTGTGTGTGTGTGTGTGTGTGTGTAGGTAAGTCTGTCACTACACTTATAAGAGAGAGGAAGGTCACATTCTTTTCATCCGTGAGGCTGCTTTGTTCTCCATACTTCAATCTTTCGTTGACATGTAACAAGTACATAACAGCTCCTCCATGGTCGAAACAAGATCCCTGGAATAGCTCTCACACATCCTACGGGGAACAGTTCTTGTCTCTTGCCAATACAACAGTCTCTCTCCCACACACACACATACATACAGTACAGCCCATACAGCCTCTTCGGGACTGAGCTAGCCTATTTTCTAGTGTAATATTAAGACTGATGGCAGCTCCTTTGCAGGACTAACCTAATCAAGTGGAGGATGAACTGGTTGTGGCTGTGTAGTCTGTGTGTGTGTGTGTGTGTGTGTGTGTGTGTGTGCGTGCCAGTGCAGGCTCTTTTTTTGGTTCGGTCCAGTGTGTTACTGAAAAATATCCAGTCTACATGAGAAAAACAGCCCATGTGTGACTGTAATTGTGAAAGAGAAAAATAGAAATATCATGTTTACATGAGAAAATATAAATTACGTACACGCAATGTTGCATCAAAAATAAGAAAATAAAGGCAGTTGTCCAGGCATCCAGAAGGATCAGGAAGCTTATGTTTTGTATTAGAGATTAGAGCTTTGATTTACTTAAAATAGTTATATAGAAAGTGGACGCTAAAATTATTAAGATTTAAGACTCAGTTTAGGGGTAGAACTAGAGTTATATTTAGTTTGAAGCCAGAAATAAAGTTATTTTTTAAATCATAACACTGATGGGTGGAAAATGTTTAATATCTCAAGGACTCATCCCTGCCAGCACAGAGTAGATAATTATATACATCCAGTAGTAGTAAAATTTCCCCGCTGTGGGACAATAAAGGCTTATCTTATCTTATCTTATCTTAGTTTATAAGCATGGTGACTCTTTAGTATACACACTGGGATTATTGATCATATACATATATAAATATATATAAGGATATTTGGATATATAAG
This sequence comes from Macquaria australasica, assembly GCA_005408345.1. Taxonomy (NCBI): domain Eukaryota; kingdom Metazoa; phylum Chordata; class Actinopteri; order Centrarchiformes; family Percichthyidae; genus Macquaria; species Macquaria australasica. The sequence goes on from SEMN01000347.1 coordinate 531,168, forward strand.
GATGTTTGGACTGTTTCGTACCTTTCGTCCTCAAACACTGCTGAACACACAGACAGAGTGCTGGTCTCCTGCTAAGAAACTAACATCCCCAAAGAAGGGATCAACTGGCCTGTGTGAGATACGCTTAACTAGTGCATCCCAATTAGCTACTTATTATTTCTAATCCAGCCAGTTAAAAATATGCACTGGCCAGTCACAAATTGTGAGGGAGAACATTTGTTTTCCAAAAAAACAAAACAAGCTAATGACCAAGATGTCTCTGCGATGTCTTAGCATCTTGTTCTGTGGCGATTAAATCAGATGTGGTCAGAGCTCTGGATTTTAATAATGTGGTGGACGCTTCTGCCCAGGAGGGAAATATTTAGTTAAAGGAAACACAGCTCACTGCGTGGGTTTGTGGCTAGTTTACAGATAAGCAAAAGTCAGATTCTATGATCAGACGTACTTTGGTGATCAATATGTCAGGCCCATAGACTGTATATAAAGATGGACGACATGACAGCTCCCCAAAAGTGATGAAGTATAGGTTATAAACCCCGCCCCCTCCATGTTAGCGGATGGGACATGGGCCAAACTGAAAAATCAAAGATGGTTTCTGTCATTTTAGGTAGTTCTTATCACGCTGATGTTTGTTCAAGTGTTAATTTTTCTGATAGGTTTGGTTTTAATTAGTTATTTGATGCTGTTAAAAGGGGGTGTGAGGTCATGAGTGGCTACTATGAGTGTGCTCGTGACTGGTTCAGGCAGGTGTATGGGCGGGATCACTACTGCGCAGACTCTGGCTCCAAATGACGTCACCAGCGCAAGGGATATTTTGGCTTCATTTTTGTACAGTGGGAGGAAGTGGAGACGTGCCGTCCATCTTTATATACAGTCTATGGTCTGGCCTTGTTGAGTTTCAGTGACAGCTTGACGACAGCTGCCAGTTAGCCGTGATTCAGATTTAACAGAGGCGGCGAACTGATGGCATTGGATGAAAATGCATCACTTTTTCATAAACAATAGTCTGACATTATGGTGGTGGTGGTGGTGGGGGGGCTCTGTGCTCTTAATCCGTGCTGCCAGTTTGTGGTCTGGGACACTAGAAATCAGGTCATTTCTCATCACTAAGAACTAATATATTGGTGTAGTGTGCTTTAGTGTTATTACTGCTACTAGATGCCAGGCGTGTTATATCACAGGTTCAGAAATGTGGGGACAAGAGTGCACTATAAATTTACTTCTTAAAACCAATCAATGCATGTGTGAGACTCCTCAGATAGATGATGGTGTATTAAATGCAGAGAATTAGACTTGATATCTCTTATACAGTATTCTATACAACAATACCTTCCTGTTACAGCCTACCAGATTTGAGATGAATTTACTGACATCTGAGGTGTTGTTTGGGGCTGAGGTGCTGACATTAAATATTAATGAGCAGCTAGCTGTAATTTTAAGCATTTATTCACACGCACAAGCAATCATTTCATCTGACTTTCTAATGAATATCAGGCAAAAAATTCAATGATTACTATAGTGTTATCAAGTATTTGAAGGCACATTTAAAATACTAACCAGAATTTTAAATACTACCTACTGACCTATTTTACTTTATGTGAACAAATAAGGAGAGTAGGGAATCATTATCTGATACATCTCATAGATTACTTGCTATAAACAAAGAACTGTATGAACCCTTCTTAACTACTGCCATGACTAAATGTATTATTGTTTGGCACACTCCAGCTTTTTACATACTGACATTTTTAAATTGAGATTGAATCCCAAACATGCAGCAGCAAACATTTCATGCACAAATCCGAACACTTACTTGACGTTCTCCTTATGCATGCTGCAAACATTGCACCATGAAACCTTTATAGTTTGCAACAGATATGGTCTTTGAGTGCATTTTCACCCACCAGAAAAAAAACACAGCAATATGGTCATCACAGTGCAGAGAGGTAATTTCATGGGAAATTAATTTCTGTAACTGCACTTAAAAAACACAAAATTCTGCTTGTTCTTTCCCTCAAAAGTTATTGTTTCTGTTTTTGTAATAGTAGATGCTGAAATTAGATTTTCAGCACTATATTGCTTTGTTATGTTCATGCATGTCATAAAAGTAGTACTTATTGTACTAGCCACGCAGCTATAAGATATAAAACCAGATGAATGGTCTTTGTTAACCTCTACATCCGATCCCTAAACTATTTGACATATGTCTGGTGTGTGGCAGAGAGGTTGCATTTATCTGGTTGGAGCCTCACCTGTAATTGCAGCCTCATTGAAACTCTATAAAAAGAAACTACAGGGAGCCATGGTAACCACATGCACATTTCACAACACAGTCGTGAGCCGTTGGGTCAGCTAACGTCACATACGCACACAAGCAGACACACACATACATGAAGAGCAAAAATGCGATGAGCAGACCTTGACGGGAGACGAACATGACATGCTGTGTCAGCGCTAGTGGCTACATGTGCGAGTCAGCGAGAGCCAAGCAGACACACGCTGGACACACGCAAACACACTGACACACAAACACAGCAATCTGACAGCAGCGCTTCATTTGCTATGAGATGCTCATCACTTCTCATTGTCCTCATGCTGCTTTTGCTGACTGCAGGGCTGCCTACAGACGTATATGGGCACAACAAGTCCCCCCTCCCCCAACACACACACACACACACACACACACACACACACACACACACACACACACACACACACAGACTGACAGCGAGCTGATATCTGGTCTTAAATAGCAATAGCAACTCCATTCTACTCATCTGTCTGGTAAATAAAAGCTTATGTAGCATTAAACATTTGTATTTTATTACAAAAGCTCTGCAATAAAAAAGGACATTTACTTGAAGAGCTGTCACTTCTCCTGAAAGACTGGGTTTCCTCATGTGTGAAAACTAAAAAATATCCCTATTTGACCCCATTAGACACACTTTAATGGCTATTGTCTTGTCTGGTCGAAGTGTAAGTAAGACCAGACACTGCACCGCCGTGGGGATTCAAATCCCAGAGGGAGCCCTCTCTACTCAGTGTTCACTTTGGGTAACATCATTATAGCATTGTTGTATGCTCACTGTCCCTGAACAGCTGGCGGTGGCTTCCACTGTGTTTCACTTTCGGATGAACGCTACAAATGCAGCCATATCAATTAGAATAAAGTTTAACATCCTTGTAGAGGCTACCTGTCTAGAGAGAACTTGTTCTCTTCATTCAAACTGGTTTTGGTTGGCAACAGGTTACAGTAAATTACAGCAAAGAATCAGTTGTTGTTGTATCTATTTCAATTTCGGCAATACTATTAAAACCAAGGTACTTGCATGTCTGTCCGTCCTGTTGCTCTAACTGAGGTTTCTTCCATTTTTCCCTTTTAAAAGGTTTATTTTGGTAGTTTTTCCTCATTCGAATCGAGGGTCTAAGGACAGAGAGTGTAGTATGATGTACAGATTGTAAAGCCCCTTGAGGCAAATTGTGATTTATGATATTGGGCTATATAAATAAAACTGACTTGACTTGCAGACTGAAATAGGCACTGCCACCTCTTGTTTGTTATATATTTGTCTCATAATGCATTGGCAAAACTGGAGACCAAAAAGCAGTGGAAGTAGGTGGCCATTCAAGGTGTGACACCACCAAGTCCAAAGTTTCTGTACTGAGAAGTGACAAAAGATCAAACGTGCTTCTCAAACACTTGCACAGGAAAATTGCACATAAAATATAATGTATATAAAAGCAAACAGCATAATCTGAATCTGAGTCATGAACATCCAAGACTCAAAAAGACAGAATGCCCTAAAATCTCTAAATGATATAAAAAGTTGTACACATAAAAGTTTGACATCATGGTCATTTCCCACAGCTGTAAAAGCCAATTGACTGGCCTGCAGCACTGGGTCATGAGGGCAAATGTTAGCCTCACAAACCCAGCCCACAAACTTTCCCTCTGCTTATTGTAGTAAGGCTCAGTGGGACTTGGGTTGGGATTATCTGTGGCCGCAGAGCAAAACTGGTTTGCAGGTGATTGGATTAGCCTTCAGAGCCATAAATCAAATATAATGCCTGAGTCTAATTCGAAATTAGGTGCTCCTTGTTGTTTTCATCTTCTAAACCACTAACTATAATTTGCTAATTGGTCGGTCTTCCCGGTAACCCTATCCTCCGTGGATGTGGTCCACACTAATAAAATTGAACTTGATAAAACTTGAAATTGATTTAGGCTGGCTTCTCTGAGGCTATATCACAGTGGCCTACCTGCTGTTGCTGGTAAAGATAGGTGGTAAAGTTTCCACCTTATTTACACTTAAAATAATGGAGGATGAAAAAGATCTACCAGCCATTGATAGATTTGTCAAATTTTTGGTCAGGATCTGCAACAGCTGATATGATAAAGAGTAAAAAGGTGCCTCAAAAAGGTATTGATGTATTCCTGCTATTTGGCTTTTGGGCATGAGGGATTAGAAGATACTTATACTAAAACAAGATATACAGTATGGATTACTGCTCCCTGTGGGTAATGAAACAGAATGTAGTATACTGTGTTGTATGGCTTGCTTGTAGTCACTTTTGCAGGCAGAGCCATTACGACTTCAACTGTCAACATAAGCTGGTGCAGGATGCTATTTTGACAAACATGGGAGCAGGCACTCCCACTCAGTCCTCTTTGTGTGTTGCAGCAGACACTGAAAAACCAATCTGAATATACAGCCTCCAGTTAAATCCTCCTCCGGACAACAGAGCCACACTGAAAGACTTCATGTAAATCTCCTCGTTGCCATTTGAACGAAATGAAAAGAGGGAATAAAAGACAGCTCTGACTGACAGACAGAGAGGCGGAGAGGAAGCGGGAGGACAGGAAACGAGACCTTTGCCGAAGAGAAACAAGAGAAGAGTGAAGGCAGGGTGAGGGCAGGGAGGAGAGGTGAGAGCAAGATAAAAACAGACGCTGGAGAGGGTTAGAGGGGAGGAAATGAAAGAGGCAGGAATGAGATAAGATGGGAGAGCAACAGAGGAGAGGAAAGGAGAGGAGAGGAGAAAATGTGGAAATGAGGAGAAGAGATGAAGAGGGAGGTGAGGAGTAGAGAGAGGAGAAGGGACTGAGAAAAGCTCCCAGATGTTTCTCAATGCAGCTAATCTGCATCCTAATAAGTGAGCAGGAAACTAATCAACTCATACAGTTCTGCCTGTCAGTCTCTCTTTTCATCTCTTCCCCCCCTCACACTCACGAACACACACCCACACACACACACTTTGAGATGCTCATGCAGAGATAACCCCTCCCTCTCTCCACCCCACCCCCCATCATTTTATCCTTCTTTCTAATTTTGGAGTTTATGATTTCTCCCATCTCCTCCCTCCTCAGCAGTAATCATCCATCCATCTGTCCACCCTGCAACCACTTTGTGCTTCATTGTCTCTTACAGCTAAAAATGGAACCACTTTGCTTTGTGTGAGACTTAATAGTCTTACACATTGATAATGTTAGAACAATTAACAGGTGTATTTACCATGTTCACCATGTTACTTTAGGACGTCAGCATGCTAACATTTGATCATTAGCACTGAACAGATAGTAAAGCTCAGGCTGATGGGAATGTCATGAGTTTTGCAGGTATTTGGTCATGAACCAAAGAAATGGACAAAATTAAATTTGGACCAGATGGTGGTGCTAGATGAAATGTCAGGGGATTAAAGTTATTACAATTCATCCTTTGAGGACCATAAATGTGTGCACCAAATTTCAAAGCAATCCATCTGGTAGCTGCCAAGATATTTCAATAGAAAGCAAAAATGTCAACCTCATGCATATAAAATGTCATGGTAATCCATCACGTGTATGGATTTAGCCTGGGAAGCCCGTGTGTTGAGATATTTCAGTCTAGACTAAAGTGGTGGACCAACTGACCGACCAACTGACCGACATTGCCATCCCTAGAGCCATGCCACTAGCATGGCTAAAAATATTAGGCACTCAAACACATGCATATGGTCAATAAGTTAAATAAAACAAAAGGCAACATATTGCTCCATCATCATTACAACTAAAGACAATCTAATCTGCAGGATTAAAGTGTAACTCCACCCTCAAATTCTGCTAGAACCCTGCCTCACAGCAAATTTAAAAAATGCAACGAATGAGGGAACAACAACTGTAGGAGGCGTGGCCTCATGGCAACGTAGTGTGTGGGTCAGGAGACATGGGGAGACTGACTGACACTGATTAGACTCTTTTTTTATATAACCTTCATGACGTAGACAGGTCCCAACCGGTTGACTCTATGTCACCATTGGCCTCGCAGGTTCAGGGTTGATTTGAAACAGTAGATGGTGTGTTGAGCCATTTTCAACCCATGAAATGCCAATTTTTATAAATTTGGTAAGAAATGTCAATATTAACAGCAGCATTGATGCGTTTCATCACAGTACAGTCATATCACTTAGTTTACAGCTCAAATGCACGTTTAAGTGTGCAGTACCTTTTTAAGTGAATGCCAGTGATTAGCACACCTGAGCTCATACAAAGTTTGCAATAAAAACTAAAACTTGTATTTGCCGTGAAGAAAACCCACAGGGGCTGAAATTGAACTGCAGCTACACACTGAATAACATTCAACCAACCACTTTGAGAAGAACCTTCCTTGAAGGAGTGTCAAAACAAAATGACATACAGGCCTGATATGCTTTTTTCCTCAGCTTTTCCTCCATTTTTTTTCTTTTTTACAGAATGGCATCCTAGCTGCCAAGTCTTCCATTGGTCTGCAGCTGCATTTCAAAAACCTCTAGCCTGCTCCTAAATAATACATGCTCCTATGGCAACAGAGGTAAGGGTCTTGATGGAATGCGCTAGTGAGTGAACGCTATTGCATGTTGGGCACACGGGAGGATACGATGTCAGACTAGTACAGGTTCAGGTCATCTCAGTGTGAAAAGCCCAGCAAGAGTCCAGGCCTCTGGCAGACAGAGAGGCGAGGCTGCTGTCTGAGGCCAATCTGTGATGGATTTAGCCCGGGAAGTCCGTGTGCATCATGGGATCTTACCTTTCACTCACAAACTGCACATAAATGCACACACACACCAAGCCCGACACAAAGTCAATCCTTCAGCGGGTGTTGTTCAATAATGCTCAGGGGAGGGTTGAGGGATGTCATCTTTAGAAAATAGGATTCCATCTTACAGATCGGAGGACTGGATCAGGCTGTCTACAAAAACACATCACTGGCTGACATAATGTGTCAAGTCTGAATATGAAGTTCACACTCTCAGTCTCACTTATTATAGTGCAACACTATCAGCTATGCTATCAGAGATGACTGAAAAGAATGGTAAATAAACAATTTACCCTCAGGAGGGTTTAACGGGAGGTGCGAGGCTATTAAGCTGCATTTGAGCTCACGTTCACAGGGGAGAGGAATGAAATGTTGACAGGGTGTAACACTTGACAGATACATTTTTATTTTGGTTGCTTGTTGTTTGCTCGCTAGTCTGTATTCAGCTAGATGTAGAAAATGCAACACTGAACATGTATGAAATATTTACACCTAAAAATGTAATAACTGAAGTCAAATAAAGAGGAGAAGTGGAGGAGCTGACAGCGTTTGCATTGACAGGGGAGAAAACAGGCATTTTGGTGTGGGTGCATCTGTGTGTGTTTTGTTTGATGTGCTGCAGGGAGACAAGATGTAGATAACGAAACGAACAGCAGCATTTAGAGAGGCGGCACAAAAGGAATTCATGTTACAGCAAGAGGAAGGGGGATGAGTCAAGGTCACACACCAACATACAGTAAGCACAGAGGCTGTCAGGCTACCTATAAATACATGCCTCGTCCTTTTACAATAATTTTGTTTATTGACATATAAAATAATATATATTTTTGGCATTTTTGACATTTTCTCCCAAACATAATTCCCAATTTGCACCACAGTGCTTGCTGCTGTTGAGCCCATTGTGCCTGGAGAGACTACAATGAGCCTCCTCTGATACCCAACCCAACTGAATTCAGTTGCAACCCATGTATTATTAGAGTCCATATAAAAACACAGATGGGCTGTGTTTGGAATATGGATCATATGGTCTAGGGAATAAAGGATATAAGGAAAACATCTAATTGGGATTGTTCTGATCAAAATTGTAACTGTGATTTAAATTGTTGTTATTGTCTATAAATTAGAGGCCATGCACACCCATGGTACGCCCACACGGGTGATTTGACAGATTACACCTTTGTCATTTTTATTAGTTAAAGGAATCCAGTGACCTCACGTACATCCCAGCATGGCTCTGCCCATCTTCAACCCGAGCAAAGGTCTAATCAGCCAATAACTAAGAACACCTGTGATGGCGTGCAGGGCCTTTAAGCTCTTGCATTTGTGATATACATAGCATTGAACAAGACTATCCTGTTCCAACAGTAGATGAAAAATATGTACTGTTGACAGCTACATAGCTGTCCACTAATGGTAATAATGATAAGTTACTCATATCACACAGATTAACTAAACGTTTTGATATCCGACTGACAAGTTCTGCACACTGGCTGCTTGACTAATGTTAACTGTAGACTAGCTGGATGAGCAGCTTCACAGTTCCAAATCCTGCAGGTCATGATCGATCGATCGATCGATCGATCTATCTATCTATCTATCTATCTATCTATCTATCTATCTATCTATCTATCTATCTATCTATCTATCTATCTATCTATCTATCTATCTATCTATCTATATCTATATATATCTATCTATATCTATCTATATCTATCTATATCTATCTATATCTATCTATATCTATCTATATCTATCTATATCTATCTATCTATCTATCTATCTATCTATCTATCTATCTATCTATCTATCTATCTATCTATCTATCTATCTATCTATCTATCTATCTATCTATCTATCTATCTATCACAATCCACATTAAATTTATACTGACTGACTAGGCTATCTACTGTACCAATCTACCTTAATTTAGTTAAATACCACATATGACTTCACTATACTGTCAGACTTTTGTAATTTTGTTTTGTATTATGAATTGAATCTCATTATTGTGACCCGGAGGTATTGTGATTATTTGCTACTGCATACTATTCGTTTGAGTGTAGGCTTGGAATGTCTTTATTGTTAGTCTGCTGTTTAACAGTGACATGTCTGCATTATATCAGAGAGCCTGATGTTTTTTAATGAATGCAGAACATCAATACTATACAATGTACACAGGCAGTATGTATTAGGCAAGTCAAATTTGTGTGTATATGTAATAC